>PVIA01000971.1:0-38580 GCA_004024845.1 Tonatia bakeri
AGTGGTGTACCAATGGGACCCAAGTGAGGGACAGTAAATTATCAACACATTGTGAATGAGATAATAGGGGGAACCTATCAATCGACAGTATAACCAGCCAAGCAAAGAAGATTATGTAGAAAGAAAAGAAAATACTATTGAAATAAAAAATGTCAGAAAAGAGAGAAAAAGATAATATAAATTTGCATGCAAAAACAAAAACAAAAAAAACAAACAACAACCACCAAAAAAACCCCCAGAAGATGTATTGCAGGAGAGATAGATTTGGAGCAGAAGTAATAGCACTAAGATGGATGGAAAAGAATCATAAGGAATTGAGAGATATAAAAATATTAAGAATTTAAAAAAAATAAAAAGTTGCTTAATAAACAAAAACAATATAATCAAACAAACAACATCAGCAGGGTAAGGGGAAAAAAGAAAAAAGAAAGAAAAAGTAGAAAACACACACACACAGAGAAAAAGAAAAAATAAAGAAACAACAAAAACAAAGGAAATTAAAAAAAAATCAAACTCTTGTTGGTTTCTGACTGGCCAAATCAGTCTTTCTGCTCCTGCCAGTGCAAGCAGGCTGAGGAGGGAGCAGTTAGACTGCCTTTCCCCTTTCTAAGACAGAACTCAGTCAGACTCAGGGCTGGCCACCAGCTTTTCCCAGAAACGACTGCTGACTCCGTCTGGGCTCAGGGCGCAAGCTCCGGAGATGGCAAGGGGTTGCGCCCCTCCCCCAGCTTCGCCACCACAGGCTCTATGCTCAGCGGTGCACCCGCCTCTCTTCCGGGGTCTCGGTGCCCCGACCGGGGCTGCGAGGAGCCCGGTACTTCCCCTCCTGGGCTCTACGTTCTCGGGAAGCGCCGTCTCTCCTCCGGTTTCGCGACGCACCCTCCGGGGTTTGGGAAGGGTTGTGCCCTTCCCTTTGCCTCTGCTGCGGACCCCAGGACCCGGGAATAGCTTTGTCTTTTCTGGGTTCTCTGTTTGAGTGAGGTATCCAGCAGGGCGTGCGCCCACGCCCAATCGTCTCAGCTCCGGAAGCCCTTCCCTTGTTCCTGGCCGTGGGGTCTCAGTCTTCCCCAAAACCACACACTCCCCTGGTTGGGGGCGCGGGCACCCACGGGAAGGCCTCCACTCACACGGCAAGGTCTCTCTTGGTCCGGCAGACTGGGTACTCACTGTTCCCGGAAAGTTCGTGGGTGTGCACAGCTCCTGCGCTTCTGCTTCCTAAACCTCGTCTGGGGACGGGGCGGAGCGGTGTCTCCGCTCTCCCGGGTGCCCGGAGACAGACCCCGGAGCGCCAGCCTCCTCTCCGCGCCTAGCACAGGTCCCTTTTGTTCCCGAAGCCAACCTCTTACCGTCCGTTCATTCAATATCTGGATAACTTCTGATGCCCTATTTTCATAAATGTTGCGGTATCGGTGGTCTTCTGCTCTGTCTCTCCTCAGATCGGCCAAATTCTCCCCCAGCACTGGAGAGGGGGATCAGGACTCCTCCTCCAAGGCCGCCATCTTCCTCTCCCTAGAAACTTTACAGTTTTGTGCATTTAAACACTGTAAGTCATTTCTAGCCAAGGTTTAATTTGTGAGTACAGTTTGAGATTTTTTTTTGTTGCATATGGCTATCCACTTGTTCCAGAAACATTTGAAAACATTATCCTTTCTCTATTTAGTTGCTTTTATGTCTTTGTTAAAAAAAAAAAAAAAAAGCATTCATGACCCTGTTTGTGTGGGTCTGTTTCTGGGTTCTTTATTCTGATCCTTTGAATTAGGCAGCTAACCTTCACCCACACTACACCGCCTGGATTACATTGTAGCTTTAAAGTGCTCTTAAAACCAGGTGGTGAGAGTCCTCTGACTGTGCTCGCTCTTTTCAAAATTGTTTTGACTATTGTAGGTTTTTTTTTTCTTTCCACATACGTAACAGCTTTATTTTGAAATATCTGTAAAATTTTTGCTTGGATTTCAATAGGGGGTTAGTATTGAACCTACGGTCAGTTGGGGAGAACCGACATTTTAAACAGTGTTGGTTCTTTAATCCATGAACATGGTGTATCTCTACTTACTTAGATCTCTGATTGCTGCCGTCAGTGCTGTGTGGCTTTCCAAACACAGACCCTGGGACGTTCGAGTCGCACCTGAGCACTTCATGCTTTCCTGTGTGACTGGGGCTTTCAGCACTTTTCCTCCCAGTTGTTTGTTGCTACTGTGTACGAATGTGGTTGATTTTTGTTGGTCTTGTACCCTGTGACTTGGCCAAACTCACCTGTTAGTTCCAGAAGCTTATTTGTAGATTCTTTAAAATTTTCCGTAGACAATTATGTTACCTGTGAATAGAAGCAGTTATATTTCTTTTCCTTTTTTTAAATATATTTTATTGATTATGCTATTACAGTTGTCCCATTCCCCCCCCTTCACTCCCCTCCACCCCCTTCCACCCCACACACCCCCTCCCACCCACATTCCCCCGCTTTAGTTCATGACCATGTGTCATACTTATAAGTTCTTTGGCTTCTACATTTCCTATACTATGCTTACCCTTCCCCTTTCTATTGTCTATCTACCATCTATGCTTCTTATTCTCTATACATTCCCCCCCTCTCCCTCCCACTCCCCTATAGATAACTCTCCATGTGATCTCCATTTCTCTGTTTCTGTTCCTGTTCTAGTTGTTTGCTTAATTTGCTTTTGTTTTTATTTTAGGTGTGGTTGTTAATAACTGTGAGTTTGCTGCCATTATACTGTTCATATTTTTTATCTTTTTCTTAGGTAAACCCCTTTAAAATTTCGTATAAGAAGGGCTTGGTGATGATGAACTCCTTGAACTTGACCTTATCTGAGAAGCACTTTATCTGCCCTTCCATTCTAAATGAAAGCTTTTCTGGATAGAGTAATCTTGGATGTAGGTCCTTGCCTTTCATGACTTGGAATACTTCTTTCCAGCCTCTTCTTGCCTGTAGGGTCTCTCTTGAGAAATCAGCTGACAGTGTGGTGGGAACTCCTTTGTAGGTTACTGTCTCCTTTTCTCTTGCTGCTTCTAGGATTCTCTCCTTCATTTTTTACCTTGGCTAATGTAATTATGATATGCCTTGGTGTGTTCCTTCTTGGGTCCAACTTCTTTGGGACTCTCTGAGCTTCCTGGACTTCCTGGAAGTCTATTTCCTTTGTCAGATCGGGGAAGTTCTCCTTTATTATTTGTTCAAATAATTTTACCCCTTTTGCTCTTCTTCTTCCCCTTCTGGTACCCCCATAATTTGGATGTTGGAACGTTTAAAGATGTCCTGGAGGTTCCTAAGCCTCTCCTCATTTGTTTGAATTCTTATTTCTTCCTTCTTTTCTGTTTCATTGTTTCTTTCTTCCTTCTGGTCCACACTGTTGTTTTGAGTCCCAGTTTCCTTCTATCACTATCGGTGGGACAGTCTTCTTTAACTCCCTGGTTGTCACACTTCTATACAGTTTGATTTTCTGTGAGTTCTGGTTGCTTTTTGTTTTTAAATTGTTGTTCTACTTTTGGTTGTGCGAGGGGGCACAGTGTGTCTACCTATGCCTCCATCTTGGCCGGAAGTCACACTTCCTCCTTTCTAATTTACATTTATTCAGTTTCTTTTTCTTGCTTTATTGTACTGTTGAGGAATTCCAGTACCATGTTAGACAGGAGTGCTGAGCATGAATGTTATTTTTTATTCCCAATCTTAGAAGAAAAGATTAAAGTTTTCTACTATTCAATTTATTTGCCACAGGTAATAGAGTTGCAGCTTACTGGTCACGTTGCATAATTAGGTTGTGTCTGATTGGTTAATTCTTGGTACTAGAAATCTTTATATACAAGTAGAGGCACCTAATTTTTTTAAAAAGTCACTGGAGCAAAAAAAGTAGGTAATTACTATTATTTTGTAAATCAATCAAAATTATACCTACTTTTGTCAGACAGGAAAAAATATATTTTTGGTGTGCCACAGAATTTTAGTAACTAGTTTGTGTGTGCCACGAGATGAACAAGGTTGAAAATCACTCTAGTAGGGTTTTGTGACACGTTACCATCGGTTGACACTGAGTTAAGGGCACATGGTGTGTCTCTGTATTACTTCTTGAAACTGCGCATGAGCCTGTGATTATTTCAAGATGAGTAGTGTAGTTTAAAGGAAGGAGAAAGGCATGGGAATGTATGATACTTTTAGAAATATTTCCGTAATTATTGTCGACAATGAAAGGAAATTTAATGCTATTTGGGAACTGACTGGCTATAATAATTCACTTCTCAAGATCTCTTGAGAACCTAGGGTTTTTGTTTGGCATTGTTTTAATGATGCCCAGAATAAAAGTATTCGCGGCAGGCATGGGTTTGGGTGGCTTAGTAACACTGTGGGCATTAGAAACGAATTGTCACCAAAGGTGATACAGAGGATCTGTCTAATGGAGAGAGTGATGACCTTATCTAAGTCAGACAACCCCAAGTGCCAGCTCTGGCCTGATGGCATGACCTAACGGCCTCAGCAGGCCGGCACCTCACTTGTGCGCAAAGAGAAGCCTGCATGGGTGCAGCCCCGGGAGTGAGGGCCTCCTTCTGTGTCCAGTCCGGGACCCACCTGCTCCGCCCTAGTCCTGGCCCTTCTCCCAGCCTGATGAAAAGGCTAGAAGGCCCGAGCAATTGGATGTGCGATTCAGGATTTGTTTGAGAGTTCTAAGATTAATAATAGTAGCTACTGGGCATGGGTTTCTGTTTTAGCATTAGGTGTCTTATCCACGAGGATTATGTAATCCTCACCACAGCCTTCTGAGAAACTTCTTGTTATCATTCCCATTTTACAAATAAGAAAGTGGAGTGTCGACAAGGCAGAGGAAATTTCCTGAGAACACACAGGGAGAGGGTGATCAGTGGTCCCCACTTGCCCAAGACTGCTGGATTTGCCCAGAGGGGGACCGTCCGGGGCTGAAACTAGGCACAGTCCAGGCAGTGTGGGCCGAGCCTGGCACTGCTCCCAGGAGGCCCGTCCTAAGTTCCCGCAACTGCAGAGCCCGCCTTCTGTGCCGCACGACATCACTGCACGGGTTCCCATAAACCCTGTAAGAGTTGTAACTATTAAGCAAGCGAGGCAAATCATATGTTTTCAGGAGGAATAAAGATGCTACCTGACAGAGCAGGAGAAAGTCGTAGGCAGAGAACCTGTATTTATATTCCATGTCTTCAGCTTCAGAAATAATTGGCGAATAGAAAGAACGGCAGACAAGCAATTAAAGTCGAAATGTATTAAAAGGAGAAACTAAGGGAGATGGGCCTGGCATTGAGATCTGTGTGAAATGTTTGTGGAAGTTTTAATAAACAACGCATGCTCCTTAGAAACAAATGCTAATAAAATAAATCTAGGAGGATGGTTTGTAGCCGGCTGTGAGATCCACAGATACAGAACGTGAATCCCAAGATTGGCAGAGTTAACGGCCCCACGCACACGGAAGCTTGCTTTCTCGGAATTGCAGTTTGCACAGATTGAACCTCCTTGTCCCTGTAGCCCTGCCTTTTGATGCTGAAAAGGTGTGAGCGTTCCTCAGAGGGCAGAGTAGCACATCAGGCAAACACAGCTCCGGCAGCAGCTTGGAGGATGCCAAAGCCAGTGACCACTGGAGCAGAGTTGGGCAGCAGATGTAGTGTTACCATGGCAACCAGTGGGTGGCTCCAGATGAAGCAGGGCCTCGATTTCCAAGGACTGAGACCTGAGGGGGACTCTGACCCTGCCTGTTTCCACGGCTCCATGGCACTGGAAATACTGGGGGCGGGGAGGGGAATAAAGGAGGGACGGTCACAGTTCTCTTTCCTCACCGCTGTTGTGTTGTTGGTGAAAAGAGGAAAGTGATTGAAAAGGAACAAAACATTAACCTTCGACAGGAAAGACCCTGGCAGCTATGGATTGCTGAGTTGTCTTGCCTCCAGTGGGGAGACAGCCCTGCTCCCAGTTGAACTGGGGGAGCCTCCCTCAACCTGCCTCCACCTCTCTTTGCTTTCCCCCCGATTACTGTTGTTGGTGAAGGATTGGCAATCTTGCCAGAAGGAGGTTCCACGGGCCACTTCCTTGCCTGCTCTCTGGCTCTCCTGTCTGCCCTGAAGCACAGGCACCTCCAGGCCATCACTGCAGGAGCTGGGGTCCACCCAGTGGGGCCCACACACTCAACGGGCCTCGGCCACCACCGCCTAGCCCAGTGAGGTGGTGCCCGCCCCTCCCAGAGGCCGACCATGGGAGCGAAAACGGTGACATGCCACCCCCCACTTGTTCTCTGTTCCCGTTCCACTGCCTCCCTGCGCTGGGAAGTAATTTTTTTTTCCCCCGGAAAAGCTCTAATTATCTTGTGACTAGCACAGTTATATTGTGGTGTGTTTTGTTGTTGTTTTATGTCCAAAGCCTTCACTTTTCAAAATACAGTCCCTGATATTTAACCCTGCTTTGGCATTTCTTTGGTTTTCAATATATGGTAAACCTCAAAAAATAGTGGTCGTCCTGGCCCCTCATAGCGTCTGAGAGGCGCGGGGTCCACAGGCTGGGTGGGGGGACCCAGGCCCCACAAGCAGCGAGTTCTGCCTCCGCTCTGCACCTGGGCGGCTGCTCCCAGAGCAGGGGTCTCGGCAGCAGGCCCCGGGGGCAGAGGTGGAACTACCAGCACTTCTTCTGTCAACTTAGCCTGTAAAACCCCAGTGTCTATATGTGTGTTATAATGCATTTAATATGTTAACAGTGGGGGGCTACTGTGCATGCATGTGTAACTTTAAATTTAGTACATATTTACGGAGGTTGTTTCCCGTAATTTTTAAATGGCACACAATTCACCCGCTTAAAGTGCACAGTTCAGAACAGAGTGGTGCACCCACCCGCAAGCTAGGTCGTCGGCCTCCGCACACTCCCTGCAAGCCCTCAGCCCCCAGGTCTCACCCTCTCCCCCGTCCCTGGGGGCCTCCCAGGTGCTCCTGTCTCTGCTGCTTTTCCCGTTGTTGATGTTTCAGAGGAACAGAATCCCGTTACAGCAGCCTTTTGCTTCTGGCTTCTTTCACACAGTGTACCATTTTCAAGGCTCCCCCGTGTTGCCCTGAGTCAGTGCTTTCTATCTTTTTGAGGCTGAGTAGTATCCCACTGGGTTAGGCCAGATCTCACCTGTCCAGGCACCAGTGCTTTTGGGGGTGGGCAAGCACGCCTCGTCAGAGACCCCCGAGCTGCATGACCCAGGTTCCATGACAGGTCCCGGCAGAGGCAAGGCCCACCTGAGTGTGTCTGGTCGGGCAGTAACATGGGTGTCGTAATTTATAGTTTTAATTTGAACATTTCCCCTAAAACCTCATGTGGTGTGCTTGAGTGTGATAGTGCTATGTTACAGAATTCCATGCTATGATTTTGTAATAAAATATTTGTAATAAAAAGGGGGTGTGATTTGTGGTGGGCCCATATGCACTATGCATCACAGACGGTGCTCGCGATAACAAGAGCAAGGCCCTCGCTAACAACAGCACATTGTAAGCGCTGGCGCTGGGCTCCAGGAGCCTGCCTCAGTGCCCAGGAACACCCTCTGTCTGCCGGTCCCGGGAAGTGGGGGCGGGGCAAGGAGCTCAGGGCAGATGCTGCTTCTGACTGTCCCGGAAGCATTTCATTTTAACAGCTGTGTGAGCGCAGGCGGGCGTGCAAGCTGACGTCTTCCTGGCAGATCTGCCATGAGGGTTAAATGGGGCCAGGCACATGGGGCTTGGGGGGGCGGTATCTTGTTCAGACACATGTGGCACCTTGCCACATGCAGGAAGCACAGCTGTCAGCCTGGTCACCACCCCTCCTCTCTGCCACTCAGGGCTGCTCCCCGCAGCCCCTGTCCTGGAATCCGCTGTCCTCCTGCCCCTGCAGGCAGTTGTGAGATGGCAGAGGAACTGTCACTGGCACAGCCCCCATGGCCCCTCCCCTGGGAGAGGAGGGCATACCCGGGGGGACTCTGAGGGGACAGCCTGCCTGTGCAGGGAGGAGCCCCTGATTCAGCCTCGGGCCTGTTGGCCGCTGCTCAGTTGTGTTCCTGCGTCACAGACTTCCGGAGGAAACTGAGGCCAGGTCTGGTGACTTGCCAAGGATCATAGACACACAGATTGGAGAGCCAAGTGGAGAGCAGGTTTCCTGGTCCCAGGGAGGCTTCTCTCGGGATGCTAGCCCTGCGAGGACAGGTGGAGCTACGCCGCAGGCTGAGAGGCCAGCCCCTTCTCCATGTGGTGCGGGCGCCCTGCTCCTGTGCTGAGGCCAGGCGTAAAGCAAGGTCACAGCCAGTGCCTGTCAGGCCTTGTGGTAACCGTGAGCAACTGAAGGAGCATTTCGTTTTGTTTTGTTTTTCAGTTACACTTTACACTCAGCGTAACTCTGCCCTGGTTTTAGGTGTGCTGCACAGCGCTCAGACAACCTCGCACTTTACAGAGTGGTCCCCTGGCCCATTGGGCCCCCGCCTGACAACAGGCAGAGTCAGCACGGTGTTCCTGACCTTGCTCT
This sequence comes from Tonatia bakeri, assembly GCA_004024845.1. Classification (NCBI taxonomy): domain Eukaryota; kingdom Metazoa; phylum Chordata; class Mammalia; order Chiroptera; family Phyllostomidae; genus Tonatia; species Tonatia bakeri. The sequence goes on from PVIA01000971.1 coordinate 8,483, forward strand.
TATCCCCCGTGCTGTGTTGCACATCGCCGTGACAGCTCTGTGACGACCAGGTCGAAGGCATTCTTATCTTGGCCACTGGAGGAATTAGATGGGATTCAGCTGATAGTTAATAAGGTAGAAAATAGTGCTTCTCGGACTGTACTGGAAGGACTTAGTCTGAAGGAGAGAAAGAGGTGGGGGCAGGTCGGTGATACTCGTGACGTGTGGGTAACAACGAATGCGTTTGAGAGAACGTGAAGAGAGGGTGCTCCGGCACCCCAAGGTGGGGAGGGGGAAGAGCACGCAGCAGGTCCCGGCAGAATGCGAGGGAAGCGTTACCCTTGCAGACGCAGTTTCATGAAGGCCTGGGGCGTGGGCGTTGCTGGGGGATCTGGGCCTGTCTGGTCAGGAAGCTCTGGCACAACCCCTCTGGGTATCTGATGCGGCAGGCCGCATTCTGAAAGGAGCAGCAGGGACTGGAGGTGAGGCAGCAGACACACTGAGGACCCGCACGAACCGGCCCGCAGCCCACTACCCAGAACGGGCACCCCTCCCTGCTCCCAGGGGGGCCGTGGCTGCGTTCTCATCCTTGGGTCCCTGACCTCCCGCCTGCACACTCCCTCTGTCATCAGTTGAATTAATAATCTCTTCTCCCCTCCATCAAACTCAGCTCCTGAATTATTTAGCAAAGCCCGCTTAGCTCAAAGGAGGCCCTTCATTCCTCTGTTTAATGGTTTTTATTCTACTAGGCAGGAGTGTGGGAGCCGATTTCTTGACACGGGTTGGGGTTTTGGAAGAGTGTTTGCTTCTGTGTGGCTTCTGCCTGCTCGAGGCCCTGCTCCCCACATCAGCCCCAGGTGGTGCCTCCCTCAGCCCCAGTTCCGCCGTCCACCCCTTTGGCCCCCCCACATGGTGGGGGCAACACAGGTCAGGGCTCCAGACAGGAGCGGCGAGGCTCTGAGGCGAGGCCGCCCTCCAGTCCTCACACTTCTTGTCCGCATCGGTCCAGGAGACACAAATTTTAACAACACAGGTGTGTAATGAGTGTAATATTTTTCTGTAAGAATCTCACTTATATTTTGAGTCCTAACTCTGCATGGTGAAAGAAACGTCTGGTCACGTGGTGTGGGATCGCACGCTTTGTCCCCGGGTGTGCATCAGTGTTCCGGAGGCTTCTCTGAAAACATCAGTCTTGATGTCGCTTGGGCATCTGCTGAGCTTTCTTCTCCGCATGGGTCCAGTGTCTGTTTGTGCAAGGACCGGAGACAGCCTCCTGTCTGGAGGCCCTCCACCTGGACTCTCCTCTCCTGTCCTTGTCAGCAGTGTGGGGAGGCCAGCTCTCATTCTCTCGCCCCGTCCAAGGCTCCTTCCGCCTCCAGCATCGTGCCGGGGAAGGGTTGCACAGCCGGCTCTGGGGCAGGAGTGGAGGGTGGAGAGGAGGGTTCTCATGGGTCGCCATCGCCAACCCCTGGGGTGTAAATACTCCCACCGTGGCTGACATCAAACTACTAACGATGCAACTATCAGCTCACAAAACTCCTAAAACATGACCAAGCCACTCTAGCTAGCCAGCTCCACTTGCCACATCTTGTAACCTGGTATTCTGGGAGGGGCTGCCTCCCTGCCACCGTCCCCAGCAGATAAGACCACATTCTGTTTGCTCTCGAATTCTAGAAGTGAACTGGGGTTATCCCACCTGTTCAGGCTCAGCCCAGGGAGCAGGATGCAGGGCTGTTTTCTCAGCACCCCACCCCAACACCTGTGCTCTGACTGCTTCTCTCCTCCTCCCAACTTAGGGGACGTGTTTTCTAGCTGGTGGGTGGCTTTGAGTCGGAGGCAGTGACTTGTATTACTCCATGCAGCTCTCAAGCACGAGGGATTTCCATCGCCAAATGGCTTTTGAAATAGGCTGTTTGCTCGCTGGTATTATGTTCCTCCCCTAAAGAAACTAACCTGCCCGACTGAAAGGAATAAAAGGCCAAGAGAGAGAAGTAAATACCAAAAAAAGGAAGAAAAAATCACCTCTGTTGCTCACGCATTGTTCTGCTGCAGCAGGACAGTAGCGCTTCCCAGGACTCGTGGGCGGACTGAGACCAGGTCCCGGGGGCCGGCGGAGCACCGTCCCCAGAGGCAGGCCAGCGCAGGGCCGCCCTCCTTCCCTGCCAGCTGTGTTGCTGTGGCCTCCACCGGTGTGGGTGCTGGCGTTGTGGGTGGGGGAGCTGTGTGTGGCTGCTGCGGGCGGGCCAGGGCCCGGGACCCTCAGGGCGGGCAGTCCCCCGGGGGAGTTACTGCTCTTCTGGAGCTGTCTCAGGAGTCCTGTCCGAAGTCTGCGCCCCTTCCTGACGAGCACAGTCCAGCAGAGCCTGGAGAGGGTGAGAATGTGATGGCTTCTGTGGACGATGCCACTGAACCTTCTCAGGAGCTGGCTGGAGCAGAAAGTGGCTGGAACAAAGTTTTCCGGGAAGGGCATAAGGGTTTCATTGATCCTCAGAGTCTACCAGTCTCCGTAAAACCATCAACCCAGGCATTTTTCCAGCTAAGACCAGAAAGGGGGAGGCCAGTGCCCTCTGGTGGAGACAGAAGTTGCAGAAGTGCGGGGTGGGGCTCCAGTGACCCCCTTTCTTAGCAGGGACTTAGCCTACCTCTTTCCTCTTCTGGAAAACGTAAGTGCACCTGCTCTATGGTGTTGGCTGTAGGAATGAAGGGGAAACAGCCAGGATGGTGGCTGTCACAAAATTGGGCCTCAGTGAGTGCCAGCTGCTACTTGTATGTCTCTGCTGCCCTCTGGGGGAGTCCGCCCTCTTCAGGGCGAACAGCAGGACGGGGAAGAGCAGCAGGGCCCTGGACCCCGCCATCTGGCCTGCTGAGAAATTGTCCTTCCTGCTTAATCTGGGTGAGCTGCCTTGCACCTCAGGCTGCCCCTGGTTTACCCTGGGGGGTGGGGGGTGGGGCTGTGGTTGCATGTGCTTGGAGGGGGTACATTCCAGAGTTCTCCTCGGGGTCGGCTTGGAGGGTCTTCTGGAGAGGGAATCCCAATCCTGCTCCCAGAAGCGTGGAGCGTGTAGTAGGCCGAGGTGACGGCAGCCTGGGCCTGCCTAATGGGAGGGGACATGACCTCAGCCCCCTTGTGCTGGCAGCACCCCCGGGGGCGCAGCCTCCCAGGCTCGGAGTGCTCACGGTGAGTTCGCCTCAGCCCCCATGAGGGGGCCTCTGTGGGCCGCTGACCTCGCTCTTCTAGGGGAAGCATGGCCCATTCTGAAGAATTGGCACTGGACGGATCAGAGGAAATGCGTAGATAATTCAGGCTGTGCTCAGAGTATCCTGGGAGATGGAGTCTTTGGGAGGGGGTGGGAGGGAGCCGGACCAAGAGGCAGGGGGACCCACTGCAGCCAGAACTGGGTCCTGCTCTTCAGTTCAGGATGTCCCTGAACCCCAGGGAGTTTGGAAGGAGGGCTTTGCGTTGCTGCCAGAGGAGGTGACGTTGGTCACTCAGGTAGAAGAAGCCTGTGTTGAGGATGCCAGTCCAAGAGCATGCAGCCCGCACCCCAGAACTCAGGGAAGACGGGTGGCCCCCACAGTCCCCTGGGTCCTGCCTGCCCCCATCCTCCCTGTTGTAAGGGCTCTCCACTCTGGCCAGATGCACTGCACTGAGACTTGAGATAATACCCACCAGTTCTCCAGGGGCTCTGGAACCTCACATGGCTCCCTGGGCCCATGCAATCCAACCTACTTGAAAATGAAACCTTGGTGTCCCCAAGCGGAGGGTGGGTAGTGGTTCTGTCTCATATCCTCTCCCCTGTGCCCAGGAATTGACTTCTGGCTTCCCCGTGGAGACAGAAGGGGTGCGGCGGAAGGGGAAGCACTCAGATCCTGGGGGAGGGCCCACTCCTCGCTCTGTTTCAGCTCTTGCACATACCAGTCAGGTCCCAGTGGGCGAGCCACTGAACTCCCAGACTGCCAGGCATTTCTCTGGGTTTGCTGGGGAAGTGAGAGAGATCACAGTTACCTGTTGAACAGCCTGGGGAACTCTGGAGTCCCGCCTCGGCGTAAGGGGCAGTCAGAGAGGCCGATGCTGGACTAAGCTAAAAGGGGATGGAGGATGCAAGGCACTTTCGGTGCTGGTTTCCCTCGTGTGGCCTTGGGATAGAGTGAGCCGGTCCTGGCGTGAGTGTGTGCTTAGGGAGCTCTGGGCATCAGACCTGGCCCTGCCAATGTCATCTGCCTTTTTGGCTTCTGGACAGGAAATCCACTTAATGCATTAAAAATACTTAATGTACTTTTGTATGTATAAGGTTTTGTCTTAAGTACTGTCAGGGCTAAAGAATTAAGCAAGACACAGATACTGTCTGAAGAACGTGTCTCAGTAGAGGGCTGTGACAGCCCTGACCGGCGTGGCTCAGCTGGCCGGGGGTCGTCCTGCAAAGCAGAAGGCCACCAGCTCCCTTCCTGGTCGGGGCATGGCCTGGGCTGTGGGCTCCGTCCGTCATCCAGGAATGTGCAAGAGGCAAGCGATGGGTGTCTCTTTCTCCCTCCCTCGCCCTTTCTCCAAAACTAAATAGATAAAGTGTTCAAGGAAACGGAGATCTGTAGCACGTGGGTCTGAGTATGATGAATGCGGGCGTACGTGCTGTGAGAGCGAAGGATTGTGGGATCGAGTGGGAAACTGTCGCTGCTGGTGAAAGGAGGGGCGGGCGGATCAGCAGCCTCTCCGCGGACTCCCCTCTGGGTGTTGGGCCTCTGCCCCTGCCTCCGGGGCCCCAGGGGAGGGGCCGGCCCAGCCTGGCCTGGAGAGACGTCCTCACACCACTGACCCCCTGGGCATAACTGGGACGGGGAGACACCCATGGGACCTGTGTGTGAAGCAGCTGTAGAGCCGTCGGCCAAAGCCAAGTCTCGCGGGCTCCTCTTAGGGAGCGCCCGGGTTCCCTGTAGTGCTTGTGCTCGGTGTGGAAGGGCAGCGAGGTGTAAACAGGGGTGCAGTGGTGCCATAGCAGGGGTGTCAGTCAGCGGGAGCCCAGCCAAGTCTGCATGTTGGCGGCGATGGGACAGGCGGTGGCCAGGGATCCGAAGGGTGCCCCGCCCCACCCTATCCCGTCATGCCAGTGGCCCCTTCCTCTGCCCTGCCCCACCCCTGTATCAGGGTAGGTGTGGCGAAATGTCACTTCTGGATCATGCTCTGTGAACATGTGAACTTCACATGTTCAAATGTTCTCTTGGGGCAGCTGTGCCGAGTCCTTGTGGATGCTGGGTGCCTGATGGGGTGTTATAAAAAAATGTTCCCCATCCTGATGGGGAAAAATGGTCTGTAAATTTTTGAAGATTTGTGCTTCCTTGATTGCTAGGAAGTGTATAGGACATTTGTGCTCACACATCCGTGACCTTCCCGTGTTTGCCGCGTGTTGTGTCGAACTTACAGGGGTGACACGGTGGGCTCCTGGGCTGCTCTGGGCGTGTACCTTCTTCTCGTGGATTTATTTGCAGGGATTCTCGACGTGCTTGGAGAGGGGTGCGGTGTCATTTGTGGGTGTTCCAAAGTCTCCCCTCCTTCGGTGCTGTGCATGCTGTTAGACCGCTCAGGTATTTCAGTTTCGAAGTGGACTCTTCAGCTGTTTCATTTATGGATTGTCGCACTTTGGATCTTTATAGAAAATCCTCAAACCGTGAATACGTTCTCCTGTTTGTTTTTTTTGTTTATTTAGTTATTGATGACTGATTGATTTGGGGGTGGGGAGAGGTTTGCCGTCCCACATATCTGTGCGCTCACTGGTGGCTTCCTGGTTGCGCCCCAACAGGGGACCAAACCCACAGCCCTGGGACGATGCTCCCGCCAGCTGCACCGCCTGGCCGGGGCCGGTCTCATTTCCCCTGAGTCTTGACAGCTTTTCAGCACTTCCGGCTGTGAAACCACACGGGAGCTGGGCGCTCATTGCTGAGAGACAGCGAATCCAAGTCATGTTGAGATTGTCCTCTAAACGGTTAGTGTAATAGTCCAGCGTTTTCCCAGTAATTTGAAATGCTTTCCTTAATATACTCTAGGTTTTATGTGTATCTATGTCTCTATATCTATATCTATATGTATATATCTATCTATATAGAATTCTATTTATAGTTCTACATGTAGATATCTATATCTATACCTGTAGCTATACCTAGAGGTATAGATATGTTTGTGGATTCTGTTCTGAGCCTGTGCAAATGACTGACTTTTTAAAGTACCATCAACATGGTGATTTTGAGAACTCCTCACTTAGTATTCCTTCTAATTTTTAGTTTCAGAATTACCATGGCTTTTCTTGAACACTTACACTTGAAGTTTATAATGTTTGTGAATTTGCATAGAAACCCCTATTGATGTTTTCTTGGGTTATTGAAATAATTTGGGAAGAAATCCCATTTTTCAACTGTTTAATCATCTAATGTTGGAATATAGTAATACTCTTTATTTTTTCAAGTTATCGCCTTTGTCTTTGATGATGGTTTCGCAGGTTTTTCATTTAAACAATTCACTTACAGTTGACATTTAATATTGTATTAGTTTCCGGTGTGCAGCAGAGTGGCCAGACACTGGCGTAACTGAGGAAGTGACCCCGCCGATCAGTCCAGTCCCCACCTGGCACCACCTGTGGTCGCCGCAGTGTCACTGACGGTGTCCCCTCTGCTGCAGTGTCCATCTCTGTGATGCTCTCGTGACCACCAACTGCCCTTCTTAACCCTGTCATCTTTTCAGAGACCTCCCCCAAGCCCCTTTCATCTGGCAGTATGCTCTCTTATCTGTGAGTCTGTTTTGTTTATTTTGTTTTTAGATGCCACATGTAAGTGCAATCCTATGGTATTTGCCTTTCTCTTACTTCACTCAGCATAATACCTTCTAGGTTTGTTCATGCCGTCACAAATGGTGGTATCTCATCTCGTTACAAAATTATAGTCCGTTGTGTGTGTTTACTGCTCCTTCTTTGTCCGTCTGTCTGTTGACGGACTCGGGCTATTTCCCTGCGTTGGCTGTTGTAAGTGATGTCGCAGTGAGCACGGGGAGGAATACATCCTTGTGAGTTATTTTGGGTTTCTTCAGATACATCCCCAGAAGGGGACCTCTGGTTCTGTCAGTTTTTTCCAAGAACCTGCACACTGTTCCCACAGTGACCACACCCACCTGCAACCCACCAGCGGCAGGAGATGGGTCCCCGCCGTCCGTCCTCACCAGCATGCGCTGTAGGTGGATTTACGGACGGCCATTCCGACAGGTGGGAGGTGGTATCTCCCGGCAGTTTTAATTCAGAGTTCTCTGACTAGTCAGGTGAGCATCTTTTCATATATGTCTGTTGACCCTCTGTAGGTCCTTTTTGGAGAGACGTCTGCTCAGGTGCTCTGCCCACTTTCTAAATCTGTGTGTGTGTGTGTGTGTGTGTGTGTGAAATTGTATGAGTTCTTCATAAATTTTGGATATCCACCCTTATCGGATGCATCAATGGGGAATATATTTACCCAGTTCTTTTGTTTGTTGGACGGTTTCGCCTCACCCCTTTATTAGTGGCGGCACACAACTGTGGATGGCCTGCTACCAAGATGAGCCATTTACAGTAGATTGTAGAGTATGTGATCTTACATTTTTCAAAGAAAGAAAAAAAACAGATGAGAATATTTCTAATACCAAATGTTTGCTTCAGGTAAATATTTAGCAAGATCATTGAACAGCCTACTAAGGAGCCGAGCAGAGAGGCATTCAGTCGTCCTGGAGTTTCGGTCTGAAGAGATTAGGTGATAAATGAGCTGGTTTGGGTCTAAGGGCACAATTTTTATGTGGCTTGAAGTTCCCAAAGCGAACCCCACGCTAGACACTGAGGCCTTTTCAAGTGTGCCGCAGGCATTCACTGTGCCTGATTTGACTGCGGCGATAGCTTTGTGTGAAGATTCCTTTTACGTGCGTGAAAATGCGGGTGGTCTGCCCCTTCTTCAGGCAGGTGCCCACCAAGGCCCTGTGCCATCCGCCTGGGGGCGCGGGCAGCAGAAGGGCTCGTCGTCCTTGGCCCAGGAGTGGAGGAGGCCGCACTGGGAAAGGTGCCTCTCGTTCTTGAGATTTTTCCCCTGGTGAAAATCCACTGGTGGGGTTTCGTGCCTTGCCTGTCTCTCCCTCACAGGAGTAATTCACATACCTAGGGTGTGGGCCGGGGTAGGGTGCTGCGGAAGCTGGGAGTGAAGAGCTGCGCCCCAGTGAGTGGGACCGGCAGACAGCCGCTCTCCTGGGGCCATGGGCATAGGGAACCCAGATAGGGATTTGGAAATGGAGACGCGGACTTTGCCCATCAGTGTGAGAATAGTCAGAGCACTCGGCATCCCCCAAACAGGAAAAGGAAGCTCCTCTGTTCCTTGGAGCAATCTATTCGGATGCCAGTAATCATTACTAGTCTGTAGTGGAATTCATGGGAGTTACAGAGTTGGAAGTGAGCTCAATTTTAAAGTGATTTGGAGCCAAGTCTGCAAATGATCATTTGGTGTTGTGGAGAGTTGGAGAACAAGAAATCATGTAAGTCTGTGAAGTGACCACATCACATCACGTTCTTTAATAGTTACTTAAAATGAGACTCTCAAGCCCGGAAACGTATGCTCAGTTGAAATACATGCTGAAGCGATTTGGCCACCAAGTGCTCGGCTCAGGAGACCTGTTCTTACGCAAAGGTCGAGAGACTTTGTGTCTGTGTGTGGTTTTGGGAAACGATTGTCCCCCTTGCTCCTCAGAGCAAGGCATGTGTGTTTGTGAGGGCCGGATGCTTGCTCGTTTTTGGAAAGGAACTGGTATATCATTTGAATTCAGAGTACAAGCTTTAAAATACCCAGCTTGGAGAAGCGTTGCTGAAATAGCCCTGGGAAATAAATTTCTTTTATTAATCCAATCAGCCATTGGATGTCGTTCTTCCAATTTAATTATGTTTATCTGCCAATGGGTGACTCTGCTGCTTAGGCATGTAATTGCAGCGGGTGCAAACAGTGACGGCGAGTCATTGTCCTCAGGGAGGTGATTGCGGTTATAATTATCTACCCACGCAGGTCAGCCCCGTGAGCAGGTCAGCCCCGTGAGCAGCTCAGTCCTCCCTCGGAGGACCCAGCAGTGGGAGGGGCGTGCTTCCTCCACCTTCGAGTGGCAGAGGGGCCCTTGTGCTTCTCGGATGTGTTCTAGGTGCCCAGCACAGGGCTCTGTGCCTCACAGGTGGGACCCTGCTGACTCCTCACGCTCTTCCTGTGAAGCGGGCGGGGCTTCCTGCACCGTAGTAAGGGAAAAGGAGGAGTCCAGACTTGAGCCCCGGTCAGCAGGCTGGTGGGAAATGACTCCTGTTTCACAGGGTGTTTGCAAGGTTGAAATGTGGAGGCTACGTTCGTAAACAGTTCAGCTCAGTGCTTAGTGCATTGTTCTCACTGCCCGCCTGTCCCTTCAGAGGGAGGTGGCTTTGGTGGCCACTGCCTGCTTTCTCCCAGAAGCCCACCCCAGCGGCCGGGGCTGAGCCTCCTGCCTGGAGCCTGGATGCGAGAGGTGTACCAGGAGGTCTTTGCACGCCCCCACCTCCTGGAGAAAGCTTCATCTGGGACTGTCCTCTGCACCCCCTCCACTCCCCGTCTCTGGTTCTCATGATGTGCCCCCGAATGCGTAGTGTGTTGCAGGGGTCTTTTTAGTATGTGGAGACTCCGGGGGTGTCCAACCCACGGGCTGTGGACCACCTGTGGCCCAGGAGGGCTGCGAGGGTGGCCCGACACAAAATCATAAATGTACTTAAAACCTTCTGTCTTGCTGATAAGTTTTCCTTAGTGTTGGTGTATTCAGTGTGAGGCCCAAGACAAGTCGTCTTCTTCCTGTGTGGCCCAGAGGCACCACGGCACCATGGATTATCTGCATTCAGGGCTTCCCTGGACTCCCTACGGGCCTCCCAGGGCTCAGGGGTTCGCACTGGCCCTGGTCCATGGCCTTGACATGCAAAACCTACAGTTACCCGAAGGCTGGAAGGTGCCGAGGGTTCAGGAGCCAGGTCCCCGTTGATTCTGAAAAGTGGGGAGATTGCTCTGGAGGGAGCACCACCGGTCACCCTGCCCTGTCGGCTGCCTGAGTCCTGGGGCGCCAGCAGCACAGCGGGGTCCAGTGATGTTTGTGAAGACAGCCTGCGGCTGCTTCTCTGCCCCACGGTTGAGGGAAGGAGGTCCCCAAAGCAGTTGCCCATCAAGATCCAGGTTGTGTTAGGCAAGGGGGCCTGGGCTCGCTGACCCATCCTCCTCCCGACCTGAGGGCAGGTGGGGAGCACACTGGGGAGGTGGGTCGGGCACAGGGAGGCACAGCCAGTCCCAGGAAGCAACCTGGCATAGAGCCCAGGTGAGGAGGGCAGGTGGGTTTGGCGGCTGCAGGCATCCCGAGGACTGATCTGGTACGAGGGTAGGGGACCCAGGAGCCTGCGGCAGGGGGTGAAATCTATGGCTGGGTCTTCCTGAAGTCGTAGCAGCTGCTTTATGGAGAGCTGCAGAGTCCAGGGCAGCTACTTGGCAGGGAAGCTGCGTTCCGCTGGGCTCTGCCGGGGACCACTGCTTCCCACCAGCGCCCACTGAGGGAGCTCCTCATCAGTGACAGCGGCAGGCTCAGTCACAGGCAGCCTAGTGAGCAAGGTGTGCTGCCCCTGTGGCTTCTGCATGTGGGGGTCTGGAGCGCCCGGCCTGGGCAGCCGGGGGAAGGGGTGGGAGAGACCGGATGCCTCCTTCCTCCAGGCCCCTGAGCCTGCATGTTGGGTGGTCTTGGATGGTTAGTCTGGGTCTTCAAAAGGGAAGCAAAGGCGTTTTACCGACTGTAAATGACTCAGAAGTTAAGGAATTGACTGAGAAGTCGTTAAGGGAACAGCTGCCCAGCAGGGAAGAAGGCTTTCGCAGAGCAGTGTGACAGCAGAAGCTGGTTTGTGTGTATCTGGCCCAGGATGAGGCCCCTGAATGAGTCACAGCCCCCGGGGGCTGGTGCTGGGCCATTTGCCCACAAAGTTCTCACGACAGCTCTACCAGGCAGCCCACGACCTCCTCAGGTTAGCGCCACACAAAGGCGGGGCTCGCAGTTGTGACTTGACTTGCTGACTCGGCTGGTGGCAGCCGAGCTGGGATGTATTCTCTCCTGCTGGGGAGGGCCTGCCTGAGCTGTCTGTATGAAGAATCAGGGCCTGGCTTTACGTGTGGCACCCTGATTTGAGGTAGGGGAGGAGTGGAGGGAGTACTTCCCATCCCCCCAGCTCTCGGTCCCCGGGGAACACGGGGTGCCCTGAACAGAGGCGGACCAGGTCGGAGCGAGGGCCCCAGGTCCCGGTGGAGCCCTGTCCTTGCCCAGCATGGGTCTCAGTTCCATATCCTCCCCTGTAGCTGATGATTGTGCTGCTGATACTATGTGAGGAAACGGTCAAGGGCAATGTGCTCCTTCAAGGGCCATAGTTTACAAGTGTAAATAAAATCCTGACTCTGGTGTCTTGCTGAAAGCCTAGGTTCCTTTTCTAGCGCTGTGTTACAATGCCTAATCCTTTGTGTGAAACCTGGAGATCTGGGCAATGATTATTTTAGAAGCAGCTGAAGGAACTGACATTATCTTTGGGCTCTTTTTTTTTTTTCCTTTTTAAACCATAATGAACGCTGATTTCACTGTGAAAATGCAGCTGCCTCAATGCAGAACCAGCTTGAAGAAACTGAAGGGCAGTCGTGGGGGCAAGAGCAGCACACGGGGACGGGCTGGTGCTGAGCAGGGCCGTGAGCCTGAGCACGAGGCTTCCCTCTTCCTTGTCGCCGGGAAGAGGGTTTGCTTGTGCCTGGGAGTCGTGGCCACGTTCTTGGCGACACGTGATGTGGAGGAGCCTCATGGGAACACGTTGCCTTCCCCAAGGAGCCCGTGGCTTCTGCCACGTGGAGGCTGAGTCCCCGAGGCTGCTTCCTGCGTCGCTGACCGAACAAATTCACACATTTGTCACCCTGCCTTTGTGTCCCCGGCGAACGGCCTCGCTTATTTCACCCCTTGATTCAGAGAGGAGGGAGAGCCCACTGAGACACTCCTGAAGACCTGGAACGTTCTCCTCTGGGGGGTCATGCATCCCAGACTGGGCCGCCAGGACTCGGCAGGGTTGCGAGGCTTTCTTAAGTGCTCTCTGGAAAGTAAAAGTGGGTCTCTGCCCCATGAATGAGTTATGGACATTTCTGTGCACAGTCAGAAACGGGCCTGGGGCAGTAGTTGGAGGAAGCAAAGGCGAGAGGGAAAAACACGCAGGTCTTTGTAAGGTTGGGTGGGTGAGGGACTCTGAATCCACGTTCAAGGGCGCAGAAACAGCCTGTTTTATTTGGGTTGAGTGAAAGGCGTGGGTGTGTGACCAGCCGTTTCAGAGACAGAGCAGGGGTCAGGTTGGACCCCGGGTCTTGTTCCAGAAGGGTCCAAGGTGTGTACGGTTCAGAGCTGTTGGCCCTGGCAGCTGACAGGGTGCTGGGAACAGCTGGCACCTGGAGTTCAATCTCAGAGATTTATTCTCTCTGAGTTGGTGGCACAACCGGGGTGAACATCTCTCCTGGACCCGCTTCAGTACTGAAGGATGAGTGTGTGGGCTACGAATAAGAAACCATGTCTTTGTGACGCTGAGATAAAGTGGAAGGAGAGTAAGCTTTCAATAAATTCTTCGCCTTCAGGAGGGAAAAGGGAGCAGGTGAACGGAAAGGAGACTGTAGGCCAGCAGACGGGGAACGTGGGGCCGAGAGCTCGGCCGCCTGAGCAGCAATCCCGTCCCTGGTTCCTTCTTCCTCCCTCCGCCTCCAGTGGAGCGTCTGGTGTGTGCAGCTCCCGCAGGGAGCCACTGACTTTTTCAGCTGCTTCAGCACCTTTTCACATCAGGACAGAGAAGGTTGAAATTGCATTTTCTTGGGATTTTTAGGCTGGAGAGAATAAGTCATGTTGCTTTGCCAAATAAAAATCACCACCACAAAACCAGCCATCACTTAAATAGCAGGGCCGGGCTAAAGAAAATGTCCTTCAGATGCTAACAGGCAGGTCGTGGGGTGTCAGAAGAGGAAGCTGGCCCGGGCACCCTTTCCTGCCTCTGCCCACCTCAGCGCGCAGAGACTTGCAGGGCTGGGGCGGGTGCTGTCTCCGGGTCATGGCAGCTGGACCGGCTTTGATTTCAGAACAGCTGAACCGCAAAGGGTGCTGGGGCTGCAGAGGGCAAAACCCAGGCTGGAGGGCTGTGAAGAACGTCCGTCCGACACCAGGGAGAGCCCCGCAAGAGGAGTGGGCCGTCTCAGGTCTGAGGCCTGGAAGGTGGTGCGACCGTTAGCTCCCGGAGCTCCGGTCCCCCAGCCGAGTCAGGAGTGTGGTGGGGACTCTGAGATGCGTGTCGGGGCCAGGCATCCTCCCGACCAACCCATCGGCGTGAGGCAGGAGCCCAGACAGTGCACAAGTGGTGTGGGGAAGCTGGGCTATCAGGAAGAGGCCCGGCAAGGATTGGGGAGGGGATCTGGACTCCAACCGTGGGGAGAGGCTGCAGGGCCCGAGACGGGGAGGCAGAACCTGCCCTTGCCTCCGAGGAGGGGCACTGAAGTGAAGCCCCACAGGCTGATGGGTTGGAGCTCTTCGTTCATCCATCCATCCATCCATCCTTCCATCCATCATTCATTCATTCACTCATTCGGTAGTACATTGGGCATTGTGCCTTGTCCTGCAGGCACACCCTGAGATAAAGCTGTTCCCCGATTTCCCAGGGTGTACGGACAGCAGGAGAACCAGAAAGGCAAACCAGATGGTAGCTGCACACACGGGTGGGAAGCAGGCGTCAGTTGGCCCACTGTGCAGATGAGGAAGCGGACTCGGAGCAGCCGGACCGCTCGCTCGCTCGCTCGCTCGCTCAGCGCCGCGGCCCTGCATTGCCGGGTGCGGAGTTGAGCCCTTGTCTGCCGTCACTGGAGAGCCCGTGCTCTCTGGAACAGTTCCAAGGCCACGGACGTGGAGCACACACAGCCAGAAACACGCTCCTAAAGAATCGTTCCACCCAAAGACCCGGAGAGAAAGATGATAGAGATTACAGCGTAAGACAGGAGAATTAAAATAGTGCTTTTAATATAATTTTCAGCAATCATACAGTATGTACTTTACATCACGTGTCTCTAAACTGCTCATCTAGAAAATAGAAGCTGCAAAAGTACAGAGTAACACACTCAGAATCTATTGAGCGTGTGCTTCCCCCTCCCGTCTGTGAAACAGGGTGACTTTTGTCCCCCTCCTGTGGACATTGGGCCTTGGTGGATTTCGGAGGAGCAGTGGGAGGGGCCTGGGTCAGAGGCATGTTCTGGAGAGGGGGCTTCTACAGCGTGCCAGCAGATCGTCCCCCCCTCCCCACCCGGGCGCTGAGGGAGGGCTGGGCAGGAGGGAGCTGCAGACCAGGGCACTACTCTGCTTTAGTGGCCCAGAAAGGTGCCTACGCTGAGGGGTTGGGGGCCTCCTGATCACAGCCACCCCAAAGGACCGCACTCGGGCTGGGTGACTCCCTCGGGGCCCTTGGATTCTCTGGCAGAGCACGCTAAGTCGGCCTGTGGGGTCCGCGGGTGCTGATGGGCCGCCGTCTGCAGGAGGGCGAGGGCCGGGCCCTCAGCTTCTCACAAAGGAGTCTTCCGAAGGTGAATGGGACCCGGGACAGGCTTTCTCAGTGTCAATGTCCTGGTACTCTGTGCCTACAGGGGAAGGAGGGAAGAAGAGCCAAGAGGAAAAAAGAGAGGTCGGTCTTTTCTGGTTTTCCTGCTTTTTTTTTAGGCCTATAAAATAGCCCTGTGGCTTTGCAGGGGAATGGACCAGAACAGGAAGTCATGCCAAGACAGTGCTGGGTTTTGCTCTATGCAACCCCAAGGAAGCAGACTTCCAGCCCAGAGGCCATCTGGAAGGCCGAGTCTCCCCGAGAAGCATGTCTGTTGAGGTGTCTGTGCAACACTCACATAGATGTCTTCCATGGGAATGGGTAAGAAGCCCTGATCACTGGCTCATCCTTACGCTGTAAAGGTCGCCAGTGATAGGCCTTACGTTCTGAGAGTCTAAGTGTCACTGCAATCTCTACCGAGAGGCGGCAGAGTGCCAGGGAAAAACGCCGGTGTGCCAGCATCAGGCGCTCTCCTGGAGCCCCGTGGGCCCGTGTGGTGGCCATTCCGCCACAGGTGGCCACTGTGTGCCGAGGGGGAGCACCTCCTCATTGGGGGAGGCTGTGCGCCCATGCCACACTTCCAGAGAGACACTGGCTTCGTTTGAAAGGCATTAGGGACCCGGGTGGCCCTGGGATGACTGACAGGTTGTGCAGGTCTCGGGGAGGGTGACAGGCAGGCAGGGCCCCGGGTGGCCCCGCTTATTTACGTGTGTTCTTTAGACTCTGAACCCGCAGGGCGTAAGGCGACTGTGGGCATGCCGCCGCTGTCCTCGGGATCCGGCGGCTGAGACGTGGCCTGTGGAAGCAGCCCTTCCTGAACTTCACAAGCTCAAGTTCCTGTGGTCTTGGGGTTCTGCCCTGAGTCTTGGGGGCGGGCAGCGGGGGCGGCTGGGGCAGAAGTGAGGGAGCATGGCCTGGTCCCTGTGCACGGAATGAGTGAGGTGGGGGATTCTCCGCTGGCTGTCAGGAGGAGGAAGGAGTCATTTTAAATGTCTCTGATGTTTCTAAAGCACAAAGCTTTTATTTTAGATTCCTGTGCCTGTAGGCACAATTTGGCTGAGGTTTTCCCCTTGCCTCTGGGTTCATTCCTCTATGAAACTACAGGCTTCCCTGCGGGTTTTCCCAGTAGCAGATGCGCTGCTGGCCTCATGGAAGCTCCTGAGAAGGCAGCTCTGTGTCCCCACTGAGGGGGCCATTGACAGGGTGGGAAGAGCACTGGTTCAGGAGTCAGGCAGAACTGGCATTGGCTCTTGGGGACTAATTAGCTGCGTGACCTTGGGAAGCTCGGGTCGACTGAGCCTTGGTTTTCTGGTCTGTGAAGTGGGAGAAAAACATGCCCACCTTGCAGGGCTGGTGTGAGGAAGCTGCTTCCCTGTGGCCCCTGGCACACGGGTAGCAGGCTCTGCATGAACTCGAGTTCCCGGCCCCTTCCCTCGGGGCTTAGAGCTGACTATGTGTGGGGTTTCTCTTGTAATGGAACTTCCTACACTGCATGCTTCCGATTCCTTTTATGACCCGAGCTTCTGAAATCAAATGGTGTTGACAAATACATCTTCATGAGAGCTATCTTCCATTAAGTTCGCATGAATTTAAGAGAAACATAATTTCAGGGGATTTAATGGGATGGTAAAAATCTCAACCTACGGAATATTAAACCTCCAGAGAATTTACTGTGTTGTTCCATTTGCTCATAGTAGAACATGATCGCTTTAGCATAAATTCCGAACATTTTCTCCATGAGGTAATCATCAACTACTGATTGCTAGCCTGAACCATTAATGCAGAAATAGAAGTGTCTAGAAACTGTGTGTAAAAGCCTAGCAGCTGATAACAGAGACACTCCACCAGGGACCAGTGTCGGGGTGTCTGAAGACGCTGGGCCAGGGCCAAGCCCCTGAGGTTCATGCCGTGAACCCCAGATTCCAGGCGGGAGTGGGGTCTGGGGCCTCTGCACTGGAGCTGAGCGCCAGCACAGAGGGACTCCCCCGCATCCTGACGCTTTGGAGGTGCGTGTCAGGATGCGTCAGGCAGAGAAACGCCCGTTTCCCCCTCTTGCCCGTCTGCTTCCAGCCCTGTGCAGACAAGCCACCGGGCTCTGCGGCTGAGAGCAGGAGTGACACGGGGAGAAAGGCCGCCCCGGAGCACAGCTGTTGTGGGGTCCTGGGTGTCCCCCTGGGGGCCTGGCAGAGTGTGTGGGGCCCCAGAGCCCACTCGAGCCAGCGTTCCCGAGCAGTCAGCCCTGTAGGTGGGGAGGGGTCCCCGCATCTTGCTGAGCAGGGAGTGAGTACTCATGGAACTGAGGAGTGGGCTTTGGGTTCCTCGAGCTGGTTTGAATCCTCACTCTGTCTTGTGACCTTGAGCCAGTTCCGGAAGCTTCTCAAGCCTCCTGTTCGTCTCACAAAGTGAAGGCTGTAACAGTTCCCGACTCATGGGGCTACTGAGATGAAATGAGTTAATAGAGGGAATAAGCTGATCTATAGTAAGTGCTTGAAAAATGTTAGCGACTATTATTAGTTTTTATTAGTGTTTACCAGTTACTCTACCTGGCGTGTGTGTTAGTTTTATTGCGTCCTGTTCCATGCCAGTGGGAAGGGGGGAGGGTGTGAAATACTCCCCAAGGTCTGTGTGCACCCCTCTCTCTCTCTGCTTTCCCCATCTTCCCTTCCGTGCCCGTTCCCACCACTGCAGGGGCGGTCAATCCGGAGAACAGGCCACTTACCTCATTGTTGGAACATGGGGCATGTGAACTAGATTCCTGGCACAGTCAGGAATGTCCAGGTCGATGGTCAGCTAGCTAAAGGACACTGCCAACACAAGAGCTGGGCTGCCAGAGCCCCCACCCTGTGCCTGTGCTCAGCAGAGGCCAGCCCTCTGCAGCCCTCGGCCAAACCTGGCCAGTGCCTTTGTGGATTCAGCCCGGCGCTCGAGTGCACCTTGCCCGAGGCCACTGTCTGGTCCTGTCACAACGGCATGGCTGTCAGAGCCCCTATCTGTGAACTCACTCTGGCGGCCCCAGAGGGGGGCAACCTCCTTTCTGGTTCGGGTGCTTTCCTCCTGGTCCCTCGACCACCCCTCTCTCTGGGCCCCCGTGAGCCTCCAGGCCGAGAGCCAGCACGTACCACCGCCGTGAATCAGCCCTTCTTGCGCCCACATGGACACACAGACTGGGCTCTTTATAGTGTTACTTTGCTGCTTTTGTGTGCAGGTCTGTGCAGCTCACTGAACTGTGACATCCTGGAGGATAGGACCGTAGTTCTATTTTTCTTTGCCTTTGTATCTGGTCCAGGGCCTGGCATGTAGCCAGCCTTTCACACAGGAGTGAGCACGCACATGCTTAGAAAGCAGGGTGCTCACACAGTGTGCCCCAGTGACACCAGCCCTGCATAGGTGCTGCCCAGCGGGTGCTCTCCGCCCGTCTCCACGGGGTCAGATTTCTGAGGTACAGGAGGATCTGGGCTTTTCTGAGTTTCTGTGTGGGGCGTTTTCACTGGTCCTGCCTGCTGCAATGCCCCAGCACTCTGTGAGGTGACCCAGCAGTGTGAGCACGCGGGTGCGTGGGGAGCTGTGTGCGGACAGCCGGTGCTTGGGCCATGCTGGGTGACAGGCATGTGCATGGAAGCGTCTGCTCTGTTCCTGCAGACAGGCTGTCCTGCCTCGCCGGGGGCCCCAGGGCCAGAGGCCGCACTGAGGGCCAGCTGCGCTGAGAGGGAACTCTGTTCTGGGGGCTGCTCAGAACTCAGGAGTCTGTACTGGGGCGGTGGGGGGCGGTGAGTATAATGAACGAGGAGAGAAGGGCAGAGAGAGGAGGACGCGGTCAACACGTAGGTCCCAAACTAGTTGTCTGGGTAGAATTCAGTGTCAGCAGCCCCTCGCTCAGGAAGCGCCCTTAGGTGTCTGTGCTCTAACGCAGGGCCAGACCCCACTCATGGCGGAGGCAGACCCTGCTGCTAGTCTAGTGTGTTCTTCCGGTGCAAGCTGCAGCCATTCTTGGCTGGACTGAAACTGGGCCCGATTGGTTTTCTTCCCGTATCGAGGTCAAACTAGACCACATGCACAGACGACGTGGAACAGTACGTGGAACAGTACCGTTCTGCCACCCTGGGACAGGAGTCGGTCCCATCCTCCTCCTTCTGCCCTCGAGTTCCCGATCTGCTGCTCTGACCCTGCAGTCGGCCTGTGCCGCTGAGTGCAGCGGAGCAGAGCTCTCGGGAGGCCCGGGCTGTAAGTGCCCAGAACACGGGTCTTGGGGGAGAAACCACTTTCAGAACCTGAGCTGGGAAACCAGCCTCGCAACCCCTCGGGGAGCCTCACACTGTCGGGCAGGCAGGCCTGCTCTGGAGCGGGGAATTAGCAACCACAGTGGAATCTTCCTCCCGAGACAGTTCCTCGGGGGTGGTGTGGCTGTCATCCCGGGCCGAGGTCGGGTGACCCAGCGTGTCTGTGGGAAGTCTGGCTGTGCCCGAGGGAGGGGAAGCTTTGGGCACCGCTGGAGACCGGGAGGTGGAATTGGGGGTGTGAGTGTAGGGAATGCCACCTTAAAAACCACCTCCAGAGGAAACTCTCGCCCTGTAAGAGGTGAGGAAGCAGCACATTCCTGCCTTCCTGCTCAGAAGACAGAGGAAGTCTGTGAAAGGATTGCTTAGAAGCTCTTGGTTTTTCCCTTGCTACTCTGCCTGTTCAGCACCACCAGCAGTCTCCTTAGGGGGCCAGGAAAGGTGGCCTCTCTTGCGCCTTCGGTAGCTGCAAGGGAAGCCCGTGTGTTGTGGCTGTCCGGCGGGATGGCAGGGTCCCCAGGGTGCCCAGGAGCTTTGCGGCTTTTCTACGTAAGGCAAGAAGCAGGGAGGAAAGCTGCCCGTCTTCCCCAGCAAGTGCGTGGCCTGGGCTGAAGGAAGATAGCAAAGCATGTCCCCTGAGAAGAGACTCTTACAGAACACATGTACTGTGTATGCGGGAATCAGATTTGTGAGAAAACATCTTGGCCCCCAGTCCGGGGTTAGACAAATCTGTGGAAAGGTGCAGCAGAGGGAGACTCCTCCCTGCGTCGGCTCAGCTGAGATGCTGGGGGAGTTTGAAGCAGTGCGGGAGGCCTCATCACTCCCTCTCTAGGTGGGCTCTGTCCCTCGGGGTTGGTTTTCGGTGAGTCCGACGGAGAGCCCACCAGGACATCTTTTTACCCAAAGTGCCGGCCAGTGCTGAGCTAGCACGCAGGGGCTGGATCTGGCGTGTGCACAGAGGTCCTTCGCAGCGCCGAAAGAAAATGTGAAACTACACTGAGCCTGCCGCTCTAGTGTGAGAGAAGTGAGCATTTTAAAGGTGGCACAGCACACTTCAGAGCCTTCTCGCCACAGGCTGCACGTTCCTGTCCAGGTGTTGGTGACACTGGGTGTTCTCCCTGTCGTCCTAGCACCTTGCTGGTACCCATCGAAACTCTTCAGGGAAAAAATGCAAGTCATTATCAGACACTTTTTTTTTTAATAGGAAGTAGCTCCGTGAAACACTAGGTCTCGGGCTTCTGTGAGTTTGGAACAAGGGCTGTGCAGTGACGTGTAGGAGGGCAGTGGCACACACAGCCTATGCCAACTGACAACACAGAGTTCGGGAGTCAGCGGGAGAGGGGTCCAACTTTCCACTAGCACACACACGGACCAGCCTCCCGATTCCCGTGAACGAGAGCAGACTAACGCTGCAGCGAGGTGTCGGGGGGCCTCCTGTCGCAGGCTGCTGACCCGGGGACCCCACACCGCAGTCTGGGTTTGGGGGCTGTCACTCAAACCACCCCTTTTGCAGTGCTTTTAAAAGTTTGGGACAGTATCCTTTCCCCCCAATTTTTTTTATTGTTTGTGTCTTGTCTTGCCTTTGCAGTGACGGCAACTATGGACCTGAGGCAGAAGAGTAAACCAATGAAACCACCTTTGAGGTCCTTGCCAGCCAGGGTCATGGGCAGGCTGGCCAAGGTCACTGAGGATGCACAGACGGTGAGTAAATGGGGCCGTGAGTGTGAGCGCGCTCTCGCAGAGGCCCTGCCCGTTCTGGAATGGCCTTGGAAGGCCGAGTCTGCAGGCCGCCAGGCATGTCCCCAGCGTGCTCACCCCAGACAGCAACAGGTTTGCTCCTGGAGGTTCCCTCCCTCACTCTCAGCACACATGCGCGCACACATACACGTCTCTTAGTTTGAGATCAGCCCTGAAGGCCTCGTGGACTTTTTACACGGTGCAGGTGCTGTAGCGGCCCAGACCCTGTGGGCTTGTCTATCCATGACGGCACACACCACAGGCCGGCACACACCACAGGCCGGCACCACCCAGCCTTGCCTGCCTGTCCCCTCCCTGGGAGCACGGCACAGCATGCACCCCCCTGCCCCTGCCACCGTGCGCGCCTGCTCCACCCACGGAACACGGCAGGCGCAGGGAGGAGGGCCTGTGACGGTGTCACGGGGCCCGGGGGAGCAGGGCCAGGAGGCAGGTTTGCGCATCCTTACATGCCCCTCCCTTTGTCTCACATGTGCGGCTTTTAAAAGGCAGGCTGCATGTCCACTCTCTCTCAAGTGTTTTTTCCTTGTTTGTAACACATTGTATATATCCTTGTTGCATATCCAGCTGAAGATGATAAAAAACTACAATAGATGAATTTCGTCCCTTGAATCACACTGTATTTTGGTGCATTAAAAAAGGAGTGAAAGCAACCAGCGTAGTAAACTCGGCCTAGAGAAGTGTGAGTGACGGAGGGTAACAGATTTCAGAGGTTGTTAAAAATAGCACGAGAGGGTTATACACGGAACAGTTGGAAATTCATATGCACGGAATTATTTTTTAAAAAATGGCAAAATGTTTGGCAAATGTAAGCACATGACTTGGGACTGCGCGGGGTGTCACTGGCTCTGAGTGAAGTCCGTCATAGCCAGGTGAGGCCCACTGCTTCCTGAGGTCCCTCTGCGGGGCTGGGGGAGGGGCGCCCCCGGGAGCTGCTTCGGGGGAGGTGAGGTGCTGGCCCCCCACGCCCTGCTCCCCCTCAGTCTCGAACACGGAAACGGAGCTGGTGAGAGTCGGCTGGTACCGCCTGCAGCGCGGATCACCGCTGGCATCGCTGAGAAGTCTGGGCCCTGGGCCGCTGCAGGGCAGCCCATATTGCGGAGGCCCCAGAGGAGCGGGCTGCACCCCTCCGACCGGGCGCTGCCCACCCCAGGGGGGTCCGTCCCAGGGTGTGTCACTAGTGCTCATCCTGGCAATGTTGTCAACGTGTGTTTTAGTAGACTTTCTTTAAAAATGTGTCTCGTTTTTGCTTTGTATGCTGTGTGTGTATGCAGGAATGTCTGTCCTCCGAGCTGGCCGCCACTGTGCCCTGAATTTGGCAGTGCCTGTCGCTCACAGCTGTCAGCGTCCCGAACGCCATGCGGTAGCGTCAGAGACGCGGTCCCACGCTCCCATGTGAGTCCCGCCTGGCTCTGATTTGGAGACAGAGGACCAAGGTGGTGGCGGCGGTGTGCGCGCGTGTGTGCTGAGTTGTTCTTTGGAAACGTTTTCTGGTTTTGTAGGAAACATGACCCTGTGGTCACTGTACAGAGTCCAGCCCTCCGCGAGCCCCTATAAAACGGACTCCATGTTTTCACACCACTCATGGTCTTCCAGGTTATAGATAAACTTTGTCCTATGCGTCTGGTGTGCGGGCACAGGGTCCCTCCCCGGATTGTCTAGGGTCAGAGTAGAGGCAAAGAACTCACTGGTGCTCAGCCCGCCCTCGTGGGTTTTGATGTAGCGTGCATAGTTTTTCCGCAGGCACTGCCACGTGGTGGTGTAGAGGACGAAGGCGAAGGACTTGAGTGCGATGGCGATGCTGACGTACAGGTGGCGGTAGGCCACGTTGTCGTAGAGCGCGCAGGCGCCCCGCTCCCCGCAGAAGGTGCTCCAGAACAGGCAAGTGGAGTCGATGCCGGCCCCGAAGATGAGGGGAGGGGGGATGAAGCCTGTGGGGGGAAGGAATGCTTGGTGCTTGGCTCGGGGGAGGGTTTGCCGCCCAGGTGGACGGTGTCATGGGCGGCTGTGCTGTGGCACGCCAGTGCAAGGGCCCTGTTGGGACACGAACACCTGAGTCCCAGTCCCAGCCCTGCCCTCTACCTGAGGGACCTCGGTAGGCTGCGGCCACCTGGGCAAGCCCCTCTGCGCCTTAGTTTCCTCCGCAGCAGTCCCCGGCCCTTGCCAGCTGCCGGGACGGGGAGGAGATGGATGCATGGGAAGCGCTTGGAACGCTGCCTGGAGCACAGTACGCTGAGCAGGAAACAAATGACAGCAGCTAATCACCATCATTGGCAACTGATAACCCGGAAAAGAGGAGGGGTCTCTCTGGAGGGAGAGTTGGTGTCGCTCATGAGAGGCACCGTGCTCCATGCGGGACGGTTTCCCATGGGGCTCCTATGGTCGCGTGTGCCTTTCAGGGAGAGGGGCTGTAGCAGGGGCCAGCCGCTGAGCGTGAGTCCATGGCGTCTTGCGGCTGTGGTCTGTGTGCAGCTGTGGCGTGAGGGGTCTGCGTGGGTGGAGTTCAGGGGAAAAGCCCAGCACGTGTCCTGACGGATTTTCGTCTGTAGGGTTTGACCACTGGGCAGAAAGGCTCCCTTCTGAGCTAGGGATGTGCGAACCCCTCACGAAACGGCACTTCGGGCAGCCCGGTCTGACCACGTCCGTTCGGAGGGGGCTCGGTGGCTGGCTGTGTCGGGAGAGGCCTCCCCAGCAGCCTCATGCTGTTTGGTGGACTAGTCTGGGGTGTTTTCTCGGCCTGCAGCTCCTGTTGAGCACAGTGTCCACACTCCTCTCTTGCTGTGTGTGTGTGTGTGTGTGTGTGTGGTACAGGAGTTGCAAGAAATTACTGGGGAAAACCAACAAGTGATTTGTGGGTGCAGACCTACAGATGAGGAAAAATCTTGAAACAACATACAGCGGCCTTAACGTTGTCACCTTACACATGTTCCATAATTGTCAGTTGTGTCCTGAAATTGTCACGAAGTGTGCAGTCATGCGCTGCTGTGGTTTTGTGTTGTTGCATGAGAATGACTCTGCATGCTAACGGTTGTAATTTCCATGTGTCTTTGTAGGTGCATGTGGGTTTCTACAGGAGCTCTGCGCCTGCGGGACTGTATGGGACCATGTTCAGCGTGCAAGAGGGCGCTGGAGAGCAGGGCTGTGCTCACGCGCGTGTGTGGGGTCTGGGAAGCTTGGATCCCCTGCAATGCTCAGTAAAAGTGTTTTTGTGGAATGACGAGTGGAATGTTACCATTTTCATATCTGAGAAAGAGTCTTGTCCTTGCTCCCAGGTATTATTGCACAGTCGTCTGTGCCCGTCCACCCAGAAGAGGGTGAAGGTGAGGAGGGGCATCACGACTCACGTGCATGTGATCTTTGCGATGATAAGAGAAAAGTGAGCATGACTGGCACAGTGTGCAGGAGGCCGAGGCGCGTTCCAGGATTGCTGAGCTAGTCCTAACTGGGTGTTGTTACTCCTGGCACATGTGTTTTCCGAGACGTAGAAATAAGTTTGAGAAATAAGATGTCACCCAAGTGTCCTGGGCAGGGCAGGAGTGGTCATTGATTGGCGATGACTTGCCATAGGCAGAGAAAGGATGTGAGGGGGCATGGACCAGGTGGGCGCCACCTCCCCGGGAGGGTCTTATCTCAGGCAAGGGTCCAAGGGTGGAATACTGTCTTCTTTCATATAGCAAGTAATGGCGTGGGGATTCAGGTCATCATAAAAGTAACTAGTCTTCTGAGAGTCTTCCCCACTGATGCAGTCATGAGCATATGGAGCACACTGCACACCTCGTCCCCCCACATGCCCTTCTGTCCAGAGTTGTAAAGGGGCACAGAAACTCGACTGGGGTATTGGAACGGATGGGCCGGAGTCCTTGTTGTTGGACAGTCGGGGGAGAGCTCTTTTGGGGGCACTTGGGGGTGAGTACGTGCACAGTGAGTGAGTTCGTTCTTTGGACTCATCTGTGAGTTCGTCCTGTGGATGGGGACTATTATGTGTACTGTGCAAACACACAGGCCTGGGCTGGAGCCCCTTCCCTGTGGGTGGAGCATGTCCCGGGCAATCGGGAGCATCCCTGCCATGGTGCAGAAAGCAGAGTCAGCCTCCCCGGTCTTGGCCTGGACTGGGCGAGGGCCCCTGGAAGACGACCACCACCACCTCCTCGGGGTGGCGTTGCAAAACAGGGTGGGCGCGACTGGTCCTGCGGGCCCGGGGTGGCTGGTGGCACTGGAGTGGCCCCGGTAGGGGCCGGTGCCATGCCCTGTTGTGCCGACGTGCACGTAAGCATACGTCGCCACAGCCACGGGGGGCACGGCACCGGCCCTGTCCCGTCACGCCACCCGAGGTGGTGGTCCTGGTTGTTGTCGTTGTCTTCCGGGGGCCCTCGCCCAGACTTTGTCTCCCCACAAAGACTTGCGGGGAGGGCCCATTGCTCCGTCCCACAAACCCACGGGGCAGTCTCCCTCGGCCTCAGGTGCAAGCCCTCAGCACCATCTCCACCCTGGCTGCCTTGGGGGGCCCAAGTTCAGTGGAGCAGTCCTCAGATTTCTGTCCTTCCACGCCATAGAAGACCAACAACCGCACGGCACCGCTGACCCCCCACTCACCTGCTCCTTCGCATCCAACGGCTCACTGAGCGACACACACAGGATGCTTACCTAATAAACGGAGGAGAAGGAAGAGCACTCCCAGGGCGTACGACTTCAGCTCAGGGCTCACTGTCCTGCGTGCACACAAACAGAGCAAAAGGCACAGTCTCACCGCTGCGCTGCCACGCACACACCCAGGGCCCCTCACTGCTCCGGGTCCCGCCCGCCTGCCCTGCCTCGAGTCTCCACAGCGGCAGGACTGCAGTGACAACACAAGTGTTTCATCACCGCAGCTCCTCTGCCATTCCGAGGACACGATGTCCATCTGGTCCAGGCCAGGACGGGGCCGCATCCCAGTAGACCAAGTCCCACCACATCGGAAACCTCGAGGGAAGGTCAACCCCCCAATGCTGCACAAACATGCCTGCACCATGAACCCCTCTGCCATGCTCGGGCCACTAGGCCACGTCACCAGCCCCAACAACGGGACACCTCGGCTGGGCTGCCAGCAACAGGACCCGCCCACGCCCATTTCCTCACGCTGCACGGGCGCCTCCACATGGCCCCAGGTCCTCATTCAGTGGACCCCATGCCCCTGGCTTTGCCTCACCCACAACAGGCCCTTAGAACCATCTCCTCACACGTGCTCTCAAAACTGATCCTCAGATCCAGCTGCGCAGAAACGGGGGCCCGGGCCTGCTATTCCAAGTTCCCGGCAAGGCCAGGCACCGAGCCTGGGCCCACAACCCACTCAATGAGTGACCTTGCGAACACTGGGCATCTCCCTCACAGCCTCCGTCACCCTACCTGCCCAAGGGGAACCAATGCCACCAACGCCGTAAATGCACAACTGACAGCGAGAGCCTGGCGCTGATGCCCAAGAGGCTCAGTGCAGGCCGACCCGGGGAGGCTCTCAGCGCTCCAGCTGGCAAGCGAGTTCCCATCTGGGCCGGCGGTGGGCCCCCTGCTCGAGGACGGGGCAACACGCAGCCACCTCGAACCCACACCAGAGATCTGAGGTGTTTTGTCCACATGGACGTGATGCAGAACCACCCTCTAGACACAATTCAGAAGTTCACTTCAGAAACACTTGACACATTCCGAATAATTTTCATCATCGCGTTCAATGGTTGAACTATCACCTGACTCCACTCCAACTCAGGTGGTTCTACTACGACGCTTAACATGGCGATAAAAACCCGGCTGCACTGCGTTTTCCTCACAGAGATGCATTTCTGAAGCCCAGTGGCCAAAGGGAGGGTCCCTGCACACGAAAACCCTAACGCTTTCACGACTCTCGATTCCCAACGCCATGTGGCTTCTCGGGAAGGAACCACAGGTGCTTCAGGTGCTCACCACTTCTGCCACAGCCTCGCAACCCCTGGGTGTGAACCGTTAAAATACACTTTCACATCCTGTGAGGGTGCAAAGGCACTTTTTTTGCCCCGACCACTTCTGCACACTCACAAGGCTTCGCTAACGACCTTCTAGGTCACACTCAGGGCTTCCCAAAAACCCCCCTCCCCGGGAACTCCCAACAAACACCGGGAACTGTGTGAGCCACAGGGAGAAGAGGAGGTGCCCACAGCTGTGACCTCCAAGCACAGCGCTTCATTCCCACCGCAGTTCTAGCCCTGGGGTGGGCTCGGTTTGCTCAGGCCACACCCCACAGAGGGTGGGTGTGTGTCTGGCAAAAATGCTGGCTCAGGGGGACGGCGGAGGCGGGGCACCCTGCTTCTAGGCTCCTCCCACTAATCTAGATACCTCTGCACAGCTGCCAGTGACTCCGAACAGGACTCACTAGTTCACATCTGGGGCGCCTCACCTGGCTCTAGCGCAGGTCCTGAGAGACAGGGAGCCACCGAAGGAGGGGCAGCTCCCTCCGACATCTGTTTGCACAGGAGCAGCCCATGCTTGCCTCCGTGAGCCACTTGGCACAGCCTTACACCCTCCTCAAGAACCCCTCCCCTCTCGGCGGTGTCTGCACACAGTTGGTCTGGGCAGGGCCCACGCCACGGGCAGGACCACTGACGTCACCCCCAGACCCAGATTCAAAAACATGCCTGAGAAACATGTGCCCACTCACTGGCCACATGGGGTCTTGGCTAGTCCAATACCATCTTCACTAAACTCTGACCATGCTTCTGCACAAACCAACAGGGGCCCCCGGTTCCTCTGAATCACCTGCACAACCCGCTCCTCAGAGGACACGAATGTGTACTTCTCTCCCTCGGGCCCTGCTCTCCACTGACGGGCCGAGGCCCTCTCTAATGCAGCCACTCCTGTCGGCTCAGGGAAGCCGGCGCCCAACACTCCAGTGGCACCTCAGGTTCTGATCACCAGGACTCCTGCCGACGCTCGAGGGGGTTAGGGAGAAGGGTCGGCGAGGCCGAGGCCAGTCCCCTGGGGACCTTCCACACTTACCTGATGAGGATGATGACCGAGGGCGTCTGCGCCATCGCCCCGATCATGCTGCAGACGCACATCACGCACAGGAAGATGAGGAAGGCCTCTTGGCACCCGGGACTGGGGCACTTTCCGGAAACCACGGTCGCGTTCTCGGGCGGGCCGGTGCTCAGGCACGCACAGCCGGTGAGATTCTGAAAGGCAGCAGTCAGCCCTTTCACTGTGGCTGTCTCCACCACCTGAACCCCAACCCACACCATCAGTGGGCGCTCTCACGGCCCAATCACGCATTCCGGCACATCCCGTGCACTAGGCTCGAATGAACCGCTGAGCCTTTAAACAACCTGCAAACCCATGCAAACACACGCCTGTTTCTGGGGAGGAAAGCTGATCTCCCCGCCTCCTCTATATTTCATTTCCCTGCTCAGGAATTCCTCAGTGAGTGGCTCAGTAGACAAATCTGCCGCCCCCCCCCCCCATCCCCGCCACAGCTACAGAGGAAACTGCGCTTCCACAATATGATAAAACATTGCCAAATTAACATCGCAATTACTTGCCAATTTGTCCTCTCTTGCATGCAGTTATAATTACACTGAAGTGTATTAAAAGAAGTAAATCAGGTAACCTGCGCGTTGCTGGTCTGGTGCCCAGTGTGGCACCGTGGAGCACACGGTGTGCTCCAGGAGGGGAGAGGTGGCTGCCACTGTGGGGCTCAGAGGGGGAGCTAAGGGGAACCTTCATGAGGCAGAGAAAGCACAGAGGGCTCAGAGGCGCCAGGGAGCTCAGAGTGTGTGCTGCGGGGCAGGCTGCAGCCCAAGACACACTGACGAATGCGTGCTCACAGAGGGGGAAGCCAAGCCACTGCACTCCACCGGGTCTTCCCGAGATTCTCGCCCAGCCGCCGCCGCCCCCCGTTCCCAGGCCTGGTCCTCCCTCATGCTCCGGGAATTTCTGATGGCAAAGGCAGCCGCAGGTGCTGAGAAGGGCAGAGCCAGCGAGTGCCAAGCGAACTCAAGTTCAGTGATAATAGTGCAGGAGCCTTTAATGAATGCAAAATGAAAACAACCATCAATGATCCACGGCTTCTCCTTCAAAGGCTGCTGCTTTCAGACCACACTCGGGAGGGAATCCTCCAGAGGGCCACCCCCACTTTGAAGTCCCGCTCCCTTCTTTCTTTCCCCACAGAACACATGGATGGGGCTTTCCCTACCCCACAAAGCCACATGGGATGCTCGCAGAGATGTCCAAAAGCCCACACACACCCCCCACCCCAACAGGGCCGCCTATTACATGACTGGGCCCTGCATGGGGCTCTGTTCAGGGGCTGGTGGTGGGGAGGACGCTGCACAGGTTGCCCAGCGCAGACACCCTTGTGCCCCTCACATCACCCAGGGGTGCTTACGGTCGTCCCCTGAAAGCCGTGGGCCCTGCCCCTGCGGAGACACTGGCCCCTCTACTAGATGTGAGATGCTAGATGTCCTGACAACCAGTCAGAAAGGGCACTGGGCTCCAGGCTGGTTTATAACAACCCCTGACCTGGAAAACAGCTGGCCTCCCTTCCCCATTTCACGGGGTTGTCTCCCCACCTGGCCATTGCCTGGGCAGAGCCGTTGCACTGCCCCCAGGGCAGCTGGACGCCCTGCTGGCGCCACGTGCAGGGTGGCAGGACCGGGCTTTCCTGGAAGTGAGTGTGCCCTGGACAGCGTTGTTGACACTCAGGGACCAGTGCACGCACAGAGGAACGGGCCTCACTGGCTCGGGAACTCAGGGCGACCTACAGGACGACGTGAGACTGGTAAGATCTAGAAGGACTCGTCCGACAGGCAGGCGGACTGGCCCAGGCACAAAGTGACGCGAGGCCACCAATAACACGGCACGCTCCTCACGCACCGTTGTAGCAGGAACTCTAAGGATGCCACCAACAACAACCCCTCCA
The DNA here is from genome assembly GCA_004024845.1 of Tonatia bakeri. Lineage (NCBI taxonomy): Eukaryota > Metazoa > Chordata > Mammalia > Chiroptera > Phyllostomidae > Tonatia > Tonatia bakeri. The sequence continues at coordinate 38,068 of PVIA01000971.1, forward strand.
CAAACAAGAGGCACCAGTGAGGCCGGACGCGTTAAAACCCAGCAGGAATCAACCTACCGGGTAAAGCGGTGCGTCGAAAAGTGGGTGAATGGGGCAAAGAGGTGGTAGATAGGACAGTCTCCACACCCTCCTTTTTATACTTTCTGATTTTCAACCACATAAATGTAGCATTTTTGTTTTTGTTTTTTATTCTTTATTTTATTGATTATGCTATTACAGTTGGCCCATTTTCCCCCTTCACTCCCCTCCACCCTGCCCACCCCCTCCCACCCACATTCCCCCCTTTAGTTCATGTCCATGTGTCATAAGTTCTTTAGTGTCTACATGTCTCATACTATTCTTACCCTCCCCCTGTCTATTTTCTACCTACTGTCTATGCTACTTATTCTCTATATCTTTTCCCCCTTCCACTTCCTCCTACTTCCCTGTTGCTAACCCTCCATTTGATGACTTTTTTTATTGTTCATATTTTTAATCTTCTTTTTCTTAGGTAAGTCCCTTTAACATTTCATG
>PVIA01000971.1:38680-52392 GCA_004024845.1 Tonatia bakeri
CTTTAACTTGGCCTTGTCTGAGAAGCACTTTATCTGCCCTTCCATTCTAAATGAAAGCTTTGCTGGATAGAGCAATCTGGGATGTAGGTCCTTGCCTTTCATGACTTGGAATACTTCTTTCCAGCCCCTTCTTGCCTGTAAGGTCTCTTTTGAGAAATCAGCTGACAGTCTGATGGGAACTCCTTTGTAGGTTACTGTCCCCTTGTCGCTTGCTGCTTCTAGGATTCTCTCCTTCATTTTTACCTTGGCTAATGTAATTATGATGTGCCTTGGCGTGTTCCTCCTTGGGTCCAAACTCTTTGGGACTCTCTGAGCTTCCTGGACTTCCTGAAAGTCTATTTCCCTTGCCAGATTGGGGAAGTTTTCCTTTAATATCTGTTTAAATAAGTTCTCAATTTGTTGCTCTTCCTCTTCTCCTTCTGGTACCCCTATGATTCGGATGTTGGAACGTTTAAAGGTGTCCTGGAGGTCCCTAAGCCTCTCCTCATTTTTTTGAATTCTTGTTTCTTCATTCTTTTCTGTTTGGTTGTTCCTTTCTTCCTTCTGGTCCACTCCACTGATTTGAGTCCCAGTTTTCTTCCCCTCACTGTTGTTTCCCTGTGCGTTTTCCTTCATTTCTCTTATCGTAGCCTGCATTTGTTCATCTAATTTATGTCCAAAGTCAACCAATTCTGTGAGCTTCCTGATTACCAGTGCTTTGAACTGTGCATCTGATAGCTCGGCTATCTCTTGGTTACTTAAAAAAATGGTTCTGGGGCTTTCAAATCTGTTTGAGCCATCTTTTTTATTTTCCTTTGGTCTGGTTGCGGCTGTTTCGTAAGGGCGGTGGAGCCTTAGGTGTTCACCAGGGCGGGGCCCCCCAGTCACTGGGTTGTGACATTGTATGTGGGGGCGGGATCTGAGAGGGAACAATGGCACCTGCTCTGCTCTCTGTAGGACTTGTCCTCTCCACTGCCTCCCACAAGCAAATTGGGCCCTTCCTGTGCTGGCTCCCGGGCGGTGGGCTGGTGTACTTTCTCGGACTCTGTGGGCTTCCCCGAGAAGTCTCCTGTGAGGCTGAGAGGGTCTCCCGGCCTCAGCTCCCAGATGGGGCTCTTAAGCTTTGAAAGGCGGTGGTGCTGCCCATTTTCGCTTAGTTTGCTTGTGAATGTGTGGCTGCGGACACCCAGCTGCCTTGAGCCCCTCACCGGGTCTGCTAGTCGTCTCCTGCGCCCAGGGTCCGCCACCGGTCCGTCCGCTGCCGTCTGCGCCCTGCGCGCCCGCGCCTGCCAGACAGCGTTCCTTCCCGCCAGGACCCCTCTCCGCAGGCCTCCGACTCCGCCGCTCCTTACCGGTCTGGATGTACTGGAGCCCGACTTCTGTTCAGTTCATTTCCCTCCGTTCTGGTTGTTTTCTTGTTACTCAATTTTTGTTGTCCTTAGTTTTGGTTGCACGAGGAGGCACAATGCGACTGCCTATGCCTCCATCTTGGCTGGAACTGTTCATTGTTTTTTACCACTTTCTATGATTGTTAACCATTTCTTATCTTTAAGAGCTGAAGTATTTACACTACATGGAAAGGGTCTGCAGTAATCCAAGCTTCTATAGGTAGTAGACTGTGGCACTAAGATTCAAACCCGTGTCTCTGTCCGCTTCCAGGCTCCAGGCAGTTAGAAATGAGCAGAGCAAAGACAGCGGGCCAGGTACAGAAGGTGAGCAGGGCAGAAGGCCCCAGGTACCTAGCAACGGACAAAACCCCTAAATGTAGCATTTCTTACAAAAACTAAAAAGTCTAACCTTTACAGAATAAACCAATGCGAGGGGAACAGCACAGCCACTGGAAGCCCCATGCCTGTCCTGCGCCCCCTCCGTCCATCTACACTGAGAAACGCCCCACTCGCATGCCACCGTGAGCCTGCATCATGACGACAAGGCTGGAGACCACAGACACAGAAACACGACTCCCTGGAGTCTTGGGTTCCTTTGCACTGCTGAAGAAAGCAGTCCACGAGTGTGCTGTTTTGACAGCTCATAGAAGCACAAAGTACTCATCAGCCGTGTTCCCAAATACTGGCAAGCACACTTGTTTTCGTTTGCCTTTCCCCTCACATTCCATGCTGATGCGTCGATTTCTATGCATCGTACCAATACACGAATTTCTAGGTTGAAAGGTTCCTTTTCCAAGGGGACAGCTATGGTGGGGGCAGTATTCCCTGTTTTAAGAGCCTGACGTGAAAACTTGGCAAGTGGAGAGCCACTCCCAACAGTCTGGAATCCTGGATTTGTTTTCCTTTCAAAAATGCACTCGGTCACTGGGAAGAGACGACAGTCTCTGAGGAACGTCAGGCGCCAGCTAGTCCTGCAGCGAGAAAGGGCACCTGCCAGAATGCGCGGCTCTGCGGGGTCCTGTCTGCTTGTGCCTGGGCATCTCCCCCCCTTTGTGGCGATGCCCAACTCCCCGACACGGCCTAGGACCAAGGTCACTGCTGCAGGAGATGGGGATGCTGGCCTTTGAGTGACAACATATGTTCTAGTAATTTAGGAACTCTGTCCTGATGCAGCAAAGTTCCTCGGTAGTTCCCCTGTCACTTATTACTGCCTTTTTGTAGCTTCGAATCTTCACCTGATTAGCCTGACCCAGGCTGTGTTTCCGGTGCAGACCTTGGAGCCCCTCATTCACCAAGAGCCCTGCCAGCGACCCACGGGCTTCAAGGCCGAGGGGCTGTGGACAAGCCACGAGAACATGCAGGCCTTCGTGTTTCCTCACGGGGTCACGGCTGAAGGACAGTGGCCGGGGAGAAAAACTGACAGATGAAGGGCAGACCTCCACCGACCTCCACCCACCTCTCACCCTGCCATCTGTACCACGGGGGCCAGGGCACACCCTCCCGCAGCGGCGAGGACAGGGCTGTCCTCGCGGAGCGCAAGGCGCCCTCCTGGCTCAGCCACTCCAGGCAGAAGCGGTGGGCTGGCAGAGCAGGGGAGGGGGATGGTGTGGCCACCAGGCCCCGATGGCTCCCCCTCCAGCTCTCTGTCTCTTGACTCCAGACGAAATCCTTGTCTCTACCGCGAGGTCCAAGACTCCCCACCAAGCAAATACCCAGCCTCCCCACACGACGAGGTCCCACCCTGCCATGGGTCCTCCTCCAGAAAACGTGTCCACCCGCCCCCCTTCCGGCCCCACCCTACCCCACCCAGAACCAATTTCCAGACCAGCAGGCATAAGGCTGCAGGGTCACTGCCTTCCCCGCCCTTCTTCCTTCTCTCAGAAGGCAACCACCTAACCTTTACTGTGGAATTTTTTTTCATAAAAACGTTTTTCCTTCTTGGAAAAAGGATGCATGTTCACTTTAGACAGTTTAGAAATATACAGAAAATTTGAAAGAAATATATAAAAGTTAACTTTTCAGTCCCCAGTGAGAGGTAACCTATAAACAGTTGACTATATATCCTTCTGGTATTTTTCCATGCAAAGATATGCATATATTCAGATTTTTCTTTTTCTTGACTGGAAGAGGTAACACCCTATATATAACACTACATGGTAAACACACGAGCCAGGCCAGCTGCTGCTCTCGGGCGTCCCCTACACATGACCCTACGAGTGGGTTCTCTCTCATTTTAAGCACACACAGCCCCTTCTTTCCTCGTCTGCATTTCCAATGGCTCACCTGGGCCTGAGACATGTTAGGTGCCCCGAGTGGCCACATTCCCAGGAGGGCTTGATTTCAGGATGGTCCTTTCTGACAAGCCTTCACCAGAAACAGTACAAACTTCAATGTGTTCTGGCAAATGGGGCTGGACTATCTGGAAGGGTTTGCAAACTCTAAGCCTTGGGGAGCCATACAGGAAACAGTTAAAGAGAGATGGTCCAGCTGCAAGGGGCAGCTGGTGGTGGGTCGGCCACTGCTCAGCCCCAGCTGCCTTCGGCCCTACAGGGGTGCGGGTGCCGTGTGAGTTAGGGCTGGACATCTACAGAGACAGCACAAAGCCAGATCTGTGGATGGAGCCCAGGCTCACTTTAGCCCACAGTCAACACAGCCTCAGGGCGGGCGTGGCGCCTGAGCCATCAGGGGCTGCTTCTGTGACCCCAGCCGATGGCACCTCCGATCTCCAGCTTGGTGCCCACTGTGGGCGGCATGAGAAGGGGGACAGAGAACAGGACATCAGAGGGTGAGTGCTCAGTATCTGCTTCGACGCTGACCTCTGTCTACAGGGATAAAGTATGAAGGCCTCGTCCCCTTCCTTCCAGTAGTAGTTTGCTCTGGGGGTGACTGTCCCCCCACACTGCTGAAATATCCGGAAACACACGGGTGTCTGGGGAATACACAGTACGGCCAGAGGGAAGCGCAGAAGCTTGCCACCCCATAGTCACATCCCACGGCTAGGTTTCAGCAGCGGGAGGCAGCCACAGGCCTGGCCCTGCTCTTACTCCGTAAGACTCAAACTCACCTGCAAGATTGGGAGAGAGGGTTTTTAAGATGATTTTGGGGCCACAGAATGCTGTGGAATAGAGACTCCTTTGGCCTCAGAACACTAGCCTATACTTAATTCTTAAAACGGGATAATAACCAATATTGATTTACAACATAACTTTTTGAATATGAATGACATTGTCATGAAAAAAAAATAGCTTGTATTTTTATTTTAACCACTCTCCAGATTCCATCCCTTTTTTAAACATTTCCAGTCACATAAAGAAATTGCTTTATCATCTAATGTAAAATATCCGTTCCTCCCTCCGCCCCAGGGTGATTTATTTTCTTTCTGGAAAAATGTTAATAACTGGCCAGAAATCTAAATGTTAAAAGCGAGGGAAAAATAAATCTTTGGAAATGAAAATAAATGATCAACGTTTTCCATCTCAGGAAAGTCGCTCCTCCCCAGACACACAGGACGAGGTGTGCAGTGGGAACCAGCGGCTCCCGCTCTGGGTCCTCGGGAGCAGCCACCCGCCTGTGCACTCCTGGACACTGGGAGCACGTCTGGGGACCAGGCCTCGCTCCGCAGAGCCCCGGGTCTGAGCGGTGACAGGAGCTCTCGGCAGATTGTGCCGCTGTGAAATACCCTGACGGCCGTCCCGAGACTGCAGAGGCAGGGCCTCCACGCACAGAAGGGGAGGGCTGGTTTCTTGGAGGAGGGGTGTTGGAGTAGGGTGTGGGTGGCTCGGCAGGAGTTGTCCAGCCAGAGGGAGGGTCTGCAAACACGCGTGTTGTGAGGGAGAAGCTGCACGCCACCTGAGAGGAGGCGGGGCTGCACAGAATACCCACTGACACATAACCCAACCCACTTCAGTGCCTACATCCACCTTCTAGCTGGTCGACAGACTCGTATTAGAAGAGTCACTTGTACGGCTACAGAAATCATCCCGGCTACAGCACAGGAGACAGACCACAAAGGGGCCACCCTGAGCTGCAAACACCAGTGTGGCAATGACAACCCTGGTCCAAGAGAGAGATGAGCACGGCCTGGAGCACGGCAGTGCTGGTGTGCATGCAGGAGGAGGGCAGGTGCAGGAGACACCCGGCAGGCAGTGTCAGCCAGAGCTGGTCACCAGTCACTTGGCATCAACCCGTCATTGCAGAGAACATGCAAAGCTGCGGGCTGAAGTCAACTGTATATTTCAAGCCAAAAGAAAAGAACCAGAAAAGAAAGCACAGTAGGAGTATAAAAAGGGTAGGGGGTGTCTCGGTGAGAGGAAAATGAGGGAACTGAGCAGGGAAGAGGCTGAATTAATGTCACACAGTCCCAGGTTTGGAAGAGGTCTTCCCTGATAAATGGTTCCCTAGCCTTTCTTGACATACTTCTGCGGACAGGGAGCTCACTACCTACAGAGTCATCCCATTCCGCTGACACCCGTTGTGAGCGCCGTGAATCACAGTCTGTTTCTCTGGTACATATACAGCTTCCTTCAACTTCCACTGTCATCTGCTCGATGATGCTGTTTGGAGACCTATCCAGCTTAGCAAGGAGGGCCCAGCAGTTGTCCCGCCGACCAATAGAAAGCCCTTCACTGGCGTCGGGCAGAGGCTGACAGAAGTTGCAGTGCAGGGACACGAAGTAGGGGACATGTGCGGGCTGCCCATGCCTGCCCTTGCCCTTGGGCATAAACTCCTCTAGCTGCCGAGTTCCCCGGCCCACCCCACACCATGAGAACATCACCGTACCGTGCTGTTGCAGCCAGCAAAGCAGGCGGACAGGTAGGTGACGCCATCCGCCCCACACACGGGAGTGAAGGAATCCGTCTGGCACTCACAGTTTTTATTGCAGGGTGAGTAGGGGTCCAGGGCCGAGCCAGGCGCTGAGCTGGAGAAGAAGAAACATGGAACGAGTTAGAGGAAGGCCCACTTCTGACAGGAACCCCACCCCCACCCCGATATCTCTCTGCCCTCTGCTGCAATGAGTGACCTGGCACCACCTTCCTTTCCCTCCTCCAAGCTGGGACCCCCTCCGTCCCAGACTCACTCACTCCCGGGAGCTCTGTGGGTTGTTCCCAGCACCAAGGAGCCAGGCTGGCTGGAAGCTCCATCTGCAGGAGGAGAGGCAGCCTCTCTTTATCATTTGCACCAATGCGCCGTATGGGCTGGGAACACCCTGGGGCTCTGCTCGGGGCCACCTCCTCCATGAAGCCCCTCCTGATTACTGCAGCCTCCACCAGGCAACAACTCCTCCCCGCACAGCTGGGCACACACTTCTCCCCTCTTTGGGTCGTTCCTCGTCTCTGTCTTATTCCTCCCCAGCCTTGTGATGCTTATCAAACTACTACGACAACACCGTTTCAATAACTACTGTCTGATCGATTCCATTTCCTGCAGAAAATAACACTAACGTATTTTAAATTTTCTTTTGCGCCACTAAAGGCACAGTTAGTAAAGCAGCAGACAGCAGAGAGGAAGGGGGAGAAGGGGTTTTGGGTTCTGTGAGAGACGCTGTCTCCTCTTCAGCCCACCCCGGGGCTCTGAGCACTTCCCAGCAAGGACGGTGACAGTGACGTCTGACAGTGCGTGTGTCAGACACTGCCCCAGTGCCGTGCGTGTTGCCCCCTTCACTCCCAGTGTAACCCCCTGGGGGGGGGCACAGGGAAGGGAGTACGGCACACCCGGGACAAGTCACCCACCCTAATGCACGCAACTCACAAATGGCAGAGCAGGGACTGGACTCCATCAACTGGCAGCAGGCAGAGCGACTGCAGCCCGAGCCTGAAGACTAACCTCACGGCAGCCGGGCCCGTGCTATAGACCGCTGTGCGTGCGCTGCCTGAGCACTAGGGAGCATGGGGTTTGTCTCCAGACACTGCCGTCAGTGCATAACCCACAAGGCACCCCGTTTGAGAGGGAGGGCTGCGTTGGGGTGCGAGCTAGAAGAGGCCATGGTGGCAGTGAAGGGGTCAGAGGGGCGCATGGTGCCTCGTGCACGTGTGTGCATGAGCCCGGCACGGCTGCAGAGAGCTGCCCTGCCTGTTCTCCCACTTCTCCTGCTTGCCTTTGAGGGGTGGCAGGTAAGCCCAGCTCTACTGTAACTTCTGGCCTCACTGCAGGAGTAGGCCTGGTGGTCTGCTTGGAGGAGGGGACCAGTGTGGACAGGAGCTGGTACCCCTAGAATGGGAAATGGTACTCACCAATTCCAACCTGGGCTACAGTTTGTAATTACTATGTAAGTGTGATGATAGCTTCTGACAGTCTAAGGAAATACTGAAGTCTATCCTGTCTTTCACACGAAGCTACATTTTACAATGAAATTCATTTTTATTTTCGATCTGCACATCATTCCTCCAGTCAAATGCAAGAAGTAGTACTTCTGGTCCTCTGGGGAGTGAGGGTGGACCATCTCCCCCAGCGTCTCTCTGCCACCCTGTGAGTCAGTGTTGAGGGGAGTGGTCACCCTGTCCATCCGAATGGTCACACTGATTCTCTGACTTGGGGAGTAAGATGCAGAGACATCATCCACTTCCAGGCTCACGGTCACTAGTGTCCAAGCTGGCTCCATTAAGCTACCGTCGAGAGTCTGGTGCCCTGAGCAGATGGGGCAGGAGCAGGCACTGCTGGTACTCACGTGTTTCCATAGGGAACAGTGACCCCGGCCACGGGGCCCGTGTCACAGCCCAGGAAGAGAAAGGAGACGTAGCAAGCTGTGGACACCAGGTTGACGAGCATGGCCATCCGGATGGCGCCCAGGGCGGACAGGCTGAGCTTCTTCACCAGGAGGCCGCCCAGGAAGATGCCCAGACAGGCACAGGGAATGGCGGTCATCCCTGAAGGAAAGCAGAGGACACAGCCTGAGCGGGGGAAGCAGGGCCAGTCGACGTGGGGGCGCTTCTCCTGATGCCGCAGGGCACAACCTCGCCAGGCCCCAGAGTCGCCACTGGGAGCCTCACTCCCGCCCTGAAGGAGCTCACAGGAAGCTGGGCAGACACGCACACGGGAGTCTCAGTGCTTTCACCTGCTGTGGGACTTGGGGTCCCCGCACAGAAACGCAACAGGCACGGGGCCCGCCACAGACAAAGTCACGCAGTGGGGTACACACGCACATGCCAGGGCTGTGAGTGCTGAGGAGTAGCGGCGTGCCCCTGCACACGTCCGAGATGGTGTGGGGCTGAGGCTCCCTTGGGCATTTTCACCTCCTCTTCACCCAGGCAAGGAGGGCATCGAGGACGGGCCTGTAGCCTGTTTCACCAAAGGCCCAAACTCGCAAACCCATGGAGACGGTGTTTTAAACAGCCTCATGACCTCTCAGGAAGGGGCATCAATCAAATCAATACATTTTTGTGGTAATTGTAATAAATTTTTTTTCTCTCTTATACACAGCTGTCTGTAAAACATCGGGACTGAAACCTGCCATTTCTGATTCTCGGAGACTAATGGGAATTTAGGAGGACCAAAGGGTCCCAGGCTTCCAGTCTCCTGCTTGCTTTCGCTGTTTCGACTCATGTCATCTTAAACTCGGCTTTAAATTCCTGTGAGCGCTGCTCACCCGCAGGCAAGGCGCGCACGGCCAACCTCCCAGCCTAGACTGCCTCCCCACTGCCAATCGACAGACCTCGAGGTCAGTTGGCTACGTCAACCAGCTGCCGTGTGCTAAGGGAATGCATGTTAATTTTAATACTAGGGTAAGAAAATATAATCAGGGGGCTGAGCTCTGTAAGAAAACATACAGGCTACATTTAAAAAAAAACCCCATCACATCTCTTGTACTATCTGATGCTCTTGAAATACCTCTGCTCAGTCCCCCACTCAGGGCACAGAACCGGTCAGGCGACCAGGCCCCTCTGAGCAGCCCTGTGCTCTCACCCCTGTCCCAGGCCCCCTGGACCACGCCCACTGCCCCTCCTCTCTTTCCCTGGCACAGGCACCCAGGCTTCGCATTTCCTGGTGCCTCTTCTAGAACATTCTTGCCCTATGCTTTAACTCTCCTTTCCAGAGCGGCCCTCTCTGATGGCCCCCGAGTGGTCCCTGCATCCCACCCTGGGGTTCCCTGATTGACTATTTCCACAGATCCCGTACAATCAGAAGCTGCCACATGTATTTTTGGTTTTCTCCTTTCTTGTTCCTTCTCTCCCTACTGAGTTGCCGCTTCCTCGATGACAGGGACCCTTTCCACCTGTGCGGCCCAGCCTGGCTCCCCGTGCCGGCACAGGGCGGGCCCCGGGGTCGCTGTGGAGACACAGGAGGTGGGAGCTGGCAAAGCCTCTGTGCGTGACTTCAGCGGTGCACCCACCGTGACAGGGAGCAGGTCTGTGCTGTTCTCCGTCTCCCACAGAGGCAGTGGGAGTATCTCCTGGCGGTGACAGGAACTATGACCACGGCAGGCTTTGGGCACATCAACCTCCCCGCTCCTCCCTGGGTGTGTCGGCCCTGCACCTTCGGGTGGTCTCCCACTTCCTGAACCGATGATCGCTGAGCTGAACTGTGCAGATGGAGTCGTTTTGCCCTCAGGAACGAGTCATTGCCACCAGCCCCTTCATCGTCTCTGCTGCTCTGTTCTGAACTCAGCCTCATTTGCTGCTGACCCCTGGGTGGCCCAGGGCCCTCTGCCCATGATGTGATGATGCTCAGGCTGGGGCTCACCCTCCCGGCCCCTCCCTTTCTCTTGAAGGCCACTGCCAGCCCCTTTTGCAGCCAGCCCTGCTGAGCCCACGCTGACCGGCGTGATGCCCGGGGCAGCACCCAGGGGCGGGGTGACACCCAGGCTGCCTCTCCGGGAGGTGGCGGGGAGGTCCACCCAGCCTAGTGCTCTCACAGACAAAACTCACGGGGAAAGAAACAGGCACAAAGAGTCAAGACTGTTTCTCAGACCTTCTGTCCTGAAAACTACTGATTTGTTTGTTGACAGCAACTGAGGAATCTAATCTTAAGTTGAAGACAACCCCAACGTCCACGCAATTGTGCACTGCAGTCAACAAGTCAGGAGCAGCCCAGGGCACCCAGGAGGGGAGAGAGAAATGCTCCGGGCGGCGGGAGGCGGAGCCCAAGCAAGGCTGGTTCTAATGAAGAAGTTGTCACTTTAATTACAAAGAGATGCGTTCACCCTATCTCTGTTGGGCAGATATTATAGGGCTGGCTGCGTGTTGCTAATCACTCTCAGAAGAAACACTTCTGAAGCATGGTAAAGAGACATCAGTGAAAAGAAAAAAAATAAGACTTGTGCTTCCCAAGAGGTTCCCAGGGAGACGTGCTATGAACTGGCCACATCGCTGTGGACGGACTTTACTCTTCCAGGTCCCAGGAAGTGCCCGAGCCCGGGGGAAGAGCCGGTGAAGCTTCCATCTCTACACGCCTGACTCCAGCTCAGGTCAGCCGACAGCACACCCAGGAGCCCGGGAGGCTCCCATGGGTGGCTCCCCCAGGCCGCCCATCATTCTGGCCTCTCTCCCGCTGAGCACTCTCCCTGTTTTTAACTGAAGTTTGGACTCTTTTATGTCTGACCTTTCCACTGTCACACTCAGCCACACTCAGGCAATGTATCAAAGTCCTTGCTTTCTCACGCCGTGTGACAGTCTGCTGCATGAACATTTTATAAATTATTCACGCAGTCTACTGTTGACAGGCGTGATTTGGGTCAATTCCAGTCTTGGGCTATCACACATAAAGCTGCCCTGAATACTGCTGCATACCCGTCTCCCAGGGAGTGGACCGAAGCGCTGGTCTGTGCTGGGTGCGTGCCCAGAAGTGGGATGGCTGGGTTGGAGCACACGCATGTGCTCAGTGTGAATGGGCAGCACTGCCACTTTCTCCAAAATGCTCGCACCATTTTGCACGCCCACCGGCATGGAGCAGTGTTCCAGCGGCCCCACGTCCCCACGTCCCCACCAACGCTCACTGCTGTCAGCCAGGCGGATGTGCAATGACACCTCACGGTGGTTTCAGCGTACGCTGTCCTGATGGTTCAGGACTGGCCGGCACCTCCGCGTCCATTTGCTGGCTGTGAAGTAACAGGCAGCAGCGATGGAGAGGCTCAGAAAGCACTGCCACGCCCCTCCCTCCCTCCCGGCAGCCATCCGACTCCCACTTAGAGAAGAGAACTCCACGGGGCCGCACCGGGCAGGTCCCAGCGGTCACCCTCACGTCTCTGCCCCTCTCTGTGTTTTCAGAACAGATGAGTTCTTTGCTCAGAGCTGCCTGGCACATCACCGCTGTTCTGCAGCTCTCCTCCTGCTGGCCCTCTTCCCCTCTGCTCAGAAACCTGCTCGAGCGAGTCCTTCCGGTCAGAGCCGCAGCTGCTTCCTTGCAGGTCAGCACCAGCACCACCACTCCTCTGGCTCGACACCCAGCCCTGACCCCCTCCTCCGTCCCCCTCCCTCCTTCACTGCCGGGCTGATCTGACAGAGTCCCGCGGTCACTGTCTGTCCCCCCACTCTGGCGGGCTGCTCTCCACACCTCGGCTTGGGCCCCCTGCTACCACTTGGAGGACACAGCCCTGCCACGGGTGAAGACGCCCTGGTTGTTACAGCTAACAGGGCAGGTGAGCCCTCGCCTGCGTGAGTGCTCACCTGCCGACGGCTCCCTTCGTGGGAGCACCTCCTCCTCGGCTCACAGGGCCCAGGGGTCTCTCTGGGAGACACTCAGTCCTCTCCGAAGCTTCACGGTGGTGTTTCCACCCTCCTCTTCAAACCCTCACATTTCCCCTAAGTCGTTCCACCCCCAGTCCCCACGGCCATCCACATGTGATGGCACGGAACCCACAAGACTGGCCCGGGGCTTGCTGAGCTCCCAGCCAAGCCCAGGACCGCTGCACAGACAGTGACCCAGGCGTCCGCACGGGGCGCCTACACGTTGGCGCTTGCACGTCGATGCTCTCCTCTTCCCTGGGTTCCCATGTCTCCAGCCAGGGGTCCGGGAGACCCTCTTTGCTCTTCCCTCCCTGTCACGAGCTGAGATGGCTTTGCACACTCAAATAACGAACGCTGCTGCTCACGAGGGAGAAGTGGCTTTCCTCTGCCTGCCTGCTCCAAATATTGGGGGCAGACGTCTGTGGTCCGCTGTGCAGAGGGTGGTAAGCCCATGCTTCAGCTTGAGGAAAATGGCTGTCTCGAGCCATTCATCACCTGGCCAGGGGCCCGCGGACAGAAAGGGAGCAGATGGCCTTCAAGTTCTGTATTTGCTGACAGTGGATTTCATGTGGCCAGGAATATTCTAGCGTCTTCATGTGCCTAACCCAAGCCTGCTAACCCTCCGAGATCCATCCTGATTTCCCTTTTCCTTTGCCGTTATCATTCCCCAAAGTCTGCAGTTCACACCAGTCTATGGACTTCCTGGCCTGACCCAAGGCTTCCTGTGCACATTTTATATTTCAGTTCTTTATTATCATGCACTTTCAGTAATTGCCTCAAGTGGGCTACTCTTACCTGGAGAATGTACTTTGAAGTTCTGCCGCACGGGGACCACGTATACACTGCTGCTGCAGAAGTGGCCTCGGCACCTTCGGGCCGGACTCATCCCAAGCACGGCAGCCCCCTGCACCCGCCCAGGGGTGCCGAGGCCCAGACTCACCGAGCAGCTGGTTGGCAGAAGAGGTGGTGAGGTTGAACTGCTGCTCCAGGTACTTCCCCAAGAAGGCGGCGAAGCCAGCCACCACGGCAATCTCCATGCAGGCGGCCAGGATGATGCAGGTGAACACCGGGTTGGAGAGCAGGTGCTTGGTGACCTTGGGGATGACTGCAGAGAGAGAGACAGGGGGCCAAGGTCACACACACTGCATTCCCAGGCCTTCTGTCCCTGGGGTCCCCTCTTGCTACAGGTTTGCCTGCCTCAGTAAACAGCCCAGGAGTCACCCTATCCTTCAGGCCAAAACCTATCACCTGTGAGTCAGCCATAACCGTGGAAACTCGGGCTTCCAAACAGATGCTGATGTTTTGCCAGTGTAACTACTATTAAAACAGGAGAGGCTGTAACATGTGTTTTATTATAGTTCAATGGAATTGCTAAAATATTTTGTAAGGAATCACAAGTTATTTTCATTCCCATCCCCCACCCCCACAAGGAGTCTGGGGTTTGTTTCTCAAAAAGGAAAATAACAACTTTGTTATTAATTATGACAGTATAATTATGTCGTATCCATATATCTAAGTATATATGTGATTACTGTTTATAACTGTATATGTGCATTAAGAAAATATATTCAATCTGAGCAGTTTCAGGAAAGAAGTGACATTCCAGTGCTCTCGCACACATGTTCAGCGACGCCCACGCCCCTTCCTCGCTGCCCCGCCATTGCGGGGCCTCCCTGCACAAAGCCCC
>PVIA01000971.1:52492-331569 GCA_004024845.1 Tonatia bakeri
CCCGCGCTCCCTCTGGTCCGCCTGCCTCCTGGTGCTGTCCCCAGATCTCCGGGGACACTCTGCCCCCAGGTCTGCGCTCCCCTATGCCCTCTTCCTCGCCCCCAACCCAGCCGAGACAGGCCTGGCCGCCGATGACAGTGGCTGTGAAGGGTGCTGCGGCCCGCGCGCTGCCGAGGACCGCCGGAGCCGGACGGCGCGGCTCGCTGAGCTCACGCATTCTAGCCCCATTGTACTGTGCTGTCCGCTGCCCTCCTCACACCGGGCCGCCTCCCACACCCCAGCACTTCCTGTGCCTCAGTGCTTTTCACAGTGGGGCATCTGGTTCCTTCCTCGTTAATCCCTTAAAAACAACCCCATCATGTGGGCGCATCCAGTGATCAGCGTCCTCAGCACCTGGTCTCTGACTAGGTTCCCGCACTGCGTGCTGACGACGGCCCCACCAGGACGCAGGGGCGCCCTGCCGACACCGGGCCGCCCCGGCGGCTCCCAGGGCCGCCCTGTCTCTGTAACGTGCGCTTACAGCGCACGACCGGAAATGTGACCGAGGTGTCACGTGGCCCATCACAGCCATCGCAGCTCAAGATGATGCTAGGCTAGAGCTACCGGGTTTAAAGCTGCGTGTGGAAACGTCTTAGGTAAATGATGGACCCGGCGGCAAGCAGAGGAGGGGTGTTTGAGGAAGCGGTGGGGGAGTGACTGTGGTCAGAGCACCGCGGGGACCCCGGGCACGTGCTTGCCTGTCCCCACCTGCATCACGGGAGAAGGTGACGCTCCATCCTGGGTGCGGCCTAGACCGCACAAGTCGGGAAAACCCGGTCCATGCAGGGCCCAGACAAGCAGAGGTGCGCGGGGAGTCTAACACCATTCCTAGGCGATGCCTTCGCCAGCCATCCCAGAGAAGAGACCTAATTACGCAGGTTCAATCTCATCTCCTAGGAGACGAGACCTCTAAATGGCCCAACTAATTGGAATAAAATAAGAATAGAGGACACATAAGTTTCAGGTAATGTTAACCGACAAGCTCAATAAATCAGAATGACAGAACAATGGGTCAGGGACTGGCACATACACAGGACTGAGAATTTATCATTCTTGGGAAAGATGCCAGGTTTCAAAGACACAGGGACATCGGGGTCCTTTGCCACAGGGAAGATGCTCGGCGATGAGAATGGACCAAGCCGGGTCACTGCAGGCGCCGAGCCCCTGAGGGTGGGCAGCCCGACCCTACACCCCAGCTGCGGAGGCCACTGCCAACAGGCAGGGCGGTGGCCGCAGAGGTCCTGCGGCGGCTCCTCGTTAAATTACTAAATCCTGATGGAGGCAGCTCTTGGACTAAATAAACGCATGCCACACACACGGGGAAAAAGAAACCTTTAAAACGGTGTGAGACAGAATACAGATGCTGAGGGAACGACTTCCCATCCACGCTTCCCGGCTGTGTACGTACCCTGCTTCGCTGTGAGCAACTGGCCTTCGTGTGCGTGTCTGTCTGCTGCAGGGCTTCACACGTGCAGGGTGAGGCTTTCTAAGACATGTCACTCCAAACAAATGCCTACAGGTGTTTGCACTTCGAATCTATGTCCCGATGTTGGGACGTTTTCCTTTGTTAGGTTCACATGCTTCCAGCACTGCACAAATGCTTCTAGGAATACTGGTCCTGCCACGTTTAAATCCCTGGACTGTTAAAATACACAGACGAATACACCAGGCACCAACAGAGGGCAGCGAGGAAAGTGTGTCTTCGCGTACAAAGCCCCCGGGGTGGGAAGGCCCCCTCGTCGTCATACATCGCTGCTGACGTGCTGGAGTGCATGGCACACTGGGACGGTAAAATCCACCCGTGACGAGGGCCTGGTTGGCCGTGTGACAGAGCAGCAAGTTGCACGCACAGAGAGCAAGGCGTGAGGACCGTTATCAGGCGGCAGGAGCACCTCCTTGGCAGGAACAAATTCGGAGCTTGAGGCTGCTTGTGTTTGGACAGATGACAACGCAGGTGCTCGGTCGTGGGGCTCTTCTGGAACAGAGTGCTCTGAACTCCAGAAACATGGCCGACGATCAATAGCAGGCCGAGGACAGTCCGGGAAACAGCGTCCGCCGCCCTTCAGAGTCAGCTGCTCCTCTGCCATCAGAGTGCAGGGCACAGTGTGGCGCACTTTGGAGAGAGGGCACCCGCACCTGCAGCCGCTGAGAGAGAAACTGCTGCTCTGACCAGTGACCAGCGACATGGTTCTGGCTCAGAAGCCACATCCGCAAGGATCTGAGCTCCATCGCAGTCCGTCGGGGCCTCGGAGCCACCTCTGCCCTGATCCAGGCCGTCATGACGGTGGGCAGATGGTGAGGGCATTTCCAAACCAAGGCAGCTCCCGGTAGTGGGGTGTGTTCACACCTCAGCAAGCATTTTCACTATCCCAGAAGTAATTCCACTCTGGTGCAAAGGACTCCTTGTCTGTCCAGGCAGGAACCGCCTGTTTTTTTCTTAATATGCAGTGACTAATTTTCCCTAGAACTAGGTGTGAACATCACTAAGTTTGAGGATTATGTGGCTGAAGGTCCAGGGAAGCCTCCGTGGGCCTTTTTTTCAGGAAGAACATTCTTTCCCCTTCCCCAAGCTGACTGGCCTCCAGAAATGCTGGCTTCCTCTCATATTCAGCTGTTTCCTGCCCAGGTTCTTCCTTGTACTCTGAGTTTTATTGTGGTGAGGAAAACGACTCATAGAACTCTCAAAAGAAGATTCCTGTTCAACAGTTTGGCCCTACCCTCCAAAGCTCTAATTTGAAAAGGTGCATTAATTAGCTTGGTCCTAGAGCTCTCCCAGCATTTCACGTTTTTTCATTCAAATAGATTAAGTCCACGAAGTTCTAAACTCCTAAGGAGGCAGCAGCTAATGAGGTGGTGCAGGTGCACGGAGACTGGCGACCCCGGGCCACACCAGGCCACTGCACACCCATGGTCTCCCTTAGCCACTTATGTCCCGCCGGCTGATTTCACCTCAGAAGCTGGGCTCTGGGGTGGGAGGCAGGTGGGCTGGCAACATGCAGGCCACCAGCTGGGGGCACCTGTCACCTGTCCTTGGGAACACGGTGATGTCACCAGCAGAAGGGGACAAGGCTGGAACAGTGGCCGAGGAGAGATCTCTGGGAAAACCAGCTTCCCACTGCTAGTCTTGAGGAGACATTCCCACAGGACTGAGACTTGCTGGAATCCATGGGGCCCCCGGGGAGGGAGGCGGCGGGTGTGGCAAGGGCCTGAGGACTGACGCTGACAGGTTGCCGCCCATGCCGCTCTCACTGCTCACACAGCAACACAACCTCACGGGGGCTCTGTGATCTCGGCACCATTCCACTCCTCCGTGCACTGAGGAGGAAGGCGAGGCACAGCGCCGCCCCTGGCTGGGGAGCACAGCAGGAACCCAGGCCCTGACACCTGCTGCCACGGCAGGTCCCAGCTCTGAGAGGCGCTGCTCCGGGTGAAGACCCAGCCACTTCTAGGAATCAAGGGTGCAGCTCAAATCTCAGAAATAATCCTGACAACAAATCCCTTCTGCAGCTGGGGAAAATGACCAGATCGGCCAGGACCCGGGCTCAGTCCATGCTATTTGAAGGAGAAGAGGTAGAAAAGGGAGGGACAAAAAGGAAAGAAAGGAAAAGAAGAAAAGAGAAGGGAAAAGAAGAGAAGAGAGGAGGGGAGGGGAGGGGAGGGGACAAGACTACAGAGTCAAAAGAGGAGAGGCCAGCACACAGGTTTCTCTGAGTGAGACCACATGAAATAGCGGCTCAGCACCTGCTCTACGGAGCCAGGTCACCAGGACTCGAATTCTGGCTTCAAGACCCAGCAGGCCCAAGGCTGGACCACGCCGCCCTACCCTGTGATTGCCTCGGAAAAGAAACGAGACCTGTAGTGGGAACCAGGTGGCCCCGCACCTCTGCACGCAGGTGAGAGCGTGCTGGACAAGAATAAGGACAAGGAACTTAATGGGAGTGATCCCGGCTGCCTCGGGGAGAGCCCTGGAGTGGGGTGGACCTCGGGCTGCGGTCGGAGAGCCTATTTCAGCAGACGTGGGGAGTAAGTAGAGCAGGGAAGAGACAGGGTTAGGGGTGGTGTGAGCAGGGCACCTGAGAGCCATGGCCAGAGCCCAGGGCTTCCCGAGGGGCTCCCCTCACAGCAGGCCAGGGGCCAGGAGGCACTAGCCCTGGTCCTTCACCTCCTTGGGAACTGAAGGTGCCTTGGGCAGTCCTGACGGTGGGGCTCAGTGAGACTCCAGACACACTTGCCTTTAGTCTCCCTACTGAAACTGGCTTTGACTTCTGGTTTTTTAAAAAACAGTATTGTTGTCAACACAGCATGGCTAACACTCTCTAGAAGGGCAGGTGGCGCCAGTACGTGTGACCGATCGGCAACGACAGCCAGCACGGGCTGGGCTGGGCGGCCCGTGGTAGGCGGGCTCCGTGAGTTCGACCCCCCAGTGAAGGCACCCAGGGGCACCCATCCCATCAGCACCACAGACATGAGGAAAGCAGGCCCCCCCAGGGAGGCTCCACACACTCCTGCCCCCCAGGGCAAAACTGTGCGTCTTTGTGAAGGAGCGTGGTCTGCACTCAGGCCTGCCTGCGCCCAGAGCCCACCCCTAAACCTTCGGGCTTCTGTGGGAGGCTGGAATGAACAAAGAAATGTTCTTCTGGAAGCTGAATCACTTCCAACGGGGGCCCAGGAGCAGCAGAGCAAGGAGCGGCACAGGGAGCTGGGCTGGGTGAGGCAAACCACCACCCTCAAGAGCAAAGGGGAGAGGGAGGAAGGGGCAACGAAGACATGGACAGCTACGTGACAAAGGCAGGAGAGCGAGGCCAGACAGCACAGCAGAACGCCCAGCAGCCACCGCGCTGGCTCCCACGTGCCCGTGCAGTCTGTCCTGTGTCCACCCCCACCCCCACCTGAGTGCTGTGTCCTGTGATCTGACAGCAGGGACGGAGCGGCGCCCTCCCCAGATGTGGGCGCGTAGGCAGGTGAGAAAAGATGCTTAACAAGTGCAAAGTGGACTAAAGACTCTGAAACGAATGAATGAACTGCCACGTCTTGAAGGAGCTGTCACAATCTCTTAGGAAACGTGAACTGTGAAAACAGCCCAGTTTGGGAGCACCCCATTCGTGATGGAACACAGGCCCGTGGGCCGTGATGGGAGTGGGAATAATCAGCTGGTGTGCTCATTCCCACCGCTGGCTTCAGGGGTGCCCAAACCATTCCCTCACGCAGCTGCGGGGAGAGTCCAGGCAGCAGGGGCAGCCTGTGGAGCCCAGATGCTTTCCGAGCCCAAACCAGCAGCCTCGGCCCACTCCGACCTTTCCGCTCAAGATGGGCCTGGCCCTCACCAGCACCTGGCTGTCGAGAGCCCCGGGAGCCTCGTGGCACCCTCTCGTCGTCACCACTGAGAGAGGGAGCTACCGCCAGACGTCCGCCTGCCCCCTCGGGTGAGGTAACAGGTGGAGTGCAGTGCATCCCTCGTATAGTAGGTCCTCCCTTAACCAGACCTTCAGTAAGTCTTGCAACTCCAAGCGGAAAGATGTGTAAGAGATCCACTTTTACTGGAGGCTAACTGATGTAACGAAGAGTTAAGTGCTCACAGCGTCTCCTCAACACTCCGATGCCATGACATCAGAGGACCTGCACAGACAGAAGGTCGTGGTCTGAGTGCACGAACACAGAGCCGCCCCACAGGGTGACGTGACAGGACACAGCCCTGAGCAGACCAGACGGCCCCTGGGGGCCTGCAGACAGGTTTCCCGGGACGGGCGGCACGTGAACCACGGCCTGGCCCGGACTCCCAGGGCCGAGGCGGCAGACGGTTTCCCTGGCCACAGCATCAAGGAAGACAGCTGTCATGGGCAGTCCACAGACAGGAGAGCACAGCTCCAAGGACGAATCTTGGGACAAAACACACCCAGCCACTGACCACTCTGCTCTTTCAGTGATCAAGGCAGGGCTCTGCCTTAGGATTTCGAACCTCTGCTTTGGCTGCACGCGTCCAGCTAGAAAGCCCATCAGAGGGTCAAGACGTGCCCTCTATGCTCACAGGGCGTCGGTCCTTAACTCCTGTTTAGGATGTGCCCCGTCTCAAGGGCCCATTGTCTTAGGGTGCTTCTGTGCTATTGAGCCAGTGGCCGGAGGAGTGTTCGCACCCACTGTGGAAGAGTCCATTGGAACCTGCTGATGCTTCTTCAACAAAGGGTCGGTCTATTACCCGAGGACGCGGTATGACGCTGCAGCTGAGGACAGGCACTGGGATCCTGGCCAGGAGTCACCGGCTTTCCTATCATCTCTGACTCTCAATTTCCTTATCCGTGAAAAGGTACCGACACCTTAGAGGGCCGAGGAGAATTACACAGAAAAGTTCACGGAGAGCAAATGTTAGCTGCGTGTGTGTGTGTCTGGGTGTGCACACAAGCGCGTGCTGGCAAGGAAGTGTTCATTCGCTCATACACTCACTCATTCCACCAGTACCGCCCACGTGCCAGGCACTGTGCTACGCAGTGGAAACAGAGATGAGAGAGCTCTGTCCTTGGAGGGGCCACCAGTCTTGGGCAGATGCGGACAAGCAGAGAGGCCACCCCTCCGTGGGCCGGCAAGTCCTTCCCAGGGGCCGGGTGGTGCACCGGGCATGTGCACAGAGGGCGGTAGGCTGTTCCGTGAAAGTGGAGACTGAGTCTGCTTGGAAGGACCGAGGGAGGAGGGTGCGCCAGACAGAAACGGTGGCAAAGAGGACAGCGCCGGTGCATTCCAGAAACCCTCCAGAACACGACAGAGACGGTGCCCAGATGTGTGGCTGCAGAAGGGGGCCAGACCCCCGCCATCGAGGCCCTTTCAGGGCAAGGGACTCAGGAGGCCATTCCAGTGAAACACAAAACCGTGGACATGAGATTTAACATACCAGCGGGTGATAACACGGTGCATTTGTCTATGACAGTCCCCTGAGCGCCTTCCTCCCTCTGGGTCTGGCCTTCCACAGGCCATCCTGCAAACTCCAAGCTTCTGGACACAGGAGGCCTCACCAGGTCCGCTCCCACCCCCCCCCCCCCCCCCCCCCCCCCCCCCCCCCCCCCCCCCCCCCCCCCCCCCCCCCCGCCCAGCCCCCAGCTCACCTACACAGCTCGCAGTGTAGGGAAAGGGAGGAGCAGACACGGTTCTAGACACGAGAGGGATGCAAGGGGGTGAGATGGGTCCTGGAACAGGACTAGCACGCGCTCTGGGGCATCTGAAGAACAAGATCAAGAAGGAGGAGCTTTGCAGCTGGGCGTAAAAGAGGAGTGGTTTGCTGCTACAGCCGAGAAGCAAAAATGTGTCTTGAATTTGCAGAATTCCACCTGGAGGGGAGACTGGAATTTCACTAGTCCAAGCAGTTGTGTGCCTGCTGCCTGCTCTGCAGAATGGCTCCATGACAGTCACAACAAGAGGGGGACTTCTGGGCTACGCAAGGAGTCAGCAGCAACAACCTGTCCACATGTTCTAGAACAAGGCTCGTCTTTTTCGTAAGAGCTGCAACCCAACCGATGCCCTACTCTGTCGGGAACAGACTCTCGGAGTCTGCTTTCGGGGCAGAGTCTCCTGGGAGGTGAAGCACAGGCCCCAGGTCCCATTCACTCGAGCTTGGCTTCCTCACGTCCAGACGGGAAAAGGAGTAGCACCGACTTCGTGCCGCTGCTGTGGAGATGGAACCAGATGCCACCTTAAAGCCAAAGGGAGTTAAGCCATGTGGCCAGGGTTGTGTGATTAGGAAGTGGCTGAGCTGGACTTGAACCCCTGGTGACCTTCTTAGCCCCAGCAGGGAAGGGGACGGATGGCCTGCTGGGGTGCAGTGCCAGTGCTTTCAGGAGCCTTTGCTCCCTGCAGAGCACGGAGGGGACACAGATTAATGGTCGAAGAAGAAACCCTTTTGCAAGCTCAAGTGAATCAAATGAGAAATTGCAACATATAGATTTTTTGAACACCGTCAATTCCCCTGCGGTGGAAGGATGCTCAGTTCATCTGCACCCGGAACGTGTGCCTCTCTGCACGGAGACCCTGCACGGCGTTCAGGGCTGCAAGCAGAGGAGGCGCCTGGGAGGCCCGGGGAGCAATGCGGGGTGCTCTTGGCAGAAATGTCCACATGGCAAGAACACTGCCTCTGGTGGAAGAATGAAACATGTAAACCCCCATGGACCCTCCCCATGAGCCGTGGGTGTAAAAGGTATTCGTAACAGCCCACTTCACCATATTCTGGCTCCTGGGAATTCTTCCAGAGACACTGCCTTCCTTTCCTGCCAGGACATCCTCCGCATCCGTTCAGATACCCAGCATCTTGGGGACCTGGCGCTCATCGTCACAACTGAAGCCCATGTGTACACAGGTCACAGCCTGTGACTGTGATCTCCTACAGCCCAGTGAGTCTCGGACACATCCACCCGACCGTGTGCCTGTCAGCTCAGCCACCGCATGTCCGACGCTCACCTCGCCACGGCTTGGACTCGGACTGTGGTGCACCCCCTGCTCCCACATAAGCCGCAGAGTATGCGCTGCCCTGGCCAACGCTGCGTCCCTAAAGGCCAGCAGGGTCTCAGTAACCACTGACTGAACTGAACACACACGTTAATGAGCAGCTGCATCATAATGCAAGAATCCCGAAGCCATGACACCCCCTCAGGACTCGGCTGAGCTCCGTCTCTGACCCAGGAGACGGGGTCTTCCCCCTGTCCCCGTATTTCTATAACCACCAGGCTGCCAGGCACAGCATGCTCACCGCCCTGGGCTGGGCTCCCTGTCTGGCTGGTCTGTCCCTGCGCTGGATGGCAAGCTCCTTGATGGCAGGACTGTATCCTTTTCACCTTCGTGAACCCAGAGATGAATGATGAGGGAGGTCTCGTACAGCTCTACCAGTCACCACCAGAGGCCAGCAGGACCACGGTCCTGAGATGAGGAAACACCCAGAGAGACGGCCATCAGCTGTCCCTCCCAGGGCAGGTATCACCCCCAGGGCCCACTCTCACGCCAGCCCCACCCATTCCATGGGCCTCTGTGCCGCCTGGGGACAGCAGGCGTCCCTCTCTGGTCGCTGGAGGCTGCTGAGTGGCCCTGTTTTCTCTGTGGCGGGCTCTCGCATTCAGCACGTGCTCCTGGGCGTCCCGATCACGGCGCTCTCAGAGACACAAGCCAGTAGCCGTCTCGCCTACCAGTGTCCCCTAGAACTCAGGGAGACGGATCCTAAGATCTTTTATGCACAATTCCAAATGGAAAGTTCGGTAGAAACCATCACGCAACATGAGGTCAGACATGCATAGGTTATTAAATTAGTCTCTTTTGGGAATTAACACGAGTTCTTTCGATTCCTTGCAGCCTAACGGGTCCAATTAACAGTCATCTGCGGGCACGGCTTTGATTCTCACGACCACGCTGTCACTTAGGGATGTGTTACATTTTACACTCGTGGAAACGGAGCAGGGAGAAGTAATGATTGCAGGGCTGGTCAAGAGTGGAATGGAGGTCTGGGCACCAGGCCGCCTGCGCCCCGGCCATGGTGCTCAGGCATCTGCACAGATGGAGCACCTCATTATGCAGGAGCCCCATGGCAGACTTCCACCACCTTTCTCCACTGAGCCTGGCAGGGCTGCCCCTGGAGCTGCCGGAGGCTGTTCATTTCTAAAACCCAGCAGGCTCGTCAGGGAACCCGAGTTCGGGGGTCCTGTGAATTAAGGAGAACTGCATGCACCTCACAGTGGGGGGCGTGAGAGACATGAAGCAGCTTCTGAGGCTACACTGTCCTTTTCCTCGCCTTCACGAGACCAGATGTACCTGACGTGGACCCAGCCGGGGGCAGGAGGGGGATGGGGGACCTCTCATTCCCATTCCGCACCCTTGCGTCTCCCAATCTTGTCAGAAGAGTGCATTTTCCCTTCCACCAGTGGTCGTGAGCGTGGTGCTGTTCTCTGCAGTGTGACTCTGCTATTCAGATGAAGTCAGTATTCCTTTCCTGGAGGGGACGGAAGGACGACTGAACCTACAGGAACGCACTCTGGCTGCGGCTTTTAAAGACGGCCTGCATCGGGCAAGGGGAGCCGACTTCAAAGTCCTTTAATGCTTCGGCGCGCTTCTGAGCAGCGTGAAAGAGTTCCAGAGTGTCCCTGAAACATCAGCCTCCTCCTGCCCTCTCACGCTTTCTTCCCCTGCAAACATTTGTATTTATGATACATCAGTTGCTACGTCAGCCACGGGTCCTCTGCTGGGGACGTCGGTCTGCTGCCCTTCACTAACTGGTGACTGCTTCACGAGTCAGCTCATCGACTGCTCAGAAGTAAGTTGTGCGCAGGGCTGGAGAAGCAACTCAGGCACAACAAATACGACTCTGTCACACGTCCCCAGCAGCAGGCCTGACTGCCACCCTGTCCCCACCACCCTCGATCCCCAGGCACTCGGCCGCTGCAGCCAAGGCGCCTTACCTCTCAGCTGCTGGCAGCAGGAGGCGCTGCTGTCTGGCTCCAGGGGGTGCCGCAGGACGCCATTGCTGGGCTTGGGTCTCTCGTACTCCCTCTCGGGGAGCATGGCCTGCTCGCTCTCCAGGGCGGGGTCTGAGTGCAGGGGCAGAGACTGTGGGAACCCGAACATCAGGAGGGAAGAGAAGAAGAGTAAGGCACCGCAGAGCAGAAAGCCACCCCACCAGGCTCCGATCCAGCGGGGGTCGTCCGGAGTGATGTCCAGGTTACCTGCAACCAGAAAGAGCACCGTCAGCAGAAAAGGACGTGTTGGGGCCTGGGCCTCGCCAGGGTTTTGAGTCAGCTGTCCCGACAGGCCTCGAGCTCTGGAAAGGGCTGGGGGGTGGTGGGGGGATCTGGACACCGGGCAAACAGAGGCCCGTTGCCTCACACCAGTGCTTCTGTTCCTCCCAAAGCCGAAGACCAAACACTTTCGCCTCTTGTTTCTGCGCCTGCCCTGCGCCTGCACCATCTGAGCAGCCAAACCCCATCTCAATTTAGGCTGGAACTCACCGGCTAGGAAGAGCTGCCAAGGTGCACTAACAAAAACACAAGGAAACAAACATTTGTTTTTCCAGGATATAATTTTTACTAGGTATTCTCAAACACACACCCCTCCCCATAACAAAGCAGCGAACCTGAGATCCTGTTCAACAGCCCACTCCCTGTCTTAAATCGGGGTTACGGGTCCTAAGGCGTGGCACGGAAGTGAAAAGCCAGGAGGCTGGGGGCTGAAATGCTACCCCTTCTTGCTGTGCAGCCCCAGGCCAGTGATGTACTTAAACTCCATGCCTCGGCTGAAGGACTCGCCTGCTCGCCTGCACAGCAGGGGGCGGTGACCCCAACGGCAGCACGTCCGGTATCGAGTTTGGGGGAAGGTCGGATGCCCGGACCCAATGTGCTCGGAAGAGTGCCTGGCACGAGCCCGAACACTCGATCGATGGGAACTCAGTGTTTATGGCCGGGGTCCTGTTTCCCATCTGCTAGTGGAGAGGTTAATTTAAACCCCGAGGGCGGCTGTGGTTGGGGGCCAGTCCTCTATTGGAAAGCTTCGCAGCCACCTTGCTGCTGAAAGGCAGCATGCCTGCGGTCTGGCTGCTGCACACTGTTACTGCTTTGATCTGCCAGCTGAAGTCATGGAGACGTACACTACAGCTTACTCCTCCTGGAGGCCCCCCGCCCACCCCCTCTCTACGACTGCCTTCCATGGCAGCACTCCCAGATGAGCTGCTCAGAAACACTTCTTGGATGATGATCCCACATCCCTGGAGCCTGGAGGGAAATTCTTGGAGACCTGAGCCCTGGCCTATGAGCTAAGAACTAGCAGGGCTGCAGGTCTGGACCAGAAGGATGGACAGCCCTGGGAATAAAAATGACCACAGACGCCAGATGACCAGCATTTGTAAAAGGCTCTGAAAACCTTTTAGTGGACACCAATGAAAACGCCAGCCGCCGTTTGCCGAGGGCCTCCTGTGCACCAGGCCTCAGGCAGAGCACAGTCTCAACTGTGTCCGCCAACCCTTCCTACAACCCTACAATCGTCCTGTTCTCCGTGTCAGCTCACTCCCCGCGGGCCTGTGCACGTGCGTGGAAAGGCGATGCTTGCTCACAATTTCTGGCATGGGAAGAACGTGTGGTCTGTGTCAGAGTAAGGCACGTGTGCCCACAGGCACGGAGAGAGGGGCCCACAGGGAGGTGTGGAGAGGTCAGGACTCTGTGGTATACTGGGAAGTCACAGCGGAGTATTTCGGGAGGTGCTGACTTTATTCCTCCACGCCGACTACCTGGAGCACTGCGCAGGGAGAGAAAACACACACCGAGAAGGCGCCAGGCGGAGCCGGGGCACGCTGCCTGCAGGACCCGATGCGCTCAGGGCGCGGGGCTGAGCGCTGCTCCTGGTGCTTCCTATGAAGACGAGCAATGCTTGAACCCGGTCTGAGAAACATCTGCTCTACTGCCCCTCCTTTCTCTCCCGTCTCCACAGCGAACGTCTTTTCGGGAGGCAGGTAACTATTCTGGCATTCCTCATGTCGAGGGAGAGTCGTAGGTGGCGGCTACCAGACAACGGTGTGGAAGACGTCTCTGAGATCTGCGGGTGGGACTTCTCTTCTGAAAACAAGGAGGATCACACCTCCTAGGTGTGGCCACGTGCCCTAGTTTCCCCAGTAAATGTGCCATGTCCCTCCTGTGAGGAGGCGAGTACATGTCAGCTGGTACGTCACTGCCACACTCGGCCCCCCTGCCTGATTGCGGGAGCCTGAGGAATCCTCCTAACTAAGGCAGTGTCCGAAAGGCTAAGGCGGACAAAATGTCCCTGCAGACCTGCCTTGGGTACACCACACGGCAAGAAATAAACCTTTCATGTTCTGAGTCACTGGGCCGTTGAGGGTGTTTGTTACCACAGCAGAACCTAGCCTGCCCTGACTGACACAAAGGGCTTAGCCAAGGAAAACCATGCTCTTTAAGAACAGGGGTCTTGGGAAGGCTTAGAAGAGGAAAAGAACTGTTTGAGGTACAATCTGGGGCAAGGCATGAAAACCTCTTCTCTTTCAGTCTGGTTCCAGTTAGCATCTCGATCTCAAAAAGCTGCTTTCAGGCTCCTGCCGACTGCAGTGGGGGGAGGACAGCCCCACACCGCCTCACCTGGACAGAAACGTCCGCCCGTCACGAGGCTGGCGCAGAGTGGGGCTGTCTCTGCGTGGCGTCTGCAGGCTTAGGAGGGTTCCAGCTTCATGCCATCTGTTTTTCTAACCCTTCCACAGCCTGGACTCTGACATTCAGAGGGCTTTTGTGGTTTTGTTGGGTAAGCTGAGCAAACTTTTGCCTGCTGTGAGCTCCCTTGCTGAAGGTCAGGCAAACCTAGGGGACTGGGATTTCCTCCCGCTTCTGAACACAATTACCCTTATGTGTCTGGAAGAAAAATCACTGGAAATAGGGTTGAATCAGCTTGAAACCAGCCAATCGACCAACCCATGAGGATACCCGTGATTGTGAGAAGGGCAGCTCACAGCAAATTGGGGACATTAGCTTCTCATTCCTGGACCATACTGATGAGTAAGCCACGCTATGGCTCTCTGGGTACTTTCCGGGTTTTTTTTTTTTTTTTTTTTCAGTCCATTTACCTATTTGTCTAACCTAGTTTGTGAAACTTCTGCTGACCCAAGAATTCCAAGAGTATCATTAAGTTACAGATCTAATTAGGCAGTGGGGACAGGCAGGGGCTGAGGGTAGAGGGCAGCGTGGAACACTCAGATCCCAGCCCTCGGGCTGGTCAGTCCGACAGGGAAGGAGCTGAGGACAGCAGCCAGCCAGGGTGGCCGCGCAGGGGCTCTCTGCTTGCCGGCCTTTTCCGTGAAGCAAACGGATGACTGCACGCCCCCCGCAGCTATTGCGGGTCTGGCTGGCACACGTCTTAGGACAAGTCTGCGTGGACGGGCCAGTGAACTTAGGTCACCTCAGCAAGGCCTCTGTCTCCCAGCTAAACTGCTGGAGAGGCTTTGGGGAAGCCAGCTGCTCAGCCTGGGGCCAGACAGGTGTGGGGTCTGAATCCTACTAGCTGCGGAAACGAGTTAACCGCTTCAGCTCCTCACCGCACGTAACTGCACCACGCACGTGCTCACAGCACCCCGGGCACGAGCCAAGTGCTCTGCGTGATGAGCTCGTGGCATCCACATGCAGAGCCGCCTCCCCGAGACTGCGCAGGTGTACGGGGTGCAGTTGGGATTCAGATGGAGCTCTGAGTCCACGCCGGCACGGAGAGCTCACTGCTGCCGAGGACGCCTCGTCTGGTAAGTGGGGTGAGAGTTCCAGCGCGAGTTTCTGAGTTCCACCGAGGCGGCCCACGCACAGCTGCATAAGTGGTCCCTTCCGGCTGCCGCCATCCGCCTCCTGCTTCTGATAAGCCCATTGTTAAGGTCGGTCAGATCAGTGCTTTGGGGTGCATTCTGCTACCGAGTCCTTTTCCCTAGGTTCTGCTGGCGACTGGCCGCCCTCTCGCCAAGCTCTTCCACGCGGGAGCTCCTGAAAGGCACATCGCTCCTTCCCCGCTGTCAGAGGAGGTAGCTGATCTCCTGAAGAAGGCCTGCAGAGGGCGCCACGCCAAGACCCAGCACGGATGCGTGGGGCAGCGGCAGCATCCCTGCATCTTGGCCGCCCCGGGGCCTCTCTGCCCACTGCAGACCACCGGACAGCCCGCCGTCTCCCCTGCACCCCACTCCACCCGTTCCAAGACCGCACACCCAGGCTTCCTTGCGGGTCTGTCCCTTTCAACCCTGCGCCCTCAGCCACTGCCAGGCTGCATCGGAAAAGGCACGTTCTCTCCTTCGCCTGTCCCATAACAGGGGTCCCCAGGAGCCTGCCTTGCCTGCCCCCTCAATTGCCTTCCAGGTCCCCCACCTGGCTCCCAGATGGAATTTCAGAAACAAGCGGCTGTGCTCATGTAATCAACTCTTCAGGACACGCTCCCACAGACTGGACAGCCCTAACGAGGGGCTCCGTCCTAGTTAGAGAGGAAAAGGCAGTTGAGGGTCATCCCTAAAAACCTGAGAACCCCCTCCTTAAATCACAGCCCCAATCCATTCACAGAGAGAACCAGTCTCAGTCACAGGTCTAGAAAAATAAAAATTGCTGGGGACCCCAGACTTCTGCTGCTGGCTCCCTGGTAGAATAAGTTGTATTCTTCTGCCCTCTGCTGGTGAGAAGCAGCACCAGCGCGCTGTGGCCTTCAGAGGGGGCACAAAGAAAAGTGAGTGACTCACAAAGCACCCTCCGGTTCCTGAGACACTCAGGCCGGAGTCCACTGCTAACTTGTGAGGGGGAGGCCACTGCCAGCGAGACAGGAGGGAATGCATCCACCCGCCCTTCCTCACGGGGGCTCCGAACTGCCGAGGGGCCCAGGCCCACGGAGGAGGCCGCTTTGTGCTGGGCCTGGCAGCATGAAAGGTGCTGGGTGGAACAGAGTGATGACAAGCCTGGGCAAAGGCAGGGCATGCTGAGGGGACGGTGAGTGGACAAGCTGAACCCCTGCCACCACCTGTCCACCCCTGGTCACTGTGGGCGGGAGCTCGGGGAGGGGGCTCCTGAAGTGAAAATACCCTCACTCTGACTCGGGACACCGGTTTATTTAGATGCACCCCTTGGGTCGGGGACATCCCTGTCCCTCTCTCAGCCCCGGTCTCCTCACTTGTATCATGCTGGAAAGGAACGACATCTGGGATTCTTTTGGGTCCAGCCTGTGCTCACCCACAGGCCATGGCCCCAGAGGGCCGCTGCACACATGCCCAGGGCAGACACGCTGCCGGGCCTGCCGCTTCCTGTCCAGGCGGCCTCCCTGCCACACTGTGTGTGCATGCCTCTCCTGGCCCCGTCTGCCGCTCCTGCTGTGTGCGGCCTTCAGGGAGGCGGTGGGAGCTGGCTTTTTTGTCCACAGAAGTTCAGACAGCAGCCGACTCACTCCATGTGCTGTTTCTTGACCTTTCACTGCCTTGAACGGGCCACAAGGGCCAACCAACTCCCGCAGAACAGCAGCGCCCGACACCTCCCAAACGGGGCGGCACTTTAAAAGAGTGAATAAATAAGCCAGCGCCTGAGCATTCCTCTTTCTCCCCCACCTGGAAATTTGTAACATCATTAACTACAAGTAAATGTATCAGTGGGATTAATGGAGTGAATCACAAAGTGACGTGATTGGATTTAAAGCCGCATTATTTCTCTGGGATGAATTAGTAATTCAGCACCGTTGGGAGATGACGGATGGAGAACGCGGGGACTGGGAGTCCTTATTGATCCCGAAGACAGATCAGCAGTGAGGCGGCGCTGGAATTACTTCCCTCACACCATTTTCAGAGAGAAAGGAAACGTGGCTGCTGTCCTTAACAGCACAGGAATCACGTTCTCTCTGGGGCTTGAGGTGCAGTTGTGACCACCAGTGGCAAGAAGCGACTAAGATACTCTCCAAGGATCCCCACCCCTCAGCATTCGCACCCTTCTATGATGGTCCCCAGTCCCGAGGACAGACCGGAACCAGTGACCTGTGTCTCACGCATAGGATGCAGTGGAAGCAGTGAGATGGCACTTCTGAGACCGGGCTGTAAGAAGACCTGACGAACGTCTTGGGGGCTCTCTCTCTCATCCTCTCATGGCTGCTCGCTGCAGGGTGGGTGCCCTGTGGAGAGACTCACGGAGGGAGCCTAAAAGCGGACCCCTCTCCAGGTGAGCTCTGAGACGACTGCAGACCAGGACGGCACCCTGACTGCAGCTCCATGTGGGACCCTGAGCCAGGACCACCAGCGAGGCTGCTCCCGGATGGACCCCAAACCCACAGACACAGACCGTGAGATGACTGTCGTTCTGGGTCACTACGTTTGGGGTAATTTGTTACACAGCAACAGACAACCAAGGCACAAAGGGACTTGCTTTGGCCACTGAAATGTGACCCGAGACAATGCATCATTTCTGAGCAGAAGCTTCAAGTGTGAGTGGGCAACACGCCACACTCTGGTTTCCTGCTCTGGAAACTGCGGGGGCTGGGGTCAGATGAAACTTCTGTGACCACGACGAGCCAAGTGTCACCCTCCCTGGCATCACCAACCTGCGCCAGGCATGCAGTGTGACTGAAGAACACATTGGTCGTGCAAAACCACACAGATCGGGAAACTCTTGGTTAGCGCTGCAAAACCCAGCCCACCCTGACTGCCATCCTGTTCCAAGTGTGCAAAGGAACTGGGGCGCCTGAAGCAACCTAAGAAATGCCAGTGCTCTTCCTGCTGAGAACACAAAAGGTGTCTGAAAGTTCTGAGACGTGGCACTGCTTCCTTCTGCAGGTCACCACAACCGTGTCTCACAGGCAAGACTCCCAAACACTCGGGCTCACTGAGCCCATATGCACACCTGCACTTCCAGAACGCACGCCCCAACTTTCAGTTTAGCCGGTAGGGTCGGTCCCCAGGGAGGCCAGTGGGCCAGCATTCAGTGAGCATGCACACACACGAGGCACTTCCACCGCTAGCCTCACGTCCAGTTCTTACAACAGCTGGGTGAGGAAGACACACCTCCACCCCCCTCATTTACAGGTGAGGGGTAAAATCAACGACAGGGAGTTCTTCAGCCTCCAAGTAGAGACCGGCAGAACACAGACTTCATCCCGGCCCTCTGGACCCATGACGCAGGCCCCTTCCTTCTCATCTCAGGTGAGCCCCCACACCACAGGGGTGAGTGCATACAGCTGCCGCTGGGCAGGAAGGCCCCAGGCCCACGGGCAGTCGGCGCCTTCACAAGGCCAGGAGGAAAGGCTTGAGGATGGCGTTTCACAAACAGAGATATGCCTTACTTGTATCAATGAAGACAGCATCCACATAGATTTTGGTACAGAAAGAGCCCAGGATAAATCCACAGGCTGGTCCAAACACCAGCATTGTGAACAGGATTCCTGAAAAAGAGATGAAACAAAGATTAGGTTAAAGAAGACAGAGGCCATTCAAGGAGCACAAGCCCAAGGTCAAGAAGGTTGTTTTACATCAATCCTATGAGATGTCTGGTTATACGCACGACGTTACAGAAATTAGTCTGAAAATCTTGGAGGGGGAAGCTCGTATTTCTAATTCCTGGAAACTAACGGAAGCACTCTGTACTATGCAAAAATTCTATAATAGTTTGGCAGGTCACTCTAAAATACTTGTGGACCCCAAGTACACCTACTTTTAGAGGACTCTACCCCTGCATCATGCCAAACACACTGAAATAGACGCGTCTGCCACTGAACAATTTTTCTGCCATAAACATTTTTGAGAGAGTTTTGATTTTTCATTTATTTGGAGTTACATAATTTAATTTATGGTTGGCTAAGGTTTCTCAGTACCCACTGTGTAAACTCAGGTGTCCTTGTAGAGTGAGAAAAACTGAAGCCACAAATTACTTTCAAATGTAAAGAAATCTTTATGGGCCTTAAATGCAGCAAGTAACAATGCTGACATAACAGCATCCTTTGACAACGTTTGATTAGGTGTTCATTCATTTTAATCTCGCAGGTTCCCCGGATTTTGCAGTTGTAAATTGCTGCTGTTTTAGCAGTGGATCAGGTCCTAGGCTTTTCCACAGGATTTGCCGAGATGGTACTAGATACACTTAAGTAGCTGATCAATGCAGTGTCAAGAGTTTGATCATTTCAGAAAAGTAGCTCCAACTGAAACCTGCAGTCTTTACCTTCTGCACTGTCTCACTTTGGCAGACGTTTCCCGAGCACTGACAGTCCTCCAGCTCCCGGAGACAAGAATAAACAGGCACCCTCCCACCAAGCTGGCTCCCTATGGCGGCAATCCCTGTGTGTGTCGTTGCGACCCAAGCAGCCAGTGTGAAGCGTGGGTGCCGACGGGTCCACACGGCACACGAAGAAGAAGGCAGGAGATGACTGCGACCAGAAGGAACCTGAGTTCAGTGGAGGGTGACTCTGGCCTGTTCACAGGCAGGGACGCCCTTCCAGTGGGTCGAGTGCAGAGGCGGCTCAGGTTGGCTGTGGCTCTTCCCCACTAGGGGGCAGCACGAGCCCGGAGAATTCAGAGTCCTGGCTGTGTCCTCCACTTCCCAACTGCCCGTGAAACCTCCGGTCAGCACATTGCTTTCCTCAGTCCCATCAGCCTTCCATGCCCTCGGTTTATACAAATGTATTCGTCCGTCTTCGAACATGCAGGCTGAAATTTCCCCCCTAAAGAGTGTCCCGCATCACACACGCATGAATGAAATATGAGGTATAAACAGCAGGAGGCCTGCGAGACCTAGGGTACATATGTACCTGGTGCCCTCGGCCAGGACCCTGACAGTATTCTGTCACTGACCTTGCTTATCTGGGAGGGCGGGGGCGGGACGAGAGGATGAAGACATGGTTATTCACTCCACATATTCAAGTATCAGAATTATCCCCCGCTGCAAAGTCCATAAACAAAACACTAATGCTGCTCAACCCCATGGTACGTGCCAGAGTTTATGAACCCCTTTCCACAACATCAGGCCTGCCCACTCTTAAATCAGCCATACTGCTGGGTCTCAGAGTTGGCTGCACGCTGGAATCACCTGGGAAACTTTAACACTATACTGATACCTCTGTCCTACCCCTGAGATCTGAGGTAGCTGGTCTGGGGCACAGCCTGGGCACTGGGATTTCCCCCGAGCTCCCAGTGATTCTTTGTACAGCCAGACTGAGAACCACTGGTCTCTCTGTCCTTGCTGACCTTGACCAAGGAACCAGTTGCATTTTCCCAAATGCATCTGGGCACTCGGGAAAAGGGAAGGACACGAACCCCATCTGACATCAGTCCTGAAAGGTAGTCAGGCAACCGGACACTAACCATGGACAAAGTGAAGTCACTGCCCATGGGGGCAGAAGTGTGCTCTCTGGTGAAGCCAGCCAAAGCAGCCCTGTGTGCCCCCACAATTGTGTGCTCAGCACGGAACTCTGCCTGGCATACTGAGCGTGGCCCGTGGTGCCGTCTAGTTTCCAGGCCTGACTCACACTGGTCCTCAACCCAGCTTTTCCCTCTTCTCCAGGCTCTGAGCAGTGCCCCAAAGTTCTGCCCTCCGTTCAGAACATGTCTGAAATGCCACCTCCTCCATGGAGTCTTCCTAAATTTTCTCTCTTCTTCTTTCCCCTTCCATCTTGTGCCACAGCACCTAATTTGGGCCTGTGTCTACAGTTCTACAAACAGCCTGCCTGGAGGCAAAAATGAAGTTCCCCACATCTCAGCCTGGGGAGCTCCAGCTGTGAGACAGGCAGACCTGCCTGCGCACCGCCTGTTACAGGCTGCATGCATCGCGTCCCCGCCCTACCCCCGACCTATCTGTTGAAGTCGTAATGCCCCAGGACCTCAGAAGGTGTACTTGGAAACAGGACCTTCAGACATGTGAAGAAGTTAAAGGAGGCCACTGTGGCGGTCTCTATGAGGGGGGAGGACTGGTGTCCCTGTAAGAAGAGGTGGCACCAGGAGGGCATGCGCACGGAGAAGATGCACGTGAGGCCACGGGGGGCGGGCAGCCGTCTGCAAGCCAAGGAACGTGGCTCGGGGGACACCCAATGTGCTGACAACCTGATCTCAGAATAAATGTCTGTGGTTTAAGCCACTTTGTTACGGAAACCCTAGCAAACAACACGAGTCTCGAGACCAAGACCAGTGTGGGGATCTCACGTGACAATGAACTAGACAATATTTAAAAACTGCAGAGTGCCATCCAATGGCACGGGATGCGTCAGATGGGTCGGTGAATGTTAACGGGGCTCTCCCGGACTCCCGGGCCCCAGGCAGGAACCCACGCAGGGCACCCGGCAGGATGCAAACCAAGCAGGGAGCATGTTCTGGAACACGTCTGTTGAACATCTGTCTGCACAGGACGAGTAGTTCTCACACAGGGTGTGAGCCTGGGTGTGGTCCAAGAACCACAGAAAATCAGACGAGGGGAATACCTTACTCATAGCCGTGGGCTGCAGTTGGGTTTCGAGTCAGGATTATCAGCAGTGGCGATGCTGGGGTGAAATCTGCACCTTGGAGGGGCTTCAGAACCACCCCGAGTCTTCTCCGTGGCCGCGGGGAGATCGCAGGCCCAGCGTCAGGCCCAGGCCCAGCGGGTGGGGTCCCCACAGGTCACTTCCTCGTTCCTGTATTTCTCATTCCCCACAGGACTCAGGTGCTCACCCAAAGTGACTCACTTCAGTCTTTGCTGCTCGGGACCGAGAACCCACCGCTACTTCTTTTGGGCTGGACAGATGCATCGCTAACTGCAGTTAGTGTGTTAACTCCACCAAGTGCCTCTCAGGCGCCAGGGACTTCAGACCCTGCCTATAATTCAATCCTCACAACCCCCAGGAGACGTGGGTCTTTGCATCATCAGTTCACAAATGAAGAAACTGAGGCACAGAGAAGTCAGGTCACCAGCCTGTGGCCACACAGCTGGAGAGGAGCTCAGGTTCTGCGGGCCCCAATCCTGCACTTCCTCCAGCCCACCACTTGGCGGGAGGAAACAGATTCAGAAAAGCTGCTGGCTGAGAAAACCCTAATAAATTCTACAGTGACCAGTGTCTGCAGGGTCCTGGGTGAAAGCCCTGCTCTGAGCCTTGGCCTGCCCGTCGCTTGGAAGCCGAGTGGCGTGAAGGACGCAGAGCTGATTCAAGCACATACACATGTGCCCATGGGGGACTCTGTCCCTTGCTCAGCGTTGAGGGGTCTCTTACCCTTAGTTTTGTGGATCCTCAACTCAGGTTCTGTTTGGTCCACCATCAGTGGAAAAAGGCAAACGCCGAGGCATTTCCTCATATTGGCCACCAGAGGGTGCCAGACACCACATCATGCCAAGTACTGCTCTTTCTCCTTGCGGAAGGAGGTTTGTAGTTCAAGGTGGGAGAGTCAAGCACGAGCTTCTCTGCAGTGGCTTTCTTGCCAGTAGCACGGACTGGCTTATGACAAAGCAGTGACCAGGGACATTGGGAACGGGTGGACTGGCTTTCTTAGTAGGTAGTGAGCTCTTCACCACTGGGGGTGTGCAAGAGCAGACTGAGGGACTGGGCATCAGGACTGAAGGAGAGGGTTTTCCTGATGGCTGGTAAAGAAGGCAGCTAATACGGCCCCAACTGTGAGATTTTAGGGTTTGCAGCTGGGCAATCTTGCAGGAATTTTCCAAGCCTCTCCCCCACTCCGGGCACAAGAGGACCGGGGACCCTTCGCATCAAGTGCTCCACACACACAGGTGTGAAGGCCCTCCCCAAAGTGAGCCAACGCAACACAGAAAGCAGAACCCGTGCTGGGGGGGGCACCTGAAAGTCACGTCACCTCCAGCTACCCCAACTGCTCTGCGGTCTGCTCTCAAGACTCTGAGTTGAGTCAACACTGCCTGTTTGACCTGCATCTCAGTCCCGAAAGATGGCTTCTCTGGAAAATTATACGGGCGGACGCTGAATTTCCCTAAGCAAATGTGAGAGACCAGAGTCCAACTCACAGACTGGAGAACAGGGAAGAGGAGCTGCTGAGGAAATGCCCCTTTAAAAAGAAATAGGACACATGGGCAGAGGGACAGCAGGACGAGAGACAGCACTGTGCCCACGTGGGCGGGTCCCTGGGTCCAGGCCTCACGGCCCGCCTGGCAGCAGACAGGAGAACCTATCACAACGGTGTGAGTTGGACCAAGCACTGCGGGCCTCCTTTCCATGGAAAATTGCCTCTGGTTCTGCCTGGAGATGAGGGGACAGCAGACAGCTAGGTAAAGCCAGGAAACTAAGCCTGTTCTGGCTGGGTGACTGAGGGAGTAGACGGGACTCTTCCCCCCAGAAGCACTGGGCAGGCAGCAACCTGAGCTTCTACTTTTTAAAAAAAATGTACAAGGAGGATGACTGTCTCAGTCCTGACACCCAACAGGCTAGAGCTGAGGAGAGGACAGTCTCCCAAGAGCAGTGGTTTTCAACCAGGACATCTGACCATGTCTGCAGACATATCTGGTTATCACAGCAGGGGGAGGGGTGCTACTGGCATCCAGTGGGCCGAGGCCAGGAATGCTGACAGCACACCATGCACGGGACAGCCCCCGCAGCAAAGAATGACCCAGCCTAAAATGCCACCCGTGCTGAGGCGCAGAAACCCTGCTCGAGGTCGGTGGCGCTGCAGTGGGTCTCAGAGGCTGGCCCGGCCCACACTGCAGGCAGGGCGCAGGCGTGGCGGACACCAGGATCTCTGTAGTGTGGACTGCTGGGTGCCCTTCGAACTGAGTAAGCTTGAGGAGCACCCTTGTTTCTCCCAGGGAACTCCCCCCTTATCTCTGCAATTCCAGAAGCTCTCAATTATTGCTGGGAGCCAGAAGAAGCATTCTAGTCTAGAGACCCTGACCAGCCTGCCATGCAGTTAGCTGTCACACCCATCATCTGTTTCCATGGGGCAGGTGCCCCGGGGGTGAGGAGAGAGGGAAGGGATGACCCGAGGGTGGCTGGGCTCACCAAGACCACACACTGTGGGGCCGACCCAAACACCTCAGTTTCAGATGACGCAATGGAGACGTCAAGTCGCCTTGGCTATGCCCAGCCCATGTCTGTCCTAGGATTTGACCCCGAAGTCTCCCAAATCTCCACTAAAGCCCTGGTTTTAACCCGGGCCCCTGGGGCAGCCAGGCAGCGGTGTAGGAGGGAGCTGGAAGTGTGGATGTCAAGGCCCTGACTGTGCTGTGACCAGGGACCCCTCCTTCTTGTTCTGCCATGTGGCCTCCTGTGTAAGGTGTATAGCGGCTGAATGATGGTTCCCAAAAGATAATGTGCACATCTGGGAGCCTGTGACTGTGACCTTATTTGGAAAAGGATCTTTGCAGGTGTCATTAAGGATCTCCACATGTGATCATCCTGGATTATCCTCACGGGCCTGCAAACCAAGTGTCCTTACAGTAGACACATGGAGAAGAGCCAGAGGGAGAAGAGGCCACGTGAGGCTGGAGACTGGAGTGACAGTCACAAACCAGGGGACGCCTGCAGCCATCAGAAGCTGGGAGAGACAAGCAAGGACCCTGGAGCCCCTGGAGAGAGAGCGCATCCCTCCCACGCTGGGATTTCGGACTCCGGTCCTCCAGGACCTCCAGCAAATCAACTTCTGTTGTTTTAGGCCATCAAGTTTGTGGCAACTATTGTGGCAGCCCCAGGACACTCCTCCAGTTTTCTTTAAAGAAAGGTCCCATGGCCAGAAGCCTGAAAATCACTACCTCTACTGGGCCTTCTGCTAAATCTGCACCAGAGACACGGGAACAAAACTGAGTGGGGGGTCAGTGAGCTGAGCCAGGTCTTCTAAAGACTCGATTCTCAGTCTGGGGGTGGAGGCTGAAGGGTGCACTGCTTATCGGGCTGAGGAGTTCTCAGTTCTTTCAAAATAGCCTCCGTTTTGCACCATCCAAACTCTTCTGACACCTATTAACTAGCTAAGACACTACTGGACTCCCCGAGGAACGAAGACAGACACGCAGCACCATCGCTGCTGTCCAGGCGTCTCACGCAGCGCCCTTTACAGGGAAGGACAGAGGAGCACCACTAACCGGGGCGCGGTGACAGCTGAAGAAAGACGGGCTCCCAGTCACAGCCTCACTAGGTTCAGGTTACCTGGCAGAAGGAGTAGGAGCTTGTCACGTCCAGGTCCCTAAATCATGACACAAACATCTGCCCATGGAGAATGACCCTACAAATGGCCGGTCACCATAGACTCTTAGTCACGGAGCGAGCAGAGACTTCGGAGGTGACCTGGTTCCTCATCTCATAGACGGGGACACCAGGGCCCGAGAGATGAAGTGACAGGTCCCCAGGTGTCACACTGAAGAACGAGGACCAGAAGAGAGGCCGCAGCTGCTCAAGGACCTGCAGCTCTGTCACAGCGCCCAGTGCCCCCACCTGCTCGGTGGGTCAGTGTTGTCCACTGGGAGGGGCCGCGTGCCACCAATTGTTCTGCAAGCCCCAATGCTAGAGGAAGACTTTTCCAAGGCAGGTGGCACTCAGCTTCAATGGATTCTGTCTCTGACGGGTATTTTGTGAAAGGTCAGAAAGGGACTGACTGTAGATCACACTGCATCTGTTCTGAGTCCAGGTTACTCAGCTGGGCAGGCAGAGGACCCCATACTGTCCCCTGAATACCTTCTGTCTCGCTCCGCTGCGGCCTAATGGGGAGATTCCAGGTCTCCCCAAGTGCCAGGCCATGCCACCTCCATCCTCACACCCCTGCAGAAGGAGCATCTGACTTTCCCGTTCCTCTCTCTCCCTCCTCCTGCCTCTGGCGGTCCAGCTCAGACCCGCCACCCCCGACGGCGCTGCCCACGTCCCAGCCAAAAAGCACCTCTCGCCCCCCCCCCCCCCCCCGAGGACAGAAGCACTCCTACCACTAGGTGTTCGTGAACTCCCAGGGCCGGGCTGCGCCCTTCTTGTCCTGGCTTGGTTTTGTCCCTCTGCTCCCCGCCCCCCACACTGCTGCTTGGGAACACTGCCTTACAAGATACATACACAGAAAGTTTCAATGGCGGTAAAACACAATGTACACTTTAACCACCTCACCCACTCTGAAGTGTGTGGCTCAAGGTGTTTGTTAAACATACTCATGCCACGGCACAAGCCATCTCCAGAACCCTCTCCTGAAAGGTCGGTACTTTTAAGGGATGGGAAGTTCCAAATACACAAGGAAAGAGAACAGAATAAAATGACAAAGGCCCAGAGGCCCGTCACAGTCAGTTCCCCACGGACACCCCCGTCTACTTCTGCCCGAGTGTGGCTTCCCAGCAAACCCCAGACAGCGCCTTGCCCACTGCCACCGCAGGACCTCTCTGAGAGAGAGACGAGGCCACAAAGCTGTCATTGCACCCCCAATGTTCATCAGTGACTGCAGGAGACCGTTCAGCCTTGGAAGCCCCTTCACCCGCCAAACCTCCTTCACCCTGTGAGGTGCCGTTCAGCCCCAGCGCAGGCCGCGCAATCCACGCTCCCGGCTGAGTGGATTCCTGGTGGCACTGGAGCTGAGACGGAGGCTTTTTGAATCAGAGACCACGTTCTTCCCACTCCCCCACTGCCGCTTTGGAGGACGACCTGCTCGCAGAAGCTGTTTCTGAATGAGCTCGATGCCCACGCAGCAGAAGTCAGTTTCCATCATGCTCTCTGACCTTCCCGAATACTAATTTGGGTAGCTGCCCAGTTCGCCTTCCATCCAAATTTCCACTTTATTTTCTTATTATAACTGCACAAAAGCTACTGTCATGAAAGAGTCATCATAACTACTTTCCATTTTATTTTTAGTCCTCTGGAGAGGGGAAGGCGAGAAAGGAGCCGGGACACAGATTCGTGGCGCCTGGGTGGGCTCCTGGCCACCTCGAGGAAGGCTTTCCCCGGTGAGTCACGCGGTGACTCATTCAGAATCCTGCAGAGCTTTGTGGAGGGTGGGGGGCCTCCGGATGGGAAAGACAGATGAATGGAAAGGGATGCCCTGCTGAGGGCCACCTCCTCCACCAGCAGGTCTGGCCCCACTCTGGGCTCCCTCTGCCCCTGGGGCCCTGGGCCCCGTCGATGGGGGTGAGCTTTGAGGGAGCTGCAAGATCACCGGATCACAGGAGGACCACCAAATCTAGGCCCTTGCCCACTGAGTGTTCTGTCTCGCTCTCCTAACTCCGGTCACTCTGCACTGAAATTATTTGCTCACCCACTTGGGTTGGCCTGCTCAGATCAGAGTTCCTCAGCCCCTCCACCACTGCAACGACAGGCCCCAGATTCTTGGCTGTGCAGGGCTGGCCTGCGCCCTGGAGGGGCCCCTAGTCCCAACAACCCAAAAGGTCTCGGTGACTGCCGAACGCCCCCTGGGGACAAGAGTGCCCCCGACTGAGAACTGTGGATTTAAAGCACACACTCGTTAAGGTTGAGAACCTTCGTTCACCCCTTCTTGCCTCCCTGTAGCCCAGCACGGTGCCTGGTACACATCAGGACTCCCCGGACCCTCGTGTGTCTCTAAGGCTAACCCCATGAAACATGCGTGTGATCCAGCATGTCCCAGATGGGACCAGTGTGGCCCAGAGACGTTCCGAGCCCCTGAGTCACACAGCTGGTGAGTGACAGGGCTGGTGACGCCGCAGCTGCTGTTTCCCAACCCTGTGTGTGGGGCGGGAGCTGGCCCTCAGCTCCAAGGAGCTTCATTTGGGATTCTTCGGCTCTCTGTCTCTGGGCACCAAAGAAGTGAGGCTGTTAACACCATTTGGCCAGAACATTCCCAATGCCTGCAGCTGTTCATTAATGAGGAGTGTGGGGGACCTCCTACTGATGGCATCAAAGTGGCTGGGACCACGTGGTTCTACAGAGCATGAGAAGAGCAGGGTTAATTTTTAAAAATCTCTCTAGTAGCTTAAACCTGAATAAAGGATAGTGATTTGAATTAGCTTCGCAATATGAGGCAGCCAGAGGAAGCTTGGCACCCCAGTGCAGTTGGGCTGTGAATGAATTTAGTTACAGACCTGAAGTGCTATCTTAATTAGGTTTGGAGTCTGGTTTCCTTTTCAAAGAGGAAAGTAGAAATGAGTAAACCTCCGACTCACGTCTGAAAGTGCGAGCGAGGTGGGGGCGGGGGCGAATGGCAGGGCCTGCGATCTAGAACCCGATGGCTCAGCGGAGAAGTCTCGTTTTTAACTCCTTCACTGCATGCCCGCAGCCGAGTTTTCCTTTAAATGCATGACAGGCTGGACAATTACAGCTTCGCACCCTCTGCCCTCGAGAGCTAGTGTGCCTGCCCCACTGAGGTCACGCGGCAGTGTCTGTAGGAGGCAGCCCAGGGCACACGTGACTACTTCCAAGGGGTCCAGTGGCTACAAAGGCCAACGGCAGCGTGCACCGGTGCTCCCAGTTCTGGAGAGCCAGCCCCGAAGGTGCACTCGGTCTACCGGTGATGCGCAAGGAGCCTCATCAGTGACTCAGCTACTGACACGCAACACCAGGTCTAACCTTGAGCACCCCATGCTCTCGGTCCCCCGAGTGCGCGAGGCCGTGGTCCAGCTGGCCCTGGAACGACGCAGGTCGGAACTGTGTGGGCTGCTCTCCCGGCCTTGTCTCAGCCACCCATTTGTCACCTAAAACAGGTGACGTAAACTTACACACGGTCCTATAAAGCTATTTTCTCTTCCTTGTGACTTTCCTAACATTTTCTTGTCCCTAGCCTACTTTATTGTAAGGGCGCAATATATGGTACACATAGCATGCAGCATACGCATTAATTGACCATTCATGTTATCAGTAAGGCTTCCTGACAACAGTCGGCCAGTGATTTTTAAACTTTTTAATCCCACAGTGCACATAAACTAATGACTAAAATTCTATGGCATGCCAAAGTGTATATTTTTGCTGATCTGACAAAAATACAGGTATAATTCTGATTCATTCACACTGGACGGTTACTGTGTCGGCTGCTGTCATTTTTTTCATCTGGCACTCCGAGGGAAGAGAGGCCAGTGCCCGACTACACAGTCAGGTACCGCATGTTTAAACACTCCTGTGGTGTGCCGGGTGCAAACTGCTGCTGTAGAACATTAGAAGTCAAGTCTCTGGGGAATCAGAAGTTATATACGGGTCTTCTACCACACGGGAGGGGTGGCACCTCTAACCCCTGCATTGCTCCGGGGAGTCAGGGGCAGGAAAGGGAAGCCAAAGACACCAGCGAACCGCGTCTGAATGCTCACCAGGCTTGTGCCCCCGGGGTGCACGCACTCACGCAGACGCAGACCCTGATGCTCCCTGAAGCCCAGGGAACTGCCTGACCGCAGGGGTCGGCCAACGCTGGCGAGGCCCTCGGTGAGCAGCTCAGCTCCACACACACCGTCCCCCGGAGCCCCACCAGCTCCATAAGGCAGGCACTGTTCTCAGGCCCACTTCACAGAGAAGGAAACTGAGGCTCGGAGAAGGTCAGCAACCTGTCTGGCGCCCACACGAATGCAGTGAGTAGGAGAATGTGGATTTGACCCCATCAGGACGACGCATCCCCACTCCCCCGGAAGAAGCGGGTCAGTCTCCACAGTGTGTTCAAGGTTTGCGTCTCCTGGGGGCTGCTTTCCCTCCAGTAAATATAACTTTAACCGCTGCTTCGTACTGAGCCCTCACCACACCCCAGACCCTCTGCACGCACACTGTCCCGTCTCACACAGACGCACGGCTTCCTTGTTTCGGACTTCCCACTCACGGCTCCCCAGGGCTGGCACACAACTTTGCATCCACTTTTCAACAGAAACAGCAGGGGAGCTGTGGACGTTTTAATATTAGATCATGGTGATAGTGGTACAACTCTGTAAATTGTGCACATAAAATGAGTGAATTTTATGGTATATAAATTATACCTCAATAAAACTGTTTAAAAAAGAAAAAGAAGAAGTCTTTAAAAAGCTGTAAAAGTCTTTGAGCATATGGTTCCTCTCTAATTACTTCAGGAAGCAGGGCTACACGGGAAGGGTTGGCCCCACAGCTGCGGCAGCTCAGCTGAGGAGGGAGCCCATTCTCCCTTTCCCCTCAAGAAAACACCGGAGTTGGACTCCAGCTCATCCAACTGACACTGACGCTCTCGCACAAGTTCGGGGGGTGGAGGCCACGGCCGAGGATGTCAGGGGCCTGAAGCAGAGTTGAGAGAAAGGTGCCTTCCTCACGGGGCTCGCCCATGGTGGGTCATTTACTGAGGTGCCCGCAGGGCCTTGTCAGGGGCCTGTCTGGTGCAGGACTCATGGTTTGAACAGCTGCAAGTTCAGCCAATCACTAGCGAGCTCAGAGTTAACGCACGCCTAAGTGCCAGTCGTCTGACCTACACAATGACATCATCGGCACCCCTGCAGGAGGGTGGAGGAAGCCCACACAACGATGGCCGGCTCAACGGCTGTCCAAGGAACTCTGGGAAGCACAGGCAGAGCTCTCCCCTTGGCCCGGGTGGTGAGTCTGTGGGATTCCACCCCATGTTCACAATGGTCCTCTTTGACGACTCCAACTGTTCCCACTCTCTGGACAGGGAAACGGGCCCCCAGGGTGAAGACGCTGGCCAGGTCCCCGGCTGACAGGTAGCAGGGCTGGGACTGGAGCCCAGGCCTATCTGACTATGAGGAACTCCTCACTCTACTACACCATGATGACAAGGACCCTGCCCTGGTGCCCAGGGTTTGAACTGAAATGGGTTTAACTGCTTGTCTATACACACAAAGGCCCCAAGCAGCATCTGTCACATTCATAAAACACCTATCTTCGCTGAGGTCCACACTCTCAGTTGTCATGACAACATGCTCAAATGAGCGCCAGTGAGACATCCCAGCGAATCAGGTTCCTAAATGGTTAAACTTCCCCTCTTGCTTGGGAGCTCAGTACTCCCAAGCAGAACGTGAACTAGCCCTAAGGGGCTATTTTTAGCTCCCCATTTTCGTTGTCCTTTTT
Organism: Tonatia bakeri; assembly: GCA_004024845.1. Lineage (NCBI taxonomy): Eukaryota > Metazoa > Chordata > Mammalia > Chiroptera > Phyllostomidae > Tonatia > Tonatia bakeri. Next base: position 82,895 of record PVIA01000971.1, read on the forward strand.
GGGCGATCTGATAGCACAGGCTGAGCTAATGTTTTCTGTCCTGGTGTTTTCTTCTCACCAACTCCTACCTTGAGAAATGCTGAGACTCCAAAAGGACTGGCCCAGTTACAGAGCTCTAGCTCCCGACACACAGAGAGGGACCCGCGGGAGGCAGGCTCCCCCGGGGAGCCTGGGTGGGAGAGGGGTGGGTGGGAGCCCATGGCTTCCAGGCACACTGATTTGCAGAGCAAGTCTTGATGAGGACCACAGAGGGTCCTGGCAGAGGGACCATGCCCATCACAAAGACCTCCCTCATGGGCAGGGCATGAACAGGTGCCCCAGAGAGCGGCCTGGCTTGTTGGTGACTGCTTCTGGGCTATGTCTCTGGACCTCACCGACCCCAAGTCACTGTCCTGATGGCTTGCTGATGTCAGAGACTCCACCATTAGAAATTCACTCCTGGGGCCACCTGGTCTCCCCACTGCCAAACCCCACTACCCTTGCCAAGTTTTTTACAGCACTGCCAACGAGGCCAGAGTCACATTCTCCTGCACACACACTTGACCACACCGACCCCTTCTCGAATCTCACTAGTGGTTTTTCATTGCCTCCCTGAAGAAATTCACACTTCCCTGCAGGCTTCAAAAGACATTGCAGCCCCTTCCTAGAGCCCTCTTCCTAATAAGCCACACTTCAGGCTGCTGTGTCCCTGTGCTTCTCACAAAGACTGATCTGACCCGGTCAGGGTCCGGCTGCTCCGAGCCATCCCCTAAAGTTCACGCAGAACTCACACATCACCTCCCCCAGAGCGCTGTCCCTGTCGGCCCCACTGAACTTGTAGGCTCTCATTCCTCTGCGCACAAGACATGCTCAACCCAAGTCTGCTGCGCTGAATGAACTGGAGGAATCTGCCTTCAGCCACAGCATGCAAATTCAACTGGAAAAGCAGCATTCCTCGGTCACTGGCACTTCTTTGCCAAAGCGCTTGCTGGGTGCAGATCTGATGGTGGTAGGAGGGTGGAGTGCCGGCCACAGTGAGGGGGAGGAGGGCACAGAGCAAACTCAGGCCTCCCTGCCTGAAACCGGTGGAGACAGGCCTTGGGCCACCTGGTAGCCTATGGTTCCCTCTTTTCATTCCCTCACGCTGAGAGTGCTTCCAAATTTTGATTTTTATAATGGTACAATGGAATGTTATTAACCAAACCACATGAGACTTGATGAGAAAAGGCCTCTGCTAAGTGACAGCAGTCTGTCCACTGAAATTTGGTTCTGGCTGTGCTTCTGTTGAAAGTGGAAGAAAGGACCCCTCAGTCTGATGCGAGGGACAGGTCGGAGCAGACTGGTGTAGGTGGAGATGACGTTTCCAACGGACTCTGAGTGTCTGCTGCAGCCCAGGCTGTGCCCTTGGGTCTCCTTGGCCAGCGGGGAGCCTGAGGCCCTGAAACCACACAATTCGCCCAAGGTCTCTGTCCACTCACCGCACTGCAAGTCCAACCACATGGCATAAAGGCCTGTGCGGCTGGCAGCCGGGATGTACATAGACGAGTACCCCTGGGTGAGGAGGGGTCGGGCTCCTAACCCCCTCTTGAGAGGACTGGATGGTAGAGAAATTTAAACTCAGCCCCAGAGCTGCCACATGTAACGCTCAGGGCCATTTTCTATCAGAAACTACTTCCACACAGAGAGGAAGAGGACTGACTCTGGAACCCCTCTGGTTTCTGGGTCCGGGCTGATGTAAGTGGGTGTCACGTCACCTTCACTGTGCCCAAGGAGGCCACCACATCCAGCACACCAAGAGCACACCAGGAGCCCTCTGGCCACACAGAGGGCTCCCTCAGAAGTGGCTGAACAGAACAGCCCCTGGGGACATCAGATGGAGTCATACTGACATCCCCTTCAAATAACCTATTAAGAACTAACCTTTACCAAGTGCTTACTCAGGGCTGAGCATTATCTAATTTAGGATAATAAGAAAAAGTTCAAAATAAGAGAGCTTAGTTTCATTCACATTTTACAGGCGAAGAACTGGAACATGGGAGAGGTTAAGCCATTTAGCCAGGGTCACACGGGAACTCAGGGTGGAGACGACGGTGTCTGAACCCAAAACAAGGTTGGCTGCACAATCAGCTCACTCAACTCTCTCATCAGCCAGACAAAATCAGGAGATGGGGCCTTACATCTTCGTCACAGCCCTCGGAGGGCCTGCACCCCAGCTGGTGCTCGGGGAGTGCGTACGCTGAGTGATCAGATGGGCGCAGGTTCGGGAACCCACAAAATGCACTACCTCTGGGGAATATCACACGGCCATGCTCACCGCCTCTCCCCCACACTCCCAGGGCCCCGCACGCTGCCCGTCTCCCTTCCTTGGGGTAAATGCTAGCCTAGAGCCGGGTGGAACTTGTAGGCACCACTAACTCCTCGGGGGCCCAGCGTCACCACTTTCAGCACCCTGGGTTCCCTCCGCTTTCCCCTCCTGCTGCTCATCTCAGGGGTGGCAGGCGGCCCTTAGCCTAGAAGAGCAAGGCCCTTTGCTGCCTGCTGGAGGCACATCTCAGGAAAAGGTCACTCACACAGGGGTCCCTTTGTTTTTCCCATGCAAGACTGGCTGCACTCCTCAGAAACACCGGGGAAAGCCAACTGCCAACCACCATGGTTTCCACGGGCCCAGGATGTATCTCCAGGGGCTCTGGTGAGGTTATGGTGGTCTTCGGGGACTCCCTTCACTTGGCCGTGCTCTCTCCTCCAACTGCAGGGAGAAGGAGGCGAGGCTACACCTGCCCCAGCCAGACCGGGATGTTAACCTTTCTTCCCAGGTGAGGCCAGCTACTGGAGAAAGCACAAGCAGCCCACTTCGCCCACATTCTGGTGGCACAGCTCAGCTTGGGCTGGAGCCGGAGGCAGACAGCCTGGATTCTGGTCCCAATGCTGTCATCTCCTTCCTGGTGCCTCTGCTTCACTCAGTAGCTTTGAAAGTGGAAAGGCCGCCCCCCGCACTATCAGACGGATGCTAAAGGTGAATCACGTCCTGAAGAATACGCAAAACCCCGTGAGGCCCCAGCATTCTGCAGAGAACTGGTATCAGAGGCTGCTGTGATATTTAGACATGATAAAGGCCTCTTTTCAGGGATAAAAACCTGAAATTCTGCTATTATTTTTTCTCACTGACATTTTACCTGAGAGGCCAACAGGTGCCTCGGAGCCCCCAAGGAAACGCTGCCTTTCGAGACCCTCGGATTCCAGTAAAAGTGGGATGGCCTCAGAGAGCATCCCCAACTGATGGGACCCCCACTCACAGCAGTGGGGTCTCATGCCATCAGCACCTGGTTTTCGGGATGAAAGGTTCATTCGTACTCATTCTACAAGAATTTCTGTCCCCTTAAAAACCTTCTGGAACAGAGTAAAATGTAAACCGTGCCTGTTCTGTGTACGGATGTGCACATGTACGTTGTGTGGGTTACGTGTTCGTCTTCCTTGCACAGGCACCCGAGAGGTGTGGAGGTGGGTGTACTTTCTCATGTTCTGGGTTTGCTCTCCATCATATTTTGGGGCCCCCAGGAAGGGCTGGGGCACCTCACAGAGACAGCAGAGAGTGGGGGCTTGGGGAGGGCAGGGTGCACATCGGGTCCATCTACCAGTGCCTCTCTGGAGAGAACAGGAAGGCAGCTGCCACAGGCTTATCCCTGTGCAGGCCCTGCCCTGCCCTGCCTTGTCCAGAGCCTCGACACCAGCATGGAGCTGCAATCTGTGGTCCCCAGAGGGGAGGCCCTTTGTGTGAGGTGGGCAAGTATCTGCAGGGACCAGCCCAAGGGGCATCTGCACGGGCACTGCAGACACCTTGGAGCTCCCCTGGCTAGCTCCTCCTTCTCTGCCCCTTCTCGCCAGCTCTCTGCCCAATTCTCAGCATCCCCACAGCCCCAGAACCTCCTGCAGCATCCCCCACCCCAAGATGGCCAACAGGGTGTGGACACACCTCCGCTCTTAGACTTCCCTGGGTCCTCCCGGCAGCTCCTGCAGCCCTTTTGTGTCAGAGACGTCGCAGCTTGTCGCTGAAGGAGAGCACCCCTGGAGCGCTTCAGCGAATAGACCGAATAGACCGTGCGGAAGGAAGGCTCCGTCTCCGACTCTCAGAGGGGCCCGGTTAATGCAGCAGGGGTTCGACCGGAATGTGAGGGGGTGGCTTCCGCCCTGCTCCTCCTCCTCTGATTCCCAGGGGGGAGCGCAGCCGCGCTGCGTCGAGAGCCCCCTCCCACCCAGGTCCACACTGACCTCTGCCGCTTCTCTCGAGCAGTGCCGCGGGCCTGCCACCTGGAGACGCCGAGCCGCCAGCATCAGCCGGTGCCCCTCTGAACGCCTTTGCTTCCCAGACCCCGGCAAGCAGAGGGGACCCCAGAACAGCAAGGCCCGCTGACGGGGCCTCTGCCACAACCCAGGCCCAGTGCAATGAAAAGGGAAAAGTTTATCAAGTCACACACATTAGACACAATTAACAAGTGTAAGGTGCATCCTCAGGCCCTATGAACCCCACGTGTGGAGACCAGTGCCTGCAGCAGCTCAGGCCCAATGCAGCAGGAAGCGTTCTTCGGATGGAGATTTTTCTCCGCACAGACTCTGCACTGTCAGAGCTGCGGAGCGGTCAGCTCGCACTGGTCTCACGTGACGACAGGGTCTGCCGTGCCAGCAGAGGCCATGGAGCAGAGGCCAGTGTGGCGGTGGTGCTGGTGATCCGCCCCCGCCCCCATCGAGGCTTTGGTTTCTGGATTCCGGAAAGCCAGCTCCTAGACTTACAGGGCAACGCATGGCCCTGGGCTCCTCCTGTGCCATCTGCTCGGGGGCAAGGAACCCATGGCAGGCAGGACGCCAGTGCTGCTCACAGGCTGGACAGTGAGTGAAGTGACAAGCTGCCCGCATGCCGGGCATGTGTCCCACAAAGCCCTGGAGAGAGGCACGGGACGCAGCTGGCAGAGGTGGGGCAGGCAGATGACATCTCCGAGGAAGTAAGTCCGCTGGCAGAGACAGGGAGTGTGCCAAGGCTGGGGCAGGGCTTCGGGAGGTCACTGAATCCGGCCCCCTGCCCCGGGGCAGAGGGAAGGATGAACCAGCCCAGGAGATGGTACAGGCACAAAAATGAAGCTCAACAGACAACGTGAGATTGAACAGGGAAAGGAAGTTCTGTATTAGAGGGAAAAAAGTAACTATGCAGCCACAGAACGGGAAGCTTTGACTCAGGAGGACTTACCCGGAAGGAGGACACTGGATCTCTTGCGTGTGACGACAAGTGCAGTGGAGGTACAGCTGCTAAAACTGTATTTTTAAGTGTGGAGGATCGGCAGAATGGGGGAAGGGAGTCAAAATGCACTCTAGCTATAAAATAAGTAGGTCCCGGGGATATAAAACACCACGTGGCGACTGGAGTTGGTAATCCCGTACTGTGGATACGCAAACTGCCAGGAGAGTAGATCTTAAAATTCCTCATCGTAGCACAAAAAAATTGTAACCGTGTGTGGTGATGATGTTAACTAGACCCATTGTGGAGGCCATTCTGCAGTATATGCAAATATCTAATCGTTCTGTGGTACACCTGAAGCTAATACAATGCTATATGTCAATTATATAGAAGAAAAAGCATTACTTGTGGTAACTCATTTAATCTGCAGAACAATTCCGTAAGACAGAAACAAAAGTATCTTTATTTTAACACAGATGAGTCTGCAGCATCCTGCAGTTTGCAGTTCCAGAAAGTAAAGAATTGCTCAAAAACCAAAACCAAACAAAAAAATCCACCCCACACCCACACTGATGAGGGTTACAGCTGAAAGACACAGGAACCACTGGAAAAGTTCCCAGTGGCCAAAGCTGGAACAGTTCAAGCAACAAAATAAACAAAGTAGCCTCAGATGATAATCCAAAGGATAAAATAAATATTCATGAGTTCACAATGTTATAGATTAATAATTGAATAAATAAATGGTGAGAACAGATAAACCCCCGTGCAGAAGAATTCCAAATAAGTGATGTAGACATTCCCTCAAGGATGTGTGGAGTGTATGGTCTCGCTTCTTGACTGTGGGCTGTACTCAGTGGCTTGCTCCCCAGTAACATAATACAGAAAAGAGGAAGCCCAGAGTAACTTCCTCGGCCAGGTGCCCAAGGTCAACACCAACCGTGCTAAAGTCATGCAGACAGTGTGTGCCCTTGACGGGAGGTGACGAGAACGCCGCTTGAGCCCGGTGCTTTTCCTCCCCCAAGCCCCGAACCACAGTCTAATCACGAGGAAAAACCAGCAAACCGCAACTGGGAAACACCTGCAAATACCCAGCGGTAACCCCCACAGTCGGGGCAGCAAAACCAGGGCAGGTGTGAGGAGCTGTCGAAGCCAGAAGGAGCGTGAGGACACCCAGGTGTGAGGTGGTGCCCTGGACAGCCTTCTGGGGCTGGAAAAGGACACGAGTGAAAACCAAGGATGTCGGACTACAGTGTGGACGCCAGCTAATGATAACTTAGCAACACTGGGTCACTGGTCGTGCCAAACGCACTGCGCTACCACGAGATGTTGGTGACGTGGGAACGAGCGTGGGGTCACAGGAACTCTGTGCAACCTTCACAACTTTTCTGTAAGTCTGAATCTGTTGTGAAACAGCAAGCGCACTAACAAGAGGCAAGTGGGGCTCTGGGAGGAGGCCACGTGGGGAACCGCAGTCCTGCTGGAGAACCTTATTGATTGCTGCCTATCTCCCCCATCAAACTGTAATGCCAGGAGTGCAAAAACTGAGGCAGTTTAATTTATCCTCACATCCCACCTCCAGAAACAGGGACCCTGGGAAAGAGCCATCTCCCCAAGGCAGGAGGAGTCCAAGCCGAAGCCCTGCCAGGCAACCCTGAGGAAGAGCTCTTCTATTGACCTGGGGTGTAGTCAGATGAACCCCCTGGTTCCACCCAGTTCTCACCCAGCTTTGAGTCCTGGATTGATGTGTTGGCAGCCTGCTGCCACGATGCCTGACATTCGTATGAAGCCTTGTAGAACACAGAACTCCACAGCGCAGACGACGTCACCTGACTCTTTTCCAGCTCCTCCAGAGAGACTTCTTCCTTCTCTTTCTTTCTCTATTTCCCCTTCCTTCCTTCCTCCCTTCCTCCCTTCCTTCCTTCCTTTTCTTTCTGTCTTCTCTTTCATCTCTTTCTCTCTTTCATCTCTTTCTTTCTTCAATCACCCCTGCCCTTCCTTCCTTCCTGAGAAAGCAGGCTCAGAGAAGTTGAGAGGCTGCCGCAGTCACATGGGGGTGACACCCTATCCCAAGGTGAAGGACACCAGCTGGGTCTATGAACTCTGCCAAGGGGAAGTCCCTCAAAGTCCCCAGGCCACTCCCACAAGTTCTGCGCTCACTCAGCAGTGGCCCTGCCTCTGCCCTGCATCTGAGGGCCCGGGAACACAGGGACAAGGAGACCAGAGCCTGGCTTCACTCCCTGGGTAGGGCTGTGTCATTGGGTCTTTAAAGTCACACCCTTGTGAGATCATCACCAACTGCTCCCCAGAACATCTGCCCAAAATAGCACTGACATCTGGATGTGACAAAAAAGACTTTGGGCTGTGGCACTGCGAAGAGCACCTGACCCTCACCAGGCAGCCCTCCTGTTTCTGCGTGGCTCAGACCAGCGTGGGGAGGGGCGGGGGGTGGGAAACTGGCAATGGCAAATGAGTCTGTCTTCCGGGAACAGGCACTCTGCTGGTGTCAGGCTGTTCTCCTGCCCCCGCTGGTGTCGGAGACAAGCCTGACCCCTGCACACACAGGAATGCCTCACGACTGTTCAGTTCGCGATGGTTCAGGAAACGAGATGTCATTCCTCCAAAGCCTCTCCTCGGTTCTCACTCTCAGATGAAGCTCCTGATCTTGGCACACTCTACCTCCCTTGGCAGGCTTGGCTCCCAGTGACTTTTTCTGTTTTCGAAAAAACTCTACTTAGCTTTTAAACCCCATTTGGTTTCCCTGAGCAAATCCAGGAGAATCTAGTGCACCACTCACTGTGCACAGAATGGAAGTGCAAACAGTCTGGTGTGTGCTTTTGGCCACCACTGACTCCCCTTCTGCCTTCCCATTCGCCTGGTCTGCAGGCACGCTACCCAAAAGCTGTTTCCTTAAAGTGACACACCCACTGGTCTCTGTGTCTTCGCTTATGCTGTTCTCGCTCCTAAAATCCCTTCTATCCACATCTCAGCCACATCTCAAGTCATTATCTCTACTTCAAGTTCCAGTGCAAATGTCACTGAGGCCTTTGCCCACGGAGGTGCCTGAGCACAACGCATTTCTTACCTAGTTCTGATTATCTGCACCTCTCTCACAGCAAAGCAAAGGACAAGTCCAGAAACTACAGGGAAAACACAAGAGGGAAAATGTGACAGGAGGACATGGGGTGAGAGGCACATTTGGAACAGTGGTCAGAGAAGAAGGCAGTTTCTGGGGCCGAGTGCCGTGTGGAGGGAAGAGCCAGTGTGAAAACCGGAGGTGGGTGTGACTTGAATGACTTCAGGCACAGCCAGAGGGGCTGGGAGGCTGCGTCACGGACCGGGAGGGCAGAACGGAAGGACAGAGATCCGGGAGGAAGACAGGCTCTCTCCTCTCATGGCTCTTGACCAGCAGCCGGCTGTATCCCTAGAGGAAGCCACTGGGAGGTGAGCAGGGCTACGCTGTAATTCCGACTGTGGAGTGAGTAACAGGCATAGGAGGCGGTGGGGCGATGGTGGGCAGGACGGCCATAGTGGACAGGAGACGGAGAGCATGGTGGGCTGGGATGGAATTCGGAGACAGAGCTGAGGGCATTTATTAATGGACGAGAAGCAGGAGTGGAGGCGAGGGCTTCGGACCGCTTCGCTGCTGCACCCGGCGCGAGCTCCTGGGGAGCAGGGGCCCACTTCCATCAGTCTCTCTGGGAGGCACACCACGGCGGGGGCCGTGCAGCAGCGTGGAGCCTGCAGCGAGGAGCCCTAGAAAGTGCACGTTATTTCTATTTCTGTTAGAGCTCAGAGCATAGTGCGCGCTCATCTTCACTCAAACCAGTCCTCCCTCTGCGCCCCCGACTCCCCGAGGGCAGTGTGTGCAGCCCCTGGTGGGTGCGCTGTCACGCCTGTCCATGCCCATGGCAGACTATCCAGCCAGTACTGATGGCGACGGAGGCAGCTGTACTGACGGCGACGGAGGCAGCATCACAGGAACGAGAGGCCACGCTCATCTGCATGCAACACTCACATGAGTGTTGGCTAGACTTGCTCACACAGACTTTACGTCACCCAGCCGCAGGGCCAGGAGAGGCCGGGACCCCTGGAATGCTCTGCATGAGAATCGGGCCCTGCGACTGTGGGGCCTGCAGGCTCCTCCTGCGCCTGAGGAAACGCTGCTGGGAGCCGCCGCCCCCCGTGCACAACGCTGCTGTGAGTAACAGGCTCCACGCGCAACCTGGACTCCTGCTCAGAGATGTCAGTGTCACCAGAAATTACCCAGCTGCCACGCGTTCTTCCTGCTCCCTCTCGCTGTGCCCAGAACAACTCTGAATATCCTCCCCGGGATGTCTTCCTGACTGGCCCTGAACGTCAGTAATCTCTTGGAAATCGGCCGCCGCTGCTAATAATGTTTGGGCTGTCAGACCCCTAACAGCCTTTGGCTCTGTTATTGGCTATTAACTAGCTAACTCTTTATGAAGTGTTAGTAAAGATCAATTCCTGGGGGCTGATACGACCCCAAGTGTGTGCTCAGTGGAAGAACCAGATGTGTCTGCTGACATCTCCCGCGGTGTTGCTTTGGCCAAGGAGCTGGTGGGTAAATTCCTGGCCTTGGAGGCACTAGGCACACTGACCTCTGTTGTCATGGTGACGGCCTCGCCAGGGCAGTGGCGAAAGCTCCGGTAGCCAGGAGGCCAGTCACTTCTCTCACCCACTCTGCTCTGAGCACACACAGCTGACAGGCCAGAACAAACCACTCACCCCAGCTGAGCCAACTGCACTGTCTCTCCTGGGAACACGGACTGCCAACTGAGGCATTTTAACGAGGCTGGGGACGGGGCTGCCGCGGAAGCCACGGGGAAGCAGAGACCAGGAGGGGAAGGCCCTGCGCATCACAAGCCCAGCCGTGCAGCACAGAGACGAGAGCGTGAACTTGGCTCTCAACCTCCTGACTCTATTTCTGGAAGGCCCAGTCAAACCTCATTTCCTGTCCTGAGCTGCCATGAAATATCCCATTGTATCCTTAAAATAAACCCTGTGAGCGGGTTTTCTTTCCTCGCAGCCACACTGCTGTAAGATAATGGGCTTTGACGTCAGACTAACCTGAATTCAAGCTGTGGTCCTAGCAGTTACCATGTTATCCACACACATGTAGACTCAGTTTCCTTCTCTGTAAAATGGGGCCAATGCCACTCTCTCCATGGAGTTACTGTGAGATTAAGTGAGTGGATGTACGCAGAAGCACCTGCTTCCCAGTAATACCTGTGGAATGGTTCTCAGGGCATAAGGAGAGGTTAGTCTCCCTTACTCTTCTGGGACATGTGGCAATGGTTGTCACATCTGCTGGGGGTGAGGGGCTACTGGCATCTAGTGGGTAGAGGCCAGGGGTGCTGCTCGGCATCCTACAGTGCCCATCCTGACAGTCCATCGCAGACAGGATTACCCAGCCCCAAATGTCAACAGTGCTGAGAGAGCGCAGCTCTGCTATGAAGCCTGGATCACTGCCATCAACCTGGCCAGGACTCTTCCCCACTGACAGCACGGCCGCAGGTCACACCAGCAACTGTGCTTTCCAAGCGACGCCTTCTGGGCCCTAAGTCTGCCCCACAACACGCCTCTATCGCCCTGTCCCCATCATGCCTCCTCTCCACCACCCCACTCCCTGCCTTTTTTTCCTGAAATGAAAGTCCCCTGTACCAGGCTTCGGTTAGGGCTCTTCACTCTCTCTGGGGAGAAGCCTCCAGGGGACTGCATAACAAGGACTGAGGGGTGAAGGCTCATATCTTGGGCTTGTACAGTAGGGGATGTGAAGGGGAGGGTGCTGACTGGGGAAGCTGCCTGGTGTGCTAGCAGCCTCCAGGGAAGGCAGGCAGGCTGGGCACTCAAGGTGCAGTGGACACCCTCCACCACAGAAGGCCCTCAGACAGGTTGGCTCTCTGCACGGCCTCATGGTCAGCTCACTGGGCAGAGGGAGGGGAAGCAAGCACCCTTACAGCCACAGAGAAGTCAGCAGCACTTGGCAAATGGAGGACAGTTTTAGAACTCGGAGTGAAGGGGTTAAGTGTGATAGCACTCAGTGGCTTTGGCCATGAGTACCCGGGCCAAAAGTACTTCACCAGGATGAAGAATGACCAGGAGGTACCAGGACTAGAGAACTTCTGGGACTTCCCGAGGGGAGGGATGTGTATGTGGGGGCAGTGGCAGCCCCTTTTCAGAGTCGAATGGGGCAAGGCACACAGCTCCATCACCACTGGCCGCCATGCCCCTGGGTCCAATGGAAGGGCAGGGAAGACAGCCGCAGCTGCAGGCCACAGTGAAATGTGGGTATCGGGCGTTGGATGTTGGGTCCCTGGGAGGTTTGTGGTGGCTCACAGACCTCAAATTCCACCCAGGGACACAGCAGGCGAGGAGAAGTTCCTGTGGAGAAGGGACTGTCAAAGGCTAACAAGGCAGCAGTCCCGGCCCATTAACAAGCTGATTGCCTAGGGGCACAGGTGGGTGCCAGCGGACCTAACCCAGCTCTCAAGATCCCAGGCCTGGGCATCAAGGCAAGTCCGGCCTCTACCTGCTGCTCCCAGGGGCATTCTGGCAGCTGCCAGGCATGGGGTCGGGCTAAAAACACACCTGAGGGCAGGAAGGCAGGAGGCCAGGCCAGTGCCTAGGCTGGCATGGAACGCCGAGAGCACCTTGGACTTCAAGTGATATCCAGGAGTGAATGACTGAACCATGTAAGTTTTGACATTTTAAATAGAAGAGCTAAAGATGCCACAGACATGTCTCCTAGTATCTGTTTAACGTCCTAAGACGATGATTTTTAAAGTGTGGTCCCCAGCCACCAGTGTCGGCGTCACCATGGAGCTTGCTAGAAAAGCAAATGCTCAGGCCCCACCTCGGCTGTGTCGGAACAGGGACTCCAGCCGTCTGCTCACGGATCGGTGACAAAAGCCGGGTTGGCATGGGTGTACAGTAAACCCTCAACGTCGTCAACAGGTTCTGTGACTGTAAGTGAAATGACGTATAAGGAACGTAATTTTACCACAGGCCACTTGATATAAACACAGTGAAGTTCCCACTGCATCACATTAATGTTGCAACGAAACAGTGTTGAACGAAACATCCTTCTAGAACCTGCTGTTTTCCTGAGACCATCTGGCGGAGAGAGGGCCAGGCAGGCTTAGGGGAAGCCACCTGCGGCTCACTGAGGGCGAGGACCTCCCCCCCCCCCACCTGCCCTCTAGGAGGGGCGTCTGCGCACTGTCGAGGCTGAGGCTGGTCTGCGCACTGTCGAGGCTGAGGCTGAGCCCCCGGCTATGAAATCAAATACACCTCCCTGTCCCTCCCTGCCAACACTCCAGCTAAATGATTGGACTGTGTTCAGCATCACTTGGCTAGGAATCTATGGCTTACCCTCTGTGTGTATATGCTTTGAATCTTGAAGCCCGTTTTGTGGCTGAGACACGTGAGCCTCCAGGGTTCTGATGCCTAACACTGGGCGTGGGCGGGAAGGACCCGGGGCGGTCGAGGGGCCTCCAGGTAAGGGTAAGATCCCTTCAGATCCTGTAACTCTCGGACCTCACCACACACACACATTCGGTGGCAGCTGAATGTCTTCATCTACCTTGGAAACATACGTGTCAAGAGACCACACAGTTCATTCCAGAGCCCATGACTGCTTCCCCCTTTCTCTGAATTCCTAGCATATAAAACACTGCACAATTTAGTCTTCTGCTACATACTGGCTGATTACTTAAGAGCTCTGTTAATTTAGCAAACATTATGTGATTGGTGTGCTGAAGTCTCACCTCCAAAAACAGGGCGCTCTAGTCTACCATGCTGGCAACGATTTTCACGCATTTGTCTCCCCCCCCCGCCCCGGGCCCGCTTGCTTAGCAAGGTGACTGTCCTGAATAGACACCTGCCGAGTGATGGGCACACACCTGTACTACACGTGCACAAAAAGGGTTACAGGGAGCCAAGAGCTGTCACAGATCTTAGAAAATTAGAAATGACTCCAGGACTGCTGTAACAAAACGGACAGCAATGACATTTACCCAGGCTGGAAGTGCTCTACAAGGCCTCGCATTCAACTTGATGCCCATAGTGGCCCCATGAGTGGCCACTGCCAAGGAGGAAGCCACGGGTCCAAGGGGCGCTGGGGCCCAGGCCCCACAGCACACAGGGACAAGTCAGGACATGCACCCACAGGTCTAGTATTGTACGAACCATCCACGTTTGAATCAACCCTGCTGCTTGTCAGAAATGTGAATTCTAGGTCCCATCCCAGATCAAGTCAATGTGAGTTTCTAAAAGTGGGATCTGTCCTGGCTGCTGTGGCTCAGCGGACTGACCATGGGCTGCGAACCAAAGGGTCGCCAGTTCAATTCCCAGTCAGGGCACATGCCTGGGTTGTGGGCCAGGTCCCCAGTGGGGGCCACGTGAGAGGCAACCACACATTGATATTTCTCTCTCTCTCTCTCTTTCTCCCTCCTTTCCTCCATCTCTACAAATAAATAAAATCTAAATAAATAAATAAATAAAAGTGGGACCTGGAAACAGGCATTTGAAACAGCCCCCCAATGCTCCTGATGCTAGAGACCCACAGCCAAAGGGTGAACAATCAAGAAGGTGGACACCCACTCGGCTCGCCTTAAGAGCCACCCAGCTGCCATCATCAGCGGTGATGACCCTGTTAGGGTGCAGGCAATGGCAGACATGGGGCCCGCTGCCCAGGCCTGGCCACTCCCTCTTTGGACTGCACCGCACAGGCAGAGCGCCAGGCAGGTCCCTGGGACAGGACAGCACCACTGCCATCTTGGGACACCGGTTTTAGAGCACAGATGGATTTGCGGTCATTATTCTACTTGATCAGCTGCTCTATGGCAGGATCTCAGGAAAGAGGCTTTCGGGTGACTCAGGTGGGCGAGCTCTCTCTGCCAGCCGCTCCCCAGTTCCTCGCCTAGAAGCCGAGGAAGACGTGTGCCTGCTGCTGTCTCAGCCTGGGATGGTGCCTGGCGCTATAGACCCAACACCCATTAGAAATCAGGGCCCCTGGCACGGGAACCAACGTCTTCATGGAACCTGAAACATCGGAGGCCGACCTGTGTGTTTTCCCGAGAAGATGCCTTCTTGTGAGGCCGCAGTGGTTATTTTGGGAAAGGTGGAAGGCATGTGGGGATGCAGTGCCAGTATTAGCGGGGCTGGGCATCCAGACTGCCTGTGTTCTTTAAAACCCCGGTTGCTCCTCCAACCCCACGAGTCTCCCTCTTCCCAGGTTGCTTTCTGTTTACACAAGATGAGCAATAATCTCTCACATTTGTACAGGACTTCATAACGTGCCAAGTACTTGTACTCACATTGGCTTGGATGTTTTCGCCCGCCCAGCCAGGGAGATAGTTCAGACCAGACCATCATCTCCACTTTAGAGGCGGCATGGGACTGGAGAGGGCAGGCCGCACGGCCGCACACCTGGCTCTGCATGCTCCCAGAGGGACAGCGGCGCGGACCAAAGGTCTCCCGGCCCCAGAGCGCTTGGCTTTCCTGCGTCTGACTCTCACGAGAGGCTCATGCTCATCTCCAAAGAATTTTGGCTGAGAGCAGAGGAGGCCTTCAAGGTCATCACTGCATCTGTGAGGCTGACTTCTCCTCGTTACATGGGACGCTAGTGGTGGTCTAGTGGCCTTGGTCACGGACAGACCGCCCTGTCATCAGAGACCCAGGTGACGGTCTGGAAGGCAACACCCGCTGGAATGCTCACTGCTGGGCAGCTGTGCTGGTGAGTTGGGGGAGAAAAAAGTCGAAGACAGAAGCTGAGAAGAAGGAAGTCTCGCATGTCAGCATGTCCAGGACACTTGCCGACACTCTAGCAACTGAGCGAACTGCCGGAGCGATGAAGCGTGCGCTGCGCAGAACCTCTGGTCACAGGTTGTGTCATGCAGGAGACTCCACAGTCACTTTCACAGCAAGAACCAAAGGCAATGACATTAGCAGCCTGCTTTTCGGCAACTCAAAAACTGGCGTTACAGCAATAAAAAGACAGCTTCAGAGATCTGTTAGGAATTGCCTGATGCTGGGGTGGAGTGTCAAAGTTGACAGACAGGATCCGTCAAACAAGTTCTAGGTTTAGGTCTCTAGAAGCTCACTCCCCCCGTAAGGACACGTGACTTTACCATTGAGGTTTCTGTTGAAGAATCCTGGACACAGAATTAGAAATCCGGGTTGGACAGCTAGCTGCACCAGTTCTTTAAAATGTTACCACGCACCTGCCTCTGAGCCTCCAGTTCCCATCTACTCACAAGTGAGTGGTTTGGAGCATCTAATGAATAATGCATAACTCTCCCAAGTCAGGCCAGGAAGAAAACACAGTCTTGTTTGGCAGTAAAACACAGCATTTGGCACAGGCATTATCACCAAAACACCATGTGGGTGAAAGTGCCTGTGGATCTTAAAGAGGACGGTTGTAAGCACGGAGGATCAAGGCTCCAAGTCTTACAGAACACGGGCGAACATCTCAGGGTGTGTCGCTGCAGCACAGGCTCAGTGAGTGCAGGCGTTTCTGGTTTACTCGCTGAAGTATCCTCCGCACTCACCACAGCGCGTGGACCCTAGAATGCATTCAATTTACTGTTTGTTGAAATAACGAACCTCTGGAGGTTGTCACCAGGATGCATGAGAACTTGGAAGCAGGACTTAGGAGTCAACATTAACCAAGAGTTCAGACCTGCCTGCCCTATTGCTTCCGTATTAGAGGACACAATCGAAGGTTCTGGGTGCTTCCCAGCGCAGCACAAGGCGGGGCATCATGAACCCACACAGTCACAAGTCTAGGGCTGCGTGAACTCTCAAGGCCACCTGACTTTGCCCTTTCAGAGATGGGATGACGTTCAGACCCAGGGCGGCAAGCTCGCAGTTACGTAACTGGTTAGCAGCAGGGAGTGGTGACTAACACAATGTTGTTTTTTTTGTTTTTTAATTAGAAAAAATAGGCTTTGGCTTTGAGGAAGGCACACAGCTCCCTAGCCCGGTGAGTGAAACAGCTGGATTTGTTGGTGCCTCTGCTCAGGAGGGCAGAGGCAGGGCTGTCGGTCTCCAGCCCTGTGGGACGCCTGCAGAAGACGAAGCCTCTAATTCTTGGTCAAGTGGAATTTTCAGAGAGAGGAGAGGAAAAACTTGAACAGAATCATTAAAAAGCCCCAGAAGATATCTCAGAGACTAAACAGCCCTTCTTCAACAATGGGCTGGCAAAGAAAACGCAGAGATTAGATTTCCCAGAACAAACTCTCAGACTGGCTTTAAAAATTAGAAGAGAATGCACTCCGGGCAAGAACCATTTTGGGTTTCATTAAACCCAGCTGGCTAGCAGGACTGTCAGGCATGCAGGAGAGATCCAGAAACCAGATGGGGTGTCCTCCTCTGAACGCAACATGGCCAGGGGAGCTCCAAAGTTGGACTGGAGCCTGTGGTCCTGGTTCCAGCCCCGGCTGGGGCCCTGCCTGTGTCACAAGGGAGGAGGCCGTATTCTGGCAGACAGGCCTGGGCCACACCTGGCAAACACCACAGCCTGCATTGAGCACTACCTGAGTGCCCCGCCCTGCCAACAAGCTCAGGGTGGGGACCAGTCTCCACAGGGCCCAACTGTCATCACTGAAACTCCTGTCCTCTGCCCACATCAACCCCAGTCCCGGGCAGATTCTGCAAAAGCTCAGTGAAAAAGCAGCAGACTGGGGCCTTTCCTGGGTCAGGAAGGAACCGTGGAGGAGGGCTGCTACCCACACTCGCAGGGACTCCCAAGGATGGGACCTTCCATGGATGGGACACCTCCTGGATGGGCCTCCATGAGTCGGGGTCCCTGGGTTCCGGACTCGCAGGGGTTAGAGCTCAGTCCTGGCTGTGACTAAGTTGGGTCTTGAGCTGTCCTGGAGGGGTTCCCTGGGGCTGGCAGAGCGAGCCCCCAGTCCTGGGAACTAAAACCAGGCTGCCTGCAGACTGGTTCTTGGTCATCTTAAGTCACTCTGCCTGCCTGAGGGTCCGCTTAGAATTCATAGCTCTTTGTGTGCTGTGTTTACTTGAGTGTGTGCATTTTATGTTTAAATAGATATAGGTTTCTACCTCCCTCGGGGACATACCACATGGATTTTTATCATAGTTCTGACAAAGGAAGAAGTAAAGGGAAAGAGTAACATTTCTCTCTGGCAAAGATTACCTTTGCACCCATTACCGACACAACATACAAGCACAGAGTGAGTTTTACAGAGGTCACTACCGACATGATCTTATTTCTTTACGTGAATTTATCTAAGGGCCTCTAGGCGACCTGTGAGGCCACCTGGAGGAAAGGGAGGGGGAGCCCCCCATAAAACCACTCAGGAGTTGGAGTCCAGGGCATGACACCCCCAACAAACATGCTGAATGAACAGCAACCTGTCCGAAAATCCACATGATGCTGGATTCTCCATCCCGCACTACCCCTTCAACTCTGACCTCAGATGAGGCACTGAACCTCTCTGAACCTGTTCCCTCAGCTACAAAATGTGGCGGCCTTCCAGTGGTGAGGAAGAAATGCAGATCACCTGACACACGTGTAACAGGACATCAGTAAGTGACACTGGGGCTACCAGCATTAAAGCAGGAACATGATTCATCAATAGAGGAATTATTCTCACTGGCCCTTTATGCAGCCACTACATGTCACTGCTGGAGGGGACACAGGAACGAGACCACCTCAAGCAATGAAGTGGGTGAACCACATGGCCACTGTCATCCGACCTGATCCACCTGCCACCCTAGACCCCGGTAACCCGACCGCCTCCTGCAAACACTGCCTTCCCTTGGCTGCCAGGACTCTGCATGCTCCCCCGCCCCCGGGTGCTCCCTCTGCCCCTAGACCCGGTCCTTCTTTTCTGCCCATTCAGTGAGGGGGTGCTCCAGGCTCCCCTTCACAATTTTTGTCACTCTGCATCCACTTCCTGGGTCATCTCATCCAGTCTCACAGTTTTAAGTACCATTTCTACACTGAGACTCCCAAGCTGATATTCCTCCCGACCCCCACATTCATGTGCCCGAGTACCCACTCACTGTCTTCCCCTGGATGCCCTCTGGGTCTTCGATTTCTGAACTCCTGACTGCCCTCTGCAACCAGGTACACTCTCCGTACCCTCCCCATCCTAGTGGCGGCCCAGCTCATGCGTCCAGTCACCTGGGTCCTCCTCGGCCCCTTGCACTTCCATCAGGACATTCTGTCAGTGTTCCCTTGACCACTCGCGTGTGCCATTCCCTGCTCCCAGCCCCCAAGGAGCCCTCTGGACCTCCACGTGGAGCCTGGCTACCCTCCTGCCCCTCCACAGCCCAGTGTCAACACAACCCACAAGGGCCATCAGGTCCTGTCACTCCTCTGCTCAGCCCCCTGCCGTGGCTCCTCACTCTTCTGCAGAAGAGCCAAGATCACCCCAACAGTCAACAGGACTCCACACGATCGGCCTGCTGACTCCGTGCCTCTCCCCTCTGCATATGGCTGGCCTCCCCGCTCCCCCAGCAGAGCAGGCACGCCTTGGCCGTGCTGCCCTGTCTGGGATGCTCTTCGCCAGACGACCTCGTGGCTTGTCCATTACACCCCCGAAGGCTTTGCTCACATGTCCCCATCTCAATGAGACCTGTGCCATCCACAGCAAAGCTGCACCCCTCCTACACTGCTGTCATCTCCCCATTTTTCCCACCACAGCAAAAATCACCTATTCTAACCCCCGTCTATTCTGTTTCATTACATTATCTCTCTCTAGGATATGAGATCTAAGAGGGAGTGATTTTCTTGTCTATTTTGGTCACTGCTGTATCCCCATCTCTTAGGGCATGGCAAGTGGTAGAAGTCCCAGCTGAGTCAGCACACACAAGTCCCAACTTCAAGTCACCTTCTGTTGTCCCCTGATCTTCTTGCCACCACTGCCTGGGCATTTACTGCCCTTCAGTTTTCCCCTCCACGTGTCCATCTAGCTGTTCAAGCTTGAATACAGACACTTCTCCACTATGAGGACAGGAGGTGGGGAGAGCAGGGAAGGAGTATGACCTTGCTGCACTGGCGGTGGCAGGAAGGTGACAGTCCTTCCCCAAAGGATGGAAATACTAGGAGGAGATGACTATAAATTGCAGGGTCCCAGGTGCTTGGACAATGTGCTCAAGGACCTCCTCCAACCTGACCCCTGTTCTAATCGCCCACTCCATGCCGGCACGGCCTTGGTTTCACGAAACAGAGATGATAATAATAATAAGGCCTCGTGGGGTTTTTTAGACACAGGAGATTTCTGATTTCTCAACTCATACACAAATATAACGTGACGAAACTTGCACACTTCTTCCCCTGATCTGTCTCCTCTGTCCCAAACCCCCTGCCCCATGCTACCTGCTGAATGTGCTGACATGGATCTCCCTCGATGCCTTGACATCAAAACGCTCAGACAGGCACAACTCGCTTTCTCTGATTCCCCCTCCTTCCCCATCCTGACTTCCCATCACAGCTGTAGGGACGTGAAACTGCAGAGTAACTGGCATCTCTTCCTGTCCCTTGCCAGCCCAATCCAATCTTTTTAGTACACTTCTGGGATGTTCCTCAAACCTGACTCCTCATCCATCTCTAACTTAGTCCACATCCTCCTGACAGCTTGCCAGGAGCATCCCAACAGCCCTCCCAACCCCCCGCCACCTGCAGCCACTTCCCACTCCAACCCACCCATTCTTGACAGCCAGAGCCTTCTGCCAAAAACCCAAAGCATCTCTGCTATTCAAAGCTTCTGATGGTCTGCCCAATACAATCTGAATGCTACAGCCTTCTTCAAAATTCCCCCCTTCTGCCTTCATGTCTGTTTAAACCCTCACCACCCCTTCACTCACTCCAGGGTGGGGAAGCCCGGCCCAGCCAAGAGAGTCTGACTGACACTGAATGCCCCACTTTCCTTTCCTGCAGCTGTTCCCTCCACTGAGAACATCCTTGGATGCTCCTGGTGAGATCTGGTCCCTCAGGCCTGCCCACTGCTGCTCCCCCAACTGCCCTCATCACACGCCTGCCCCAACAAAGCCCTCTGAGTTCGAGACAATTCTGGATGAACTTCAATGCCAGCTTCTCCTCGGAAACTCTGCATTCTGGCCCTCATCTTGGCCAAGGAGCGCCACCAAATGGCAATAGAAAACCATATGGCGATGGCCCACGGGTCAGGGCAGGCTGAACGCCACCACCCACTACTGTGATCGTCGACTGACTAAAGGCATTTAGTCCTACGCCAACCCTTTGAGTGGACACAGCTGACACACCATTCACAGATGATCTGCTGGGACACAGAAGAGTCTTGCCCTCTTGCTCAGCAGCACACAACCAGTACCTGGCAGGCAGAGCCCAGCATAAGCCATCTCAGTCTTGCTCCAAAGACTGTGCCCTTCTCACATCCTCGCCCCTCCCAGGACTACAAGTGCCTAAGGCAGACAAAGGCTGCGACCTCAGACACTCCACACGCCTGTCTTTCGTGCAGGGGAATTCCAAAGAGAGCCAAAGTCGGGGCCCCACGAAAACCTTCCGAGGCCTTAAAGAGCAGGACAACTGAGAAGCGAACACAGACCCTTGTTTGGGGTTCGGGGCTGTGGAAAGAGCTTATCAAAAGATGGCTGGTTTCAACCGCACACAACAGGCTCCCGTTCCTGCTGTGCACTGTGCGAGTTCTAAAAGGTTAACACAATTAACATCTTTATTTCTTCTCGGGCTTTTCAAATTCTTTTTATATTGCTATTATTTCTCCACTGACTCATCTCTTTAAAAAAAATCCTATTGAGCTCCTTTAATTTCTTCTCGTTCCAGCCTCCACCGAGTGCCTTTGTCTCTTCTCGTCCTTGCCCCTGGGCTTTCTTTCGCTCGGGGTCCTGGCACAACCACATGAAGCCCAAGCACATTCTGGGAGTCTCAGTGCAAACATCTCTTTAAATGGGTAACAGACATTCACAATGTTCACGAAATGCGCTCCTCACGTCCCTCCCTTGGAGGGCGTGCCCGAGGCTCAGAGGAGGTGCCAGCTTGCAGCCAGTGGCACATGTGTGCCAGGTATTAACAAAGCAGGAACTCCATCGGTCGGCATCTGTGTTTCAAGGACTCAGGCCACTGAGCCCAGGATGAGTCTCATTTTCCCAGTACTGTAGGGACGCAGGTCTAGTGTCCTTGGAACACGAGCACTAAGAGGTCCCATGGGGCAGGGGACGCATGGCCTGGGCTCTACTCCCCTCTTCCGTGATGCGTGTGGCTTAACATGCGCTGCCTAACCCTGGCGACCTCACCTTCCTCACCCACATATCCGAGCACCGGGAAAAGGAGGCCTCTCAGACCCAGCAAGGTGTAAAACTTCTTAAACCTTTCACCCCCCAGGTCTGAGTTCTTCCATGTTTGCCTTGGGATTCCTTGGTTCGATCAGCAGCAACAACGGAGGATTCTCAAGCTGTGCGAGTGACTGTGTCTTTTCAAAGCTTGACCGGGGCTCTGGCATAAAAATGCAACCAGACAGTCCTGTGCCAAGTCCACTGCCACCGCCCCCCGCCCCCACTGCCATGGCTGGGCTTCTGCAGGAGGCAAGATATCAATTGCCAGGATGAAATTTCGTATTTCGCAAAGGTGTTTTCCCCTGGGGTTTGTCTAAGTGTCAACGCATAAATCTCAAGGCAGGAGGAGGAAAAAAAGACCCAACTGTGTCTAACATGCAGCTTTTGAAAACCAACTAACCCTTTGGGGCATTTTGCAGAATAAGGTACACAGAGAGAATCAACGGGATGTTGGCATTAAATTATTCAAGGGAACATCGTGAAAGCAAGCCTTGCTCTGCCGGTGGGGGCTGGGTAGAGCCGTGTTCAAGATAAATGCTCAATGCCTCTGGGACTCCTATTTCCAGCTGTTACAAAATTATAGCCAAGACGATTTCATTACGGCAATAATGCACCTTACGGAGTGTGACAGGTAAGCGGACTGCAATTCTGAACCACTCCTAAGTGACTGGCCTGCTGCCTGACGGCTCAGACCCTTCACCTCAGCCAGGAAGGGGCCCGGAGGGATCGCCGATCGCTTCCCCTTCCATCTGCCGCGCAGAGCAGCTCTGTTAAAACACACGAAGGCCAGTGAGCAGGCCTCAGCCGAGACAGGAAGCCAGCTCCTTGGGGCAGAGGCCATTCACCTTGACCTTAAATAAATCCTATAAAACTATTCATTTATATGGAGTCTGCCATATACAAACGAGCTTAGGGGGAAAACACTGGGGAAAAAAGACAACTGTATTTGTTCCTGCATTGTGGGGAAACAGATGATTCTTAGTTTCCTTCTAAGCCTTTGTGATGTTTCCAAATTCTGTACATGGAGTATGTACATGTTCCTTCCTGAGAAAACATAAACATTTTTCAAAGGCAAGTGTTTGCATGGGTCTCTGCCCAGAAAATGACTACGTCTGAAGTGGGTGAAAGACGCACAATGCCTAACTTGTGTGTGGGGACCTACCGGCCTGGGGATGGTCCTGCTTTGGTCCAGTGCAAGCACCTTTACGTCCCCTGGGCACAGGGTCCTCGCCACCACCGGTGCCCACTGCTGTGCAGGGCCTGGCTGGAGGGCAAGCAGTCCCTGACAGCTGTTCCCATGTCACTCAGGACAAACCCTCAATTTGGCATCCCCTGGAAGTGAACAAGTTTCCTTTCTTTCCCCGGCCAGACATCTGATAGGCAAACAATAGGCTGTAGAGAGTTTTCAGATAAACATTTTCCTCTTGAAGAAAGCTCCCAGTGATTCTAGCATAACTCTCCCAGAAGAGATTCCATTTACCGCCCCTTCTTTAAAGAAATTACTTGGCAACGGGATGTAATTTAATTAAAGTATTTACTTAAATACATACTCTCTGGGGCCCAAAGAGATACGATAAATCTTCTAAGCAACGGGCAGCTCTGGGGCTGTCTGAGTGTGGGCTGGGCTTTTTTTGATGATTAAACACATATGCGCGTGCGCGCGCACACCTGCTCCTGAAGCAAGAAGTCAAGATCTCCCGAGCGGCACACCAGCAGAAGCCCAAACGCCCTGGTTTCCAGATCCTTCGAAACTCCTGGGAAAGCTGGGCCTCCAGCGTTCTGCACTTGGCCTCGGAAGAGGCGGAGAAAGCCCCAGAGGCTGGGCGTTCTCTGTGAGCATTAGAAATAGCAATTTGATTGTGGAATAAAATCCACTTTTTTTTTAAAAAAAAGAAAGAAAACCCAAGTACTGGCCATTCTATAGCCTTAAAAATGTATATTTCTGCTGTTTGATATTGCAGTAGGTCTGATATCCCAACAGTCTTCTTTCTAGGTTAGAGCATTTCCAAATTTTGAGGGCTGATGTTTCTCTTTCTCCTTCCTTTCTTTACTTCTGCTTTATTAAAAATGTAACCACAGGGCCTAGAACTTTGGTGCTGTAGGCATCAATAAATATTTATTGAATCCGCTGAGTGGAGAGCAGCAAGGGACGTCCTGTGAGTGTCCAGGAACAGGTGCGTGCGTGTGTCTGTGCCTGGACCAGGAGACCAAGGTCAGGTTGGGGGCAGGTTCAGCACTGTGAGTCCTCTGTGCTGTAATGGAGTCTGGAGGCCTGGGTGCGGTTCCCACTAGACGACACCCATCTGCAGATCTGAAACAAACCCCTGAAATTCCCAGGAGGCCTGCAGCCTGCACTGCTGTTCCACCCATCCCGGCCCCATCACCACCTGACACATGGCTGACCAGCTTCCCATGGCCGGCCAGTTTCCCATGTCCCATGCCTTCCTCCCTCCCTCTCACCTTCCCTCCCTCCCTCCAGTACTCTGAGTCCCCCCCTCTTCCTCCATGGGGTCAGCAGCACCCAGTGTGAGCAAGTCAGCAGGATGAATCAGTCTCATGCCAACGGTTAATCCTCGGCAGAAAGTAAAAGAAAGATTCTCTAACAGGTGGTTTGCGCACGTCGCGGAGACTGCTGTGATGAAGTGTCATCAATACGGGCCCTTAAAAGTACAGTCCCTTTCATGCGCAGAGCTCTTACGTGTCTGTCCTGCACACGGGCAGCTTCCTTGAAAATTAAATTAAAAGCTGAGGTGCAGAAACGTCCCCTTTGCAATGGCCCTCCTGGTCTCCCTCCACTGCAGGGATAGAAGAGATTGCTTTATGCTGCCCTGTATGTGATCTGCCTCTCCAGCCCATGCCAACTGTTCGGCTTCTACAGAAAGTCAGCCTCCATGCTTTCGTTTGGGTTACAGACGAACATGATGAGTGGTGCCAGGCAGAGGGAACACCCCTGCGGCACCCCAAACCTGAGTCTTTCCATGCTTCGAGGGCAAAGCCTACAGCTACAGTAGCCCCTGAGAGGCAGCATGGTGTCATGGCCCAGAGCACCGGTGGGGGAGGCGGAGAAACTGGAGTAGGACTCCCGCTCTGCTTCCTAGCTGTGTGGCCTTGGGCAAGTCACTTAATCTCTCTGAGCCTCAATTTGTTCATCCACAATATAGGAAAAAAATCACACTAGCACCTTCTTCCCATGACTGATCTGAGGATAGTGCAGGAGAACATGCATAACAGGCTTAGCCCACGTCTAACACAACTGCTTTCTCAGTTGACAGCAACGTGTTATTTTACAAGTTTGTAAGCATGGCACGAGAGAATCTGTTTTACACCTCCAGGACGTAACTTCGGTCTGATGTAACAGCAACCCTATCAAAGATGTAATGCGTTATTATGGCTTCACTTGTTTTTTAGAGAGCTGATGACAAGTCCCAGCAATCTTCAAACAAAGTTCCTATCTGACTAATAATCATCTCTAGACATTTGGCGGGACTGTAGTCACCCTCTCGCATGCACTGTCTATTACTTTCAGAATACATCTTTTCCTGCTTAATAAAAATCATGACAACTGCCACCTCCTTTTCCTCATTCTTCCTGACTCTCTTTCCAGGGCAGACAGTGGGTCTGTGAGGTCACATCTCTAAATGTACATCCCAGGACAGCAGAACTCAAGAGAGCCCTTCAGGCCCCCCTGCATTATTATTATTTTTAATTATTATGGACTCTAGGTGCTTTGTGATCCTGTTTGTCCCATCCTTCCTAAGACATTCTAACCAGTGGGGAAAATAAAAATGAAATAGGAGTTGGCTGGTTCCACTTCCTGCCATCTGTTAAAATTTGCACCTACTCTGGACATTCTGTCCCATTGGTGAGAAACTTCTTAAAGACTCAAAAGTAGAAGAGCCCATTTAAAAAAATAAAGATAAATAAAAACCTGCCTTCTTCTTTTACCCACTTTGCAGAAAAGAAAACCAAAGCTCTTTCCTGTTGCCAAATCTATTACAGCAATCAAATATCAGGTTGTAGCTGTCCTGCTTAAAGGTCCTAATGATGCCACTGGAAGAGTCTCTGGACGGAGAGCCATCATCCTGCCCCCACATGCGGAGACCAGCAGTGGACACTGACTTAGACGTGAGCGAGGCAGAGAACAGCATCGGAGCACTGGGCCATGCAAAGTCAGTGCCTGTGACAGATCACCCTTGCCCAATAAAAGGCCTTGATTAGGTAATTAACAGTTCATAAAATCTGGTAAGTAACTTAGAAACCCCCGTACTGCTCTTTTAGTGTTTTCCGCAGCTAACAGGCCCTTGGGAAACATTAGCTTCCGCTCCACGATGAATCACACGGCACTGGCAAGATAGATAGCAGCCACTCACGGAGAGGGGAACTCAGGAAGTTCTCTCCCTGTGCTGGCTGAGAAGACAGTCTGGAGCACCTGAGTTTAAGAGCAGCGCCTGGGACCAATACGGGAATGGATGGGGCACTGGCGGCAGCCTTAGCCCGAGCCTAGTTTCCGTCCCGCGCGGAACGGGACAGACCGGCCTTGCAGAGTCGTGTCCGAAACTAGAAACCGAGGCCAGACCGCGCCTCGCCCAGTGCCCAGCACGGCTCCCACACCACTGGGGGCTGCCATCAGCATGCGTGCTAGTCCTGACAGTGATGATGTTTGCACTTTGCCCCAGGCTGTTCTTCAGAAGACCCTATGAAGTACCATCCACGGCCTTCGTATAAGAACCTAAGACTGCAGGGGGGTCTGACTGGCTTGGAATCATATCCTCCTCAAGTGCTTCTTGAGTTATAAATCTCTTAGAAGTGAAAAAAATCACTCTTATAATGCAAAACAAACATGTTAAAAACTCTTAGAGGAAGAAGGTTAAATGAAAACTAACTTTTACCTATCTGCTTCTAAGGGATGATAATCAGTCTCTCTCAGTAACTGCAGAACACCTAGCACATTCAGGGTGTTGAAGCCATGAGGACACGCACTGGGAGGGTGGGTGGGTGGGTGGGCGAAGAGATGGATGAATGGATAGATGGGTGAATCTGTGGGTTGAGAAGGCCTATGTGCTTTTGAGTTTCCCAATATTTTCTGGGCTCACTCCCTTCATGTCATTCAGGCCTGTGTTCAAATATCGCCTCCCTAGAGAGGCCTTCCCGGACCCCCTACTGTAAAACAGCACTTCACTCCCTCCTGCTCTTCAGCCTCTGGTCTCGCTTTGCCTTCATCAGAGCACTTGTTGCTACTGCCATTTTGTCGCGTGTTTGTTTTTGCCTCCCTTACACTAAGGTGATAGGCTTCGGGAGGACCGGGACTCTGTCCTTTCATGGCTGTGTCCCCAGGACTCAGAGAAGTGCCTGGCACAGCGCAGGTGCTCGAAGTATTTGTCAGACAAACAGGTAGGTGGAGGAACGCATACACCTATACACAACATGTATCAGTGTATGGTAGTAGAAACTCCCCTTAAATAGAGATTAGCATGGAGTCCAAAAGAGGTCCGAACTCACTGTAACAGTAAGTTGGTTGGGCAGCATAATATTCCATAAACTTCCCCATGCACGTGAGGCCCGGTCTCCTTTGACGACTGAGGCATGACGGGGGGCAGGGGGCCTCTATTCCTCGTTAGGTCTCAGCCAGTCACATCGATTGGCAGACCGTGGTGTAGACATGAAGAGAAAGAGAGATTCTGCTACAGAAATCCTGAGGCTGAGCCTGTCCATAATCCTTAGATCGGTGAGGTCGCATCAGTTTCTTTCACTTGTTTTTTCGTTATTTTGCCACTCATCAGGGAACAGACCTAGGCCTGTCTGGGGTCCTTCCTGGTGCTGGGGTCCTTCCTGGTG
Source organism: Tonatia bakeri (assembly GCA_004024845.1). NCBI lineage: Eukaryota > Metazoa > Chordata > Mammalia > Chiroptera > Phyllostomidae > Tonatia > Tonatia bakeri. Next base: position 110,259 of record PVIA01000971.1, read on the forward strand.
GACCCACAGCAGGGAAGAGACGATTTAAACACTAAGGGCTAAGCCAGGTGTAGCGGCATGCTCTAGGAGGCCAATAGGCAGAGGAACCAGGGGACAGACTGCCCAACAGAGTCACCAGCTGAATCCAGATACTGAGCCTGGCTCTATCAGAAACCCATCCTGCCTGCCACCACTATAGACACAAAGAAGAATTTTCAGTCCTGGAAGATGGAGCTCCGAAGCTATTCAGGGCAAGGAGCAAAAAAAAGCTAAGGATCCGGCAATCCAAGAAGACTTCCTGAAGGAGAAGGGTAAGATCGCTCTCGACTTTAAAAGTTGTTTACTAAAACTCAGTCTTGCTCTTTCACAGCCAGTTCCTGAAAGCGCCAGTCTTCTTCTGATGCAAATTACCAAAACATGAAAAAGCATTTTTAAAATGTAGTGAATTTTGAAACTGAAAACCATTTCAATTCCCTAGTGTTGAAAACATGACTAGGCTAAGCCATCTTGCACAAATGCAGGCACTCAGAACACTAACAGCTACTAGACTTTTCCTTGTAAGTTCTGTAAAGAAAGGCAGATCCCATTTAAGCCGAGTCTCGTCCTCAGGATGCTGCAGCGAAGCACCAGGCAGCCCTGGGGGGCCTCCCGCACACTGACCGCCCACCCTGTCCCGTCACTCTTGAAGCAGCCAAGCCCTGAAGAGCACACACCTCAGGGTTCTGGCTCAGACGTCTCCGGAGCCCTGTGATGCTGGCTGGGCAAGCAGTCAACTCCAATTTCTCTGTTTCTTCTCCTGTGAAGCGAGTGGGGTGCTGGGTAACCATCCATTCTGGCTGCTTCCAGGAATCCCAGTCTCTGCACACCCTGCCCCAGACCCACAAGCCAGGCTTTTCTTGAGTGCAGAACAGCCTGCATGTGTCCCGCTGCCCAGTGTCCCTTCTTCCTCGGCAACCTCCCGCCAACTCCTGAGACTCTGGGTCAGATGTCACCTGGTCCAGGTGTCAGGAAGAAGCTCCCCTGCCTGACCGTGCAGAGTTTGTCTCCCCCACCCCATCTACCTGCTTCATGTACTCATCGCACAGCTCAACAAAGCAGCTTTTAACTGTGCGTCTGCAAGTCCTGGCTGTGCCCACAGCAGAGAGCAAGAGGTGCAGCTCAGAGAGATGACGGGAGTAAATGTCTGATGAATTCATTCATAAGCCAAAGAAAAACTTCAGTTTTGTCTACCTCACAGGCACTCCGCAATAAAGCAAAAACAATGCATTTTGAGAGAACCAGTCTTATGAGGCAAGAGCCTCTCTCCATCTCAGACCCTCCCCTAATTCAGAAGGAGTGGGCTAAGGTCATCGATTTCGCCAGCAGTTTTATTGGTGACTGTTTACTGCTGACTGTTACCCTGGACTACTTTCTACCTTTGTTCTCCCCACTCCGAGGGGTTACCCTCCTGAGACCAACCCCCAGCTCAGATCTTAAAAAACATCTCCTGACCCCCTGACAGGAGAATGTGGCTTGATTTTGCTCCCAAAGACATTCAGCACAGTCCACATACTGGACCAAATTTGACAAGAAAAACTCTATACTTGGAGGCTGAAAATAATTTTGGAAAAAAGGTACCTCTACATGTGCAGCGTACAAATCGCACCCTGACTCAACTCAAAGTTGGGAATTTTTCATTCTCGCCGGCACATTACTGGCCTTCTCCTCCCACCCGCCGGCCCCCCCGCCCCCAAGGGCTCACCAGGGTTCTATGCCAACAGACGGGAACTTTTACTCCAGACAGAATCCCCTGCTTCCTCTCTACGCCTTCTGGTGGAATAGAGTCCCCAAGCAATAAAATGTATTGACTTTTGCCTTCCTGCCACTTCCAGCAGGCGTGGGGCTCTCATTACAAATCAGCTTTGGCCTTTGGTTTCTGAAAACTGGGGTGTCGCCGTTAATAGGTGGCATAGAATGGCAAGGAAAGGGGGCTCTCACACACTGCCTCCCTCCCACAGGCTCCTCCCGGGGCCCCTGTCACTGGGTTCTCGGCACCCCTGGTGCCTGTCATCATAAGAGCGAGAATAACGTGGCTGCTTTTGTGAACATCTCCGCAGTGAGAGCTGTGTCAGGGATGGACTGTGTCTCTCACTGCTCTGGTGGCCTCCAAGCCTGGCAAATAGGAGCTGAGTGAATCTCTGATGAATGAATACATGAGTGAATGAATGAATGAATGAGCGAACAAGCAAGCAAACGAACGAATGAATACCATGTTTTAAGGCAGGCCCCCTGCTGCACCGCCCAAGGCACATTGCGCTTGGACCACCCAAAAGCAGGAGGCTGTAGTAAGGACAACCAGAGGCATCATAATCATGTTGGCAATGACAGGACTGTGGTCGCCATTCACGGACCACTTGCTACGTGTCTGCAAAACCCCACGGATCATCTCCTAACCCTGGCTGCAGTTCCCTCGGGCGGCTATTATTAGCATCCCTTTCACAGCTAAGGACTCTGGTTTAGAGAGAACTTGCAATTTATATGCGGTCACCCAACAACGGAGCCAAAGTTTTTACGCTTTCATTAACGTCACTTACTCTCTATCACAGAAATAACGAAACAGAAATAACTCTAAGGTGGCTTGGGTGTAGATATGTTTCTCAAAAATGCTACACTGCGCACTATACTACCTTCTGGCTTTGCTAAATTCTCCGCGGTTGCTCACAATCGTAAGATGTGGAAGCAGACCCCTTCTGAGCACTGATGTCAAAGAGAAGACAGCTTTCTCCCCGCTGCAGGGGAGTGCTGGGGGGGGTCCGGGCTGGACCGCCCCTCCCTGCCTCCCGTCCACCTGCTCACTTCCTCGACCAACGCCACCCACACGGAATTCCGCATGACGGTCCATGGTGGTCACGCTAAAAATATACAAAAATGAAGACAAATGTGACTGCTTTTCAATGCTAGTGAGCCCCCAAACCTGTGAAGCCTTGTTTTCACTTTGCCAGGCCAGGGGTCATGTGGGCCAGCCCGCACGGTTTAAGGAATTTCATATTTCTGGCAAAGAATTCTGTGGAGATAGAGCTGGTAATTCATTGAGCTGACAGATTTCAACATTGCTTCAAACTAGAAGCTTCTGGACATGACAAAGGTGTGTGCTAGGAGGGGAAAATACTGCCTGCAGTTGTAAGTCTCCCTGGCTGGTGCAAAACTTGACACAGAGAGAAATGCACATCTCGGACACATGTCATCTGGGGAAATCTGTCCCCTCCTTGTAGCTGGGACACATCCTGGGGAGAACGGTGGAGCATGGACAGCAGCTCCTTAGGAACACACCTTCTCACATGCCCTGCACCCACGGCTCTTCCTGCACAGGGTCCCCTGTGCACTCACCATCCCAGGTTACAGATGAGCAAACCAAGACTTTGAGAATGAGGTCAAATGCACAGTTTGCCCAGGGTCACAGGGTTGGTAAGTGGCAAAGGCACAATTCATGGGGAGGCACTGGGACTCCAGAGCATCGTAAAAGTCCCTAGCTCCATTGTTTCCTCTGCACCAGCAGCCAAATGGGTCCCTAAAACACCCCCTAAGTCCAGGATGCTGTGAAGGCCACAGCTCTGGGGCCAGCCCTGCACAGTTCTTCAGGACATAACCGAGGCACCTCCCCGATGGGGCAGGTAAGAAGAACCCCGCTCAAAGAATTTGACATGTCAGGCTTCACTGCCTGCACCAGAGAGATACAACGAAAAGCCACCTCGGCAGAGCTGAACTGGCCCCCGCAGCCTAGAAACAGTGTCACCCCTCCCAGGATGCATGCACCTGCCCGCCTCACCAATGACACGACACTAGTTAAGATATATGCTTCACAAAAGCAGTTCAGCTGGAGCACTCTAAAAATAGTCTCCTGGGAAAAAAAAATGTCCCCACGTGGTGTCTTGTCCCAGGCTGGGCACAGGGAGTGCCAGCAGTGGCACAGATGCTGCAGTCACACTGCTGTGATGGAGGGACACAGGGTCACACCCCACAGCCGCAGTGGCCAGGCACTTTGGTTCGCAGACATCTGGGGTTGGAATAGGAGGACACTGGGGGCATTCCTGCACTCAGATCCTGTTCCCCAGTCTCTCCTGTATCCACCTGGTCAGGTACAGTCCATGGGTGAGTCCAGGGCTGCCCCTCAGGCGGTCCTCCCTCCTGCCTCCCCTTTTCCTGACCCACAATGGCAGCGCTGGCTCATCTGTCAGGGTGAGGTCAGGCTGCCAGGAGGCTGGTGAGGGCACGGCTTTAAACCTGGCTGTGGACTTCAGAGCTTCCAGTTGTCGCAGAAGGGGAGTGGTGGTGTCATAGGGAGATGGCTGCCTGCTGCTGCTCCTGACGTCGTGAGCGGGGTGTGGGGGCAGCAGCATAAAATAGGCTGGATTGGAGATGCCAGCCCCGCATGTGCAGCCTTGAGGCTGGAGCACCCAAGGTCACTGCTCGGAGTCACCACCAGGGCCCCTGCTGTCCCCATGAGACCCTTGCACGGTAATGGAGCAATGGTACTGACAGGAACCCCCTGCGCAGAAACCCCAAGTGCCTTGCGCACGGCCACATAGCCACTCTGCGGCAGAGCCTCTAAGCCCACAGTGCATGCCTGGCTCCCATCCAGCGGCCCTCCCCACCACACCACTAGCCCTAGGCCCCGCCCACACCTGTTGTCTTCAGCCTGTTCTTCTCAGCCACCCAAAGGCCTCCAACCTTCCCACCCAGCTGGACATGAGCCTCAGTTCAGCCATGACCCATGCCACCACCCTCCCCGCTGTCTCTGGGGCCTCAGTTTGGAACCCCCTTCCCCTGCAAGCCTGGCCCAGCCTTCTCCACCCGTCACCTCCTTAGCCCCTCTCCTTCAGGAAGCTCCTGTCCACTTCCCCAAACCTCTCATGGTTTGGGGTGCCCTCTGCATCGCAGCCGGCTCATGCATGTCCCCACACGAATCAGCCCTCTGGAAGCCCGCAGGCCTCTGCTTGGTTGGCTGGCCCAAGCCCCAGGGCAGAGGCCCCTGTGTACACTCCCCAGCCACTGTGGGGAGCATCACACATCCCCGAGGAGTCTCCTCACCCTCCCTCTGAGTCAGAGCCACCCTCTCTCTGACTCTGGAGCTGATGCTCCACAACAGCCCCCTCGGAATTTCTTGTCCCCAATGTCCCCTTGTGCCTTCTCTTGTCCTTTCCTACCTCCCACAGCCATCGCCCTCTATACATGTTGCTAAGAAGACAGTGGCTATTACATGCAAGCAGCCCTTCTCCCATCCTCGGCAGCCCCAAATATTCACCGCTACCCCCCTTTCTCCTGCTGCCCTGAGTCTGAGAGCAGGAATGTCTCTACTCCTTGAGGATAGACTCCCCCCTCCTCTAGCAGGGGCTGCCTGCAGCACCTTGCCTCTCCAGGACATCCAGCGCTGCCCCTCCCCCACGGGGCACCGGATCTGGGCTGACAGCTGTGGAAGTTTGTTGACTCCCCCTCTGCTTTCTTCTGCTACTTACCAACTTTCTCAATGGCACCCATGTCCCCTTCCACCTCGATGCCAGCTCCCCCAGCTCTGTGGAAACTACGTTCTTGACAATCCTCAGGACCTTTGAGGAATTGGTTCCAATAACCAGATCCAAACCCTCATTGTCCCTAATCTCCCTGCAGCAGCTGAAACTACCCACCTTTGATGTTTTTCTCTACAAACTCTTTCTCTCTCCTTTGCAAATGACACCTAGTTGCTTTGTGTGGCCCCCTCTGCATCTTGGATTTTTCCTTTATCTGCTCCTTTTCCTTCTTTGGTGCATGACATGTAGGTGTGGAGTAGGTGACCCTCTGCCTCCTTGCACTGCACTCTCTCAGAAGGAAGTGGTCTCTGCTGTGACCACGGGAGAGCCACGCTACAGAGCAGAGTGTCATATGCAGCCCAGCCCTCACCTTTCCTGTGTGCTAATCGTGCCTACTCGCTTTGCCATACCATTTGGATGCCCACTGCCACTTCAGATCCACCGGCTCACAGCTCATCCACCATCTCTCCTGACCTTCCTCTCCTCCTCCTCCTGTGACTATGACCACCAGTCACACGTGTGGTCTGTGTAAGCTCTTCCTCTCGGTCACGCCCGCGCTTGCCATGTTAAGTTGCTGGAACCCGTCCTCTCCCCTCCATTCCCACTGTCACGTCACCGTCCTGTCGGGCTCTTGTTCCTTCGCTCTTCAAGCCACACAGTTGTCCTGCAGGTCGGTCTCCCTGCTTCTCATCTCCCGGTCCCACGCTGCACACTGCTGCCATGGCAACTGACACAGGCCTTGGAGACAGCCACTGACTCAGTCCTACAGGTCAGGAGCAGATGCCTCCCTTGGGTCTTCAAAGCCTTTGTTAGTCACGCCCAGCAAACCTGCCCCAGGGGGACCTGGTTTGCTGAGACTCCCTACCTGACGTCCCTGCACCTTCCACACTGTATTCCCATCCCGAAAGGCCACTTCCCTCCCTTGGCCTGACCTTGGCCTGTAAGGCCTAGCAGAAGTGTTGCCTCCTCCTTGGAAGCACCTCAGCCAGAGACCCTCTCTGGCCACCCTTCGGTCCTCTGATGACCAGTGTCTTTCCAACTCATTTGGTAATCGCTCAAGTGCCAACTTACAATAGCTCTTCTAGTAGCCATTTATTTCGCCAAGTAAACTACCAGCTCCTGCCTTCACCAGGTTTCTGAAGCCAGCCCCCTATAAGCTTCATGAGCAGAAGTGGTCAATGCCCCAGCCCCACCAGTGGGCAGGGACGAGACTCAATCTGATGGCTGGTACACGGGGCAGTGTCCCCGCCCATTCCCCTCAGCACAGGGCAGCCTGTTCACCTTCTACCTCAGTGCCAAGCAGGGACACGGGCTCCTACCCCAACTCCCTGCCTACTTAGCATCCCAGCGCTCTCCGGGGAACAGAAGCTTCTCTGGGGAACAGAAGCTACAGGCATGATGTATAGAAGGCTACTGGCTGGGTATTTCCCAAAATGTTCATCCCCAGGCCTAGTCCTGCCTGCCCCAGACCCCTTGAGGACAGGTCTTGCTTGTTATACGCCTCTCCACATGGCTCTCCCACTAGAAATTAGAAACTGCTGCTCACCTGCCTTCAGGTAGTTCCTGCTGTCCAAGGCTCCTGTCTGCCACACTGCTTTGATGTGGAACCAAGTCAGAGCGCAACTCCTCTGGGGGCCGCACACTGGCTGGTGGACCTTTTCCCCTTAGGGATCCATTCTCCAGGGAGGTTGGTTTCCTCCCTATCAGATCCCAGCCTGATCCTCCTCCTTCTTCCCCCTCCCCCTTCTTAGCAAGCAGGCAACGTTGCTGAGTTCCCAGAATGCTTGGGTCTGAATCCTGCCCCCTCTCCTCCCTGTAGGGAGAAGGACTATGGCCTCGAAGTTTCCATTTCCCTCACTGCCTCCAGCACAGAGCCTGGAACACTGGGCACTGAGCAGTTTTTGCTGATTTGGTGTTTGAAGGAAGGTGTCTCGGTGGGCACAGGGAGACAGAGGTGGGTGAAGCTTCTGGTGCCAGGATGGATGAGAGGGCAGGTCTGCCTTCTCCTTCTGTTCTTCAACCATCAGGCCTCGTTTTCTTGGTGCTGTTTGCGCACCACTTCTAACAGGCCTGGCTGGTCTCCTGTGTTTGCGGAGCCCAGGGCAAGTACAGTTCAGTGCTCATAACAGCGATAAATTATGGCTGTAATTTAAACTGCACGTCTGGAAGGAAACCCCAATCGCCAGGCCTTTTCGCCCATGCAGCCCTCTGAAGACTGCCAGTTTTCTCCCCAGCTCTTTCTCTGACTCTTCGCACCCACGCTTCACATCTGTGCCCCGGTATTTGGCTCAAACCCGGTTTGTGTATAAAAGAGGGCAGGTGGCCAGTTGCCCTCACAGCCCAGTAATCTGTGGGAGATCTAGGTAAACTGCCCCAGGCTCCTTACCTTCCTTTCTTCCTTGGAGGTAGCTGAGGTGCTAACTTTGCCCCACATATTTCTCTCCTGCCAAGGTCCTCAGGAAGGGAAATGAGGCTCAGGCCTGCATAGGGAGATGAGGAGGCCTCAGACTCACTCCTTGGAGTGACCCTGTGTCACCCTGGAGCAGAAGAGATGGGAGGGGCGACTCAGTGAGGCCTGGTCATCACTGTTGCTATTGTTAGTGAGTGCCTAGTACACGTCTAACCTTGACATACGGTATCCAGCTCAATTCCTGGTGGGCCTCTGTCACCCATTAGGTAACCACTATTTTTACATCATTTATAAAATGAAGGCTCAGAGAGGTTCAGCATCTCACCCAAGGCTGCAGAGCTGTTATGGCACAAGCCCAGGAATTAAACCCAGTATGTGTGGCAAAAGCCAAGGCCTTCCCTAACATCCACCAGTCAGCAAGATCTTTAAAGGTCCCTTTGGACTCCACAATTTTATGATGGGTCTGTGTCTCTGGTGGACTTAAAACCAAGTAATGAAGCTTGATCATGAGTGACATTTTCTATATCACTGAAAAATGACCTCTGGCACATTCTTAATAGTTTTTACGTTCTCGGCTGACACATGGAAGCCAACTCAGGTTGTGGCATGCGTCACCAATTAAGAGCTCCCTGTGCTGTGTCCCTAGAGGACATCAGACCACAGGAGCAAGTCCACATTATCCAGCCTTCTCTCACAACGAGGTCTCTGCCCTAAGCCTGCAGGGTGCGGACCAGATCTCACTTCCCTCCCGGTCACGGCAGCAGCCAACACAGCAGCTGCTCTGAAGTGCAGGCCATGCACTGCGGAAGCAGCAGGTGCACTCTCCTCTGCTGCGGGGTGGGCTACACAGCGACCTCTGAGTCCGTGCGCCTCCCTATTCCCAGATGGGAAACTCTGCGCTGCTGTGAGAACTAATGAGATCAGGAACCCACGCTTCCCTTGTACTGAGCAGGGCCCCCCCTTGCCCCCTTGGGGAGGCTGGAAAAGTTGCTCTCCCTTTAGTGTCAGGGTCTGCTGGGCGCCAACCCACCCAACTGCAAAGGGGAGGCTTCCCTTCCCCTTCCAAACCAGCGGAGAGTCACCAGTCCCTCTGTCTCAGGAAGCTGTGTGGTCAGAGTTGCTGGGCCACTGGCCATATTCCTGGCAGATCACATGACACAGAATCTTTTAGCTTACAGTGTGTGACCGCTTTGGTCCAGCGGTTGCACTTTTACATCCAACAAATGGCATTTCCTTTCTCATAGAGCCCGTTTCTGACATTATTCAGACTTACTCTCATCTGTGACTCATTTGTACTCTGCTCAGCCCCCGGGGACTCTGAAGCGGCCTCTATCTCTGTCCAGGGCAGCAGGACCTGGGGTACAGCCCCCCACTGCCTGGGCCCCTCACAGGGGAGCCCTGCCACATGCACAAGTTCTTCATTGCGGCCCAGGGAAGTCTCTGAGCCTAACCATTTCTAGAGCCAAATGGTCAGTGGCAGGAAGGGGACACTCTTTGTGCAAAGCCAACACCACCTTTGGGTGTAGCTTTGATTTCTTAAATGCTTTGTTTGCTGTACTGAGTCATGAAATGAATGACACACAGGCCTGTGGCCTCAAGGTGACTTTGTCCTGAGGACACTGGGGGTCCTGGGACAGGATGCCACTCAAACTCCACTTCTGATCTGCTCGCTTCACTGTCTGGAACCTGAGCCCTGGAAGACTGTCCTTTCTGCCTTACCATCCAGATGGACCTCTCGCGGTGAGCTCAGTGCAAGCCGCTGAGATCTCAAAGGCTTGTAACTGCGAAGAGTGAAACACAGTGGCGTTTGCAAGAGGTGGCAAGGACAGACCCTGGCAGGAAGGCTCTCATGCAATAAACGATCATTATGACACAGGGAACCACCTGCAGCGAGGGCGAGTTGCACACAGCGATGCCTGCGGTTGTGCGGCCTCCACCTGCAGCCTCTGCTCCAGGGTGTCTTTGCACAATTCCCTCCTCCCCTGAGGCTTCAGTCCCCACTGCATGCTGACAAGTCACTGGCTCTCACCTTCAGCTGCGACTTTACTCAGAAGCAGCAGCCTCTGGTCCTGGGAAAAGCTGTCAGGCTGAGCCATTGAAAATACCGCGAATCGAGAAGTCCTCTGATGTCCAGCCTCTAGCATGAAACTCGTCCTGATCACCTTGCAAACAGAGGATGGTAACTGTAGTTTCTCGTTCACTCAACACCTAGACACTGAGCTCTGCCTGTGTGACAAGCCCTGTGCTAGGAGCTGGGGGGACAACCAAGAGCAAAGCCAAACCCCTGTCCAAAGTGGCTGACATCCCGTGCGTTGCTGAGACAGACAACCAGTAACTGAGTAACGGGGCCCTACTGATGTGCGGTGTCCAGGAATAGAGCAGGGAAGGGGACAGGGCATAGCTACTGGGCAAAGGAGTGGCAGAGGACTGCTGAGGGCATGCAACAGCACAGGCTGTGCTAAGATGGCACTTGGCAGATGCCAATATTATGTGAGGGAGCAAGACATTTGGCTGTCACAGGCGAGGAGAGGACCCAGCCTGCAGCATTCTAGAAAGAGCAAGGAGTGTGGGATGGCTGCAGTAGGGTCAGGGCGTGGAAGATAGTAGGAACCCTGGTCACAGGGGCTTTGGAGGCCACTGCCAGGACTTGGGCATTTCCCGGGATTGGAATGACTCCACTGAACTTGCGTTGTAGCAGGGTCACCCTCACTGCTGTGCTGGAACAGCTGGTTGTTGGGCAGCTGCCGTGATGGCTCAAGTGAGACACAAGGATGACTTGGTCCAGGGTGACTAGTGGTGGGGGTTGCCAGAAGCAGAAGGCACCCTGGACATACTTTCACAGGACTGATCCGTCAGTGCCTGGTTTGTTTGTTATGCAGGCTGCCCGACAAGCAGCAGGTCCTGCTGGAGACCTCAGTGAAGTGGCCAGCACTCACCAGAGACTGAGCCTGCTGGAAAAAATCAACCCAGGGCATCACACAGAGCCTGAGCCACCGACCCAGTCCCCGAAGTGGTGGGAAGATGGAGACGTGGCAGAGCCCAGGGCGCTCCGTACTCATTTGCTCTGATCTACAGCCAGCTGCTGGCAGAGCTGGCTGCTGCTTACTTCAATTCCAGAGCCATTCCTCTTGAAAACATTCTGATGGCGATGCTTAAAGGTTCACTGACCTCCCAACCATAACTGAGTATGGCTCAGGAGGGGGCAACACTGGAGGCAAAGTGCAGCCCTTGACCTGAACTTGGGTGATGGCTGGGGTCACCGAGAAGGAAATCAACTCAGTGATGAGAAATGTCACCGTACACAAGTGTCACTTCAATAAAAACAAACGTCAGAAGTAGTACAGTTTTCATTCCTCCTATAATTGTCTATGATACAGTACAAACTCATTGTACACACCAGAAATCCATAAAAGCTCTTCACACAGAGTCCCTGTAACTGCAATGTTGCTCTTCTGGATGGACGGGGAGTTTACTTGCCTGTCTCGACACAACTGATCATAACCCAAAGCAGAACTTCCTTCTGGAAAGATTCACTGCTGGTTTCTGCTGTATTGTCCATTCACACACATCATGTAAATGCCCTTAGTTCTAATGACTGTTTTCTACGCCTAGTAACCACATGAGCCAACATCACGGGAAGGTATCATTGAGAAAACAACATATAGCTAAATATCTATAATCTTTATGTGCCACCAAGATCAACCCAGAATTTCAAACCTAACTGGTTATTCCAGGGTCAAAGCAGACTCTCTAAAATTTGTGAATACCAATCTAGATTATTTTAATAAATAGCTCAGAAAGGCAGTCAAAGATTGAAAATGAATACCCAAACTGCAATTTCTGTAGCTTGCTGTACATGCTGATCAGCTAGGAACTTTATAAATATTACTTTATCGTCACAAAACCCATGCAAAGCAAGCGCTAACAATCCTGACTTTAGACATGAGCAACCGGAGCTCAGAAATGAGATGGCCTTGCTCTCCGGGGGCTGAACACTTTGGGGGGAGCTGGGACACGAGCCCCGTCTGTGTTCTGTGAAGCCTGAGGTACAGGAGTCCTCAACTGCTGGGCCCTGGATTTCAGCTGGACCCATTTCAGCCCAAGTAGAAGTAATTCCAAGACTCCAAACCAACCCTCTTTCCCTCTCCCTCCCCACTCACACCTGTGTGTGTGTGTGTGTGTGTGTGTGTGTGTGTGTTTACAAAGAGAAAAAAGTCTTCTGATTTGGGGCTGCTGTGTTCATTCAGGAAATAATACCGGCAAGGGAAGCCTCAGTTCACTGAACTGACTTCTTCACCAAAGGTAACCTCGCTGGCTCTGCCAGAGACAAGATGTGTATCGTGGCTGACCCAGGAATGACAAGTCTCCCCAAGGCGGTCAACGTGGCTCTTTATTAAAGAAATTCTTTCAAAGGTTTAGAAAATAAACAAACCAGTACTCTTTTTAAGCTAGTACCCTGCAAACCAGGAGTGCTTAGATCTCAACTCCTTGGGTAAAATACTCGTATCAACCTGAAGCCACCCTTGTTTTATGCTTTGGGGACTTTTTTAATACATTCAACGGGAGATGCCTCAAAAATCACACAACAGGAGAGATAAAGGTACCACTCGCTCTCCTCCAACCACGTCCAGTTCTTCTGACTTTCAGTAAAGACTTCTGATCCTAAAGTCTTAAAAACCACCAATCAAACAACCCCGCTTCCTTGAGCCTCTCTGATGACCCCAGGCCATTTGTGTGCACCCGTCCCTTAGCGGGCCTGTGACTGGTCTCGAAGCAAGACCCCGCCCCCTCCACTCGCCACCTATTCAAAAAGACGCCCCTGGCTCTGCTTGAACCTTAAACTACATCTGACAAGCCCTCCTCTTCTCTCCTGCTTCCTCCTTGGCCTTCACGGATTCAACCTAAGAGAGGCCTCCCAGCCTCAACATTCCAGACATGCACCCAGCACACATGCCAACACAAGCTCCAAATCCTCAGTGATTGGACGGTTGCCCTTTCACCACAGAACAATGACTGCATATTTTGTGTTTACATATTCCCCAACCAACTTTAACATCAACCAGACGGGTTCTAAGAGAACAAACAGTGATCTCCCCTCTTCTACACAGCATTTGGCACGAGTCAGGCCCTTACCAGGGATACATGAGGAATTAGACTGCCTGGAACTGCCTGGAGTGTTTCAACAGACGCACTCCAGTCCTCTGGTGTGTCGGTTAGAATGCTCCCTGTTTTGTGTGTAAGCTCTTGCACAATGCCCACGAGTGCTGAATTATTACACTATGACGTGGACAGTTATATAACTCAATGTAGCACAATTCCCAAACTATCATTTAATGGGCCTTTCTGCTACTTCCTTTGGAAATTACTTCGTCTAGGTAAAGGACTCCAGACCTCTAAATCAGAGATCAAACAAAAGGAGATATCGCTAAGAGGATAAATGTGAGGACTTATACAGGAATCTTAAGTGGCATTTTCTCTGGAGGGGAAGTTCATTACGCGATGTGGCAGCATAATGAAGCAGACTCAGCCAGCTACGAGAGGACTGACTGCATAGAACACAGCCATCCTGTGTATTAATTCACTGCGCCCTGTCTTTTGGGATACTGGGACTCAAGTTTTGAGAAGGGGAGTCTTTATCCACCACTGCTGTCATTTAAATAAACAGAAGATTGTTTCTTAGGGTTTTTTTTCTATTTGCTTTTTTTTTTATATAACTCAAAATACCTTAAAATATTTAACGAAATGGAGTGCCAGAAATACAAAAGGCAGGATCAGGCAGAAATATATCTGATCTAAGCAGAACCTCAGAACCTTTATCCTTTTTCTCAGAACTTTTATCTTTGTTCTATCAGAACAGCATCTTTCCTCTTGAACTAACTCAGTAGTTGAGTTAGAGTAGATTTCCTCTTGAACTAACTCATCTACATCTGACAAAGGAATCCTGTTATCTGGTTCACAGGACCTGTGCGTTTCAGCTCATGTCACAGACCTTTAGCTACTGTCACCTCTGTGCAGATCTGGGTAAGGCAGGGCCATCTAGTCTTAGGACTCAAATGAGAGACTAGCCCTACTCCCCCAAGTGCAGAAGGAAGCCAGGATGACAAAATTCTTAAGCAGCTCCAGCACAAGCAGGAAGATGTGAGACTCAATTAACCTCTGAATTTAATGTTTTCTGACTGTTGCTTTCTAGGCTTTATAAAAAAAAACAGATTAGCAAACTACCTAAATGCATGCTCAAACATGAGGTAACACAGCAGCTCAGCGGCTGATCAAGAGGGACTGCGAATCTGCATCTGTAACAAGTACCTGAGATGGTCCGCATACCACATACACCATGAGGCACTTGCCCATCTTGCACATTTCAGTAAACCTGGAAGATGTCATGAATCAGAAATAGAGGCTGACAGCTCCAGCTGTGGAGCAGGTGACAGCAGGGCCCTTGTGGAAACTGTGCAGCTGGTCCCCAGCTGTGCAATGCTGATGGCTTAGCACTGCCAGGCAATGCCAACCCCAAGGGCTGTGATTTGATGAGGTGTCATCCTCTGGCTACTGAAGGGTGTATCCCGGGTCCTGTATCTGTGAATTCCATGGGGGATGCCTATTGTGTGTGCCCGCTTACTCACTGGTGTTGCTTGGGGCACAAGTTGTACCAGGTGGGAAAACTCCTCACCCCACACACAGACCCATGCACGTCACCACTGGATCTGGTCTTGCTCTCCCCCACCAACCCTGCTCTCCCACGAGGTCTGGGATTCCTCATCAACACAGCAGAGAATATAACAGAGTGCCTGCTGAAGGAGCAAGGAGATGTCCACTGAGGAACAGTGATGCTTAAAGCTCTGATGCCAAGGCCAACACAGGCCAGGCCAGCCGCTGAACAACCACAACAAAGTACAGGGGTACGCAAAAGAAGTGCGCACTCCACAGTGTACGCACTCGGAAGCCAAGGATAACTGCTAACACGAACACGGGAGATGATTCGGGCTGTATCAGTTATTTCAGCAAATCAGCGCTTTTCATTCGAGCAGCCGGTAACACTCACTGAACCCCTCTTATGTATGCAAGCATTCACTGAACAAACATTCACATGGTGCCCATACTTTTCCAGACACCGTGCCAGGCATGGGGATATAGTAATCGACAATGCAACAGAATGTCCCTTCTCATCAGGATGTCACAGCACACGCAGCCAGGGGCTGGGGTATGTAAGATGCATTTCCTACCACCTGAGTATATGCAGTTGGGGAGAATTGGACATACAATTTAATGGAGGAAGAGTGATACCCATTTCATTTTACCTTTATGACAACCCGTGAGATAAACAAGGGTCCTCACCCCCACTTTACAGACTTGAGAACTGAGGTGCGGGCCAGCTAACTGACGGCTGCGTCAGATCAACACGAGAACTGGGATGTGGTAAGGCAGTGACTCTGTGCGGAGTTAACACTCGGCACAGGCAGTATTACCAGACAGGCACCCCTCATGTACTGTAACAAATGATTTAAAAAAAATTAATAAACTGAACTGAAAAGGAGATGTATCTAGACTGACTGACTTATCTCATTTAATCCTCGACACATCCCATCATGGGAATTGGTATTATCCCATTTTCCAGACGAGTGGACAGAGGTTCAGAAGCGATTTTTCCAAGAATCTCCAAAATCCTCAGCGGAGACAGAGCTGGATGAAGAACCCAGTCCACTCCCCTCCCGGATCTTCACCCTGCATCTCATCAGCCGCCCGAGTCCACAGCTGATTCCCTAACACGCTCTCCTCTCTAAGGACAACACAACACAATCGCCAGGAATGTGGACTCCGACCAGAATGCCTGATTCAAATCCCAGTTCGGCCTTTTACAAGTCACTGGCATCTCCGGGCCTCAGTTTCCACATGTATAAAATGGGAACAACAGTACTTACTTCAAAGTACTTTGTCACAAAGATGAATGGGTTAATACCCACAAAGGTCTTAAGACAATGCCTGGCAACACAGCAAGGAATGTGGACTAGTTATCTATTGCTACGTAACAAATTACCACAAAATCTAGAGGCTTAAAACAATAAACAACATTTAACATCTCACAGAAGGGCAGGGAAGGAATCTGAGTTATTCTAGTTAGTGGTCTCTCATAAGACCATAATCAAGACATCAGTCCAGGCTGCAGGCATCTGCACGCTTGACTAAAGCTGGAACATTTTTGAAATAGCTTATTCACACAGCTGGCATGCTGGTGCTGGCTGGTGGCAGGAGGCCTTGGTCCTCCACGTGGCAGTGTGCTCACAACACACACCCAGCTTCCCAATGGAGCGCATGACCCAAGAGAACACGGTGAAAGCAACATCTCTCACAATCTGGTCTGGGACGTCCCACACCACCGTGTCTGCATTATCCTGCTGGTTACACAGGTCGGCCCTATTCATTGTGGGAGGGGCCTGGATAAGGGTATGAAACCTAGGAGGCCAGGATTACTGGGGGCCAACACTGCAGGCTGGCTAACACAGGATCAGGTCTATTAAATAAAGAAAGGAATTGCATCTTAACTATTCTTGCATTCTAAGTGCCTGGCATGTAGTGAGATAATCAATACGCATTTATCAGAAGAATGGAGATTTGGACAAAAGGAGGAAATGCACATGTCATCTGTCCAAGTTCCGTTCTAGCTCTCTCTTGTTTTACTATCTGCTTTCCGAGCCATTCCCAAGGAAGGAACTACGTGTTCTCAATTTGACTCTAAATCATTATCTCCATGAATTAGGTCTTGAATTTCATCTTCATATAAAAGTGTTTGGAGTGGTAACCTCAAGCCTAAAGTGCTATTTAACTGTCTTCTTCTTCCACGTAAATCCAAATGAAATACTTCCTCCGAATTCAGAAGACTCAAAACAAAGCAGACTGAAATTTTACGCCTCGGTTGAAATGTCTGCACTAATGCACTGAAGCAGGCACTAGGATGTGTCCCAAGACAATTGTGGGAAAGTTCCTCCTTGAGCAAAGGCAGGCTATCCGCTTCGTCCTCTCCCCACTGAAGCTGGACGTGGCAGGTAAGCCTGGCTGAAACCCAGAGAGGGCTGCCCGCTGAAACCTGTGAGTCCAGGAGCAGGCCAGGGAGGGAGGCCTAATGGCCAGGGAAGCAACCGCGTCTCTGAGGGGCCAAGATCCTCAGATTCCTACTTCCTGGCAGCTGTCTCACATCAGATCCATGCCAGAGACTTTAGACACAGGGACATTCACAGCAGTGACCCCAGGACAGCCTTTCCAACAGCACTGACGGTTCAACCCAGGACGATGTTCTCAACGGCTCCGCTGCCTTGACTCAGCAGAGGCACAAGTGCGCCTCCTGGGGAGCACCGCTGGGGGGGCGCTGCTGCCCTGCACAAGCGCACGGTGCAAGCCGGTCAGCGCTGCGTGGGTGCGGTCATCTTGTGCGGTGAGGACGTTTGCTGCGTGATTGCAGGACAAAGTCTTCGCTGAATGCAGAAATTCTTCCCGATTTTACACTGACTTCTTTGATGTTCATTTTGTTTTAAATACTTAAGGACAAATATTCACCTTGACAATTGAGAAGGGCAACAACAGTAAAACCCAGAGTGTAAGCCCACCTCCGACTGTGAACTCCCATGCGATGGGTAGAGCTCCAGACAGAAAAGTCCTTTCAAATATCTGGTCAGCCACGCACGAGGGGCTTAAGAAAGTCTGTAATTTATCATTCCGGAGCCACCCTGGGGATTTTTTCTACATAGTTCTTGGCATTATTTTTGGACTCCTCATTCTCAGGGTTGCTGTCTTCTACTTTGATTTATCCTAAATTCAAATTATCTAGCACTACACCAGCATAACAAATAAAATCTCACCTTGTCTTAGCTGATTAATGTAGTTAAGAGAATTGATATAATTAACTCTTGTTCTTCACCATCCAGAGCTGTGACGTCCAACAGAATAGTCACCAGCCACGTGGGGTTAGTTCAAACTGAGATGGACACGAGGGTAAAGCACACACCAGATTTCAAGGACTTAGTGTGCAAAACAGAATGTAAAATGTATCAGTATTTTTTCCTACAGATTACACGTTGAAATATTTTGAATAATTGGGTTGAATATATTATTAAAGTTAACTTTACCTGTTCTGTTTTACTTTCTTAAAAGGTGGCTACTAGGACAGGTTAGACCACACACATTGTCTGCATGTGTCTACTGACACGGCTGGGCCAGGCATCCTAAATCAGACAGTGCCACTGGCTGCTGAGGCCCACGTGGGCCCAACAGACAGTTTGTATGAGCTACACAATGTTAGCACAAAGGGTGATTTTTATTTCAAACAATAGCTAACACTAACAGAGTCAGGCAATCAGAAATAAACAAATGGATTCCACATTCTCTTTGAAAATAAAGAAATTTGGTAACTCTGAGCCAGCATTCCTACATGGCAAGGGTGGCCAGGAGCTGCCCCTTCCAATTTTCCACTGTCCCCACCAGGCCCTAGTGCTCCCGGACACCGGGGAGAAGGTCAGCTGACACTTCCCCCCCAGCCCCTGCAGCTTCACACATTCAAATCCCATTCCTCCACAGGCATTTGAGTTGGAGAGCCTCATTCCAGAGTCAGGCAGGAGACATTCTAGGCAAGTACAAAGGCAGTGGGCGGGTCTGATGGTACATGCAAATTAGAAAGAGGTCCAGAAAGAGACGTGGGTTTCAAGTAGATGGGTTCAACTTGGGGACTTATTTTTTCTTTTGAGGCTGGACATCTAAAGGGAGATGTCTGGGGCACTTGGAAATATCTGAGTATATACGGGACAGAGCCGGATGTTAAGACCAGTTGCCTCAGAGACACCCAGGAGCAAGAGGAAGAAAGATGAAGTGAAAACCCTGCAAGAGTCCAAGAAGGATGTGTTCCAGTGGACGGGAGGCACCTGGAGGGAGTGGTATGCCGGACCCTGAGCTTACAGGGGGCGGGGTGTTTGCCTGCGGCGGACATTAGACTGCACTAGTCCTTGAATATACAATAGCTACATCTCCACCTCTTTTAATAAAATCTATCGCTTTATCTCAGCAAAACTGGCTTAGGAAAAAAGGCAAATTTTTTTCACAGCAATCACATGAAACTCTAGCTCACCACAATTTCTGCAAAACGAACTGCCTTCACTGGAAACAGCACACCATCCAATGTCTGTGTCCAAAGAAACGTCCCATTTCCTCACTGTAACTCGCTGTCTCCCACCCTCTGACTTTAAAAACCGACCGTGTGTGCAGTGAAGAAGCAGCAAGCACTGAGACTGCAAACACAGCTAAGAAATGAGATCCAGGACCCTGTGATGGGGTGCTGCACTTCTCTGGATGATTACAATTCTAAAGCTACTCTTTTCTAGGTGAATGGAAGTCATTTTCATTCTCAATCTTTTTATCATCTTGGCAAATATTTTCCCAAGTGATTATGTTAGAGCTGAGTGTTCAGACACTAGTCCTCCCATTCTTGATAACCTACCCCTGTGACCAAAATATAAAAGAGATCACAGATGCTTATGGGTAACTATTTTACAATATTCATTCATTCATTTTTCTTGGTCTGTATCAGCAAAATACTTTTCATTAGTGGATAAATCACACTTTGGCTCCTCCATGAAGTGATGAATATAAGCAGAGTTAGATTCAGACTCCAGTGGAATGAGAAGCAACGTAATGGAAATCCCAGACTTCTCATTATCATCTTATTTGCCCCAAGACTCAGCACCTCTTGTCCAAGCATCAGTTATTTGAACTCTCTGCATTGCATTTATCAGCTGCAATTTCATTCTCTTCATTTTTATAGACTGAGAAATATAGGATGCTTACACCAAATCATCCAATCATGCAGCCCATAGAAATCTGCTGTGCACCTGCCACATGCAGGCTGGGGACGGGGCCAACGGCACCGCAGCAGCTAGGTCTGATGCTTGTGCAGAGGTCACATGATGGTAAGGTAACTATACACATTACAGATTACACATAATGTGTTAACTGCTGCAGCAGGGGTCCATTTAAGGCACAGAAAGAACATGAAGGGGAAGAACACAGGCCAGGAACAGCCTCTTCAGGAGGCAGCAGCTGCAAATGGTTACTGAGGAAGAATAACCCTTGCACTTAATGTAGAAAAAAAGCATATGCAAAGGCAGAGCAGAATGGACAGTATCATCTGGCTCTGGGAAACTATGAGTACTGGCTATGGAAGCTTCTGCAGAAGGGCGGTGCCAGGATATGAGCCCACAGGGAGGGGCCAAGCTATTGAGAGGCCAATTTTAACACCCCACTCAGGGAGACACAAAAAGACTGAGTGACCTAGGCTAAGACACCAAGATGAGCCTAAGGCATCCATGAAAACCATATATTTAGGGAATGTTTTTTCCCTAGGTCGCTACCCTGAAGGGTGAGACTACCCTCTGTCTCTTTCTGCACCTGAATCTGTGGCCCAGGCTTGCATTAATCAAAGGAAACTAACGCATGACATCGCTGTGAAAGTAACAATGGTAACGTAATGAAACAGACCAGTGGTTCTCAAAGCAGGGTTCCTGGACTAGCAGGAGCAGCAGCACCTGGGAACCTGTTAAAAATGCAAATCTCCAGGCTTCCCAGCAGACCTACAAAGTTACAAACTCTGGGGGTAGGAACCACCCCATGGAGCAACATTTTCCTGTAGCTCACTTGATTTTTAATTAGACAAATTTTAACTGTATGTTTAAAAAGTTAATTGACATTTTTTCACTTGTTACTTGATTGATGATGCCAGACTTCCAAATCAAGCCACCTTTTAAATTTACACTTCCTTCCCTTCAGCCTCAGAAAACCCCAAATCTGTAAGAAAGAAACAATCATCGGTCAGGTCACGGACAGCATCCCAGAAATGGGCTTCGGAGCTACACTCGATTTGCAACAAGTGTTCTGGAATGGATTCCTTCAATCCGTGCCCGCCGTCCCCGCCAAATCCCACATCGCCCAAGTAGGGCCCGAAGAACGCCTCCAGAGGTGCTTTAAACATCTGTTGTGCCTGTGACTAATTACATCTTCCAGGAGTCGGGACAACTGCAGAACAGTGAACTAACTATACCCACGCACAGCGACACGGGTGAATTCAACAGACAGAATGTGCAGCAGAAGAACCCAGAAGCAAAGGAGCACACATGCTTCCACTCCATGTACATCAAGTTCAAAGTCAGGAAAAAGTCACTGAAATAACAGGCACCAGGAGGGTGGTCGCTCTGGGAGAGAAGTGAGTGGGAAGTGACTTGGGAGACATTCTGGGAGCTTCTGGAATGTTCCATTTCCCAATCCGTATGCTGGTCATGTGGGTGTGTACATTTTGTGAACATCAATCAAGTTGTACACTTACAATTTAAGTGCTTTTTTCTATGCATGGCACACTTCAATTAAGAAAAAAGTTCCCTTTAAAAAAATGATTTCAGCAAAGAAAGCATGGATTAAAGATAACATTAATAATATAAATACAAGCAAATACCTAGGACAGAGACAGACAGACAGACAGACAGGGCATCTTGCTCTCCTAGTACAAGCTTTTTTATAGCCACACTAAAAGGTTAAAAATTGTAACAAAAACTCAGCAAAAAAAAAAAAAGAGAAATGACAGAAAACATAACTTGGAATATAGATTTACGCTCAAATCATTAACAAACATCACTCTAAATGCATATTTTTATGTTTTGAGATATCAGCCTATAAAATACTGATTTCACCTTTATCTTCCTTTATGTACATTTCTGCTTATTCTATAATTTATGTTCTTCATTAATAAATACAGTATGAAATTTATATATAAAGTATTACTGGTACTCACAGAAACTGTCACTGACGGGGTTTAAGCAAAAACATTAGGAAACGTGTACATGTGTGCACACAATACACTGACTGTCATCTCTCAGGAAAAAAGCACACAGATATCCAGACTGGAAATTCTGCACTTTTAAAATTACTTGTAAATTTCCAGTAAGAACAATGGAACCATCCAGGAAATCCGCTTCTATAAATTTTCATTTTTTTTCCTGTACTTGTGAAAACACAGCTGAAGAGGGAGGTTATCAAATGTAACATTATCTCCCTTTGAAGCTTCAGAAATAGTCTGGAGGGAGGATTTACTTCTCAGACATGGGTTCCCACCCCTGCCTCTTGAGAAAAGTCAACAAACTGGAGGACTGCGAATCTCATGGTTCAACCAGGAAAGCAAGTGAAAATTAAGGGGGCAAACCCCTCTTTTCAGGGGGAATAACCGAGTACATTATCAGACCCTGGTAGCTCTGTCTGGATAAACAGAACCCTTGTTAGGTCGGGAGAGGGTCAGAGGTACAGCGGCTGGACTGAAAGCCACGTGACCAGAAACCCTGTCCACTCTCACAAGCGTCTCGCCCTTTCATAGCAACCGTCTTCATTTCCTCCCTGTGCTATCAGCTTAGTAGTAACCACAGACAACACCCAGCAGCGATGAGGCTCAAACTGGAGCGCGGTGGGATCAGGAATGTAGCACTGGATGAGTATCTGCTAACGGGACAGAAAATCAGAGGGCTGTGCCCGTGCTCACATATTCTGGCTTTCCTCCACCCTGTTTCGGCCACCATGGCCAACTTCACAGCGATCTCACACTCATGTCCATCGACGCTGTTTTATTGCTTTTTGTAAAAATTAAGCCTTAATTTTCATGAAGTTACAGTCCCCATGGCCTCCCTGTGCCACAACCAAGCAAATGTGCTTTTACTGCCTCAAGAAATAAGTCATGTCCTTTCAAGACTCTGCTGAGCGCTCAGGGGAACTTCAGCCTCATGCTTCTTTCTGACAGGTTTCAGCTCTCAATCCGTCCAGGGCAGTCAATTAAATCTTACGCTGGAGCTGGAGAGAAACCTCTGGGGCCGGCTCAGCTGGGGCAGTTGCCCTATCCGTTCTGACTGAGGACGAGAAGGGAGGGCACAGGGCACGGGTGGGCTGTCCGCACAGAGGCAGCCGAGGAGGACGTCTGGAGAAACAAACCTCGGCCCCATGCCTTCTCCCAGAGCTAGGAGGTCATGCTTCCAGGAAAACACGAGAGGAGCACACCCAGCCTTGTTATTTAAGATTCCTAACCCGACAACCTTCATAAAATGGGGATGCCATACAGACAAGATGTAATGTGCAGCACACAGGAGCAAGCCTGGCCGGGGGCGGGGGGTGAGCTCAGTTACTGATCACAGCAGCAAAAAGCCAAGCGCATCTTGTAAAACGTAACATACTAAAACATGACTGGCTAGCCCCATCCCCAGCCTGTAGGAGGTGAGTCGGGGGAGACAAGGAGAGGACACTGTGCTTTGGATAAAGTCTGCCTCTGACTGCTGCTCTCACAGGCCCAGGCAGGCAATGCCATGCTGGGAAAGGACAGAACCCTGCAGTTCCTGGGAGTCTGGGGTGGGGCTGAGGCAGATAAGCCTCATCTGGAGTGGGGGGCCTGTTCCACCAGCCAGGTGTCCTGCTGAGAGCGTGGGCTTGGACTCATGGGTCTGCTTTCCCAATCCAGCTGCACCGCTTGCAGCAAACCCAGGCAGCCCCTGCCCACCAGCATTCACTGAACAGCCCTTGTGGTGTCCAACCACCTCCCTGCCGCTCTCCTCTGGTGCTTCAGGTCAACAGCCCAGCC
This sequence comes from Tonatia bakeri, assembly GCA_004024845.1. Classification (NCBI taxonomy): domain Eukaryota; kingdom Metazoa; phylum Chordata; class Mammalia; order Chiroptera; family Phyllostomidae; genus Tonatia; species Tonatia bakeri. Next base: position 133,831 of record PVIA01000971.1, read on the forward strand.
ACTGGTGACTCCAGGACACTCCCTCAATGCCGTTTGCTCAGCAGCTCGGTCCAGGGAGCCAAATGGCGCGGGCACAGAAGTTCAAGCTCCACCACCCCCTTCTCCCAGAACAGCTTTAATTTCGTCATTTCCATGCATGTAAAATTTTGTTTGATCAAAGATTCTCTAACTAAAAGAAAAATTAAAAGTTTGAAAATCACTCCTGTAGTGGGGAAGTGGGGACTGATTTTATGAACCCTCATGTGAAACCTCAACAGGGCTCTTAAAGAAAATGTGGGAGTGTCTTTCCTAGTTATTTCTCACAGGGTCGCTCCTCAAAGCCAAGGCCAGACTGTGAAGCTGTCGCTTCAACAGGCACTCCTGCATGGGCTGTCACAGCTGGGCACACTGCTCTGACTGCTAAGGAGTCAACTGGTGCAAACCAGGAAGCCGCCCTCGCGGCTTCCTGTCTAAAGGAATGTGCGGCTGGCACGCCCCAGGCATGGTCCCCCACCCTGGCAACCACCACCTCTTCCTGCCAGTTTGGCGGGAGCTCCTCCAGTAGCTCCCTGAGTTTGGGAGAGCCGGGTGTGCCAGCTGAAGCAGGGTCTGTGCCGGCGTGCCAAGGCTGTGGGGCTGTGGGTTCGTCCCACCTGTGATGTGAGCATGCAGCTCAGTGCCTGGCATACAACCTACGCACCAACACACATGCAGCTGCTTTGAATGTGTGTGTATGTGTATGTATACACCATTTTTGAATACATACACATACACACACACACCATCTTTATAGCCAGGGGGCTGAAGAGGGGACCACAGTCCCCAGGGAGCTGAGAACCTGGGGCAGGAACTAAATGTTCCCATGGATGCCATTCTGCAGCGTAACCAAGGAAGACTTGAGGAAGCTTGAAAAGGAAGGGACTCATTCTTATGATTTCTCTTTGTAAAGGCTTTTTGGACAGGGTGACCTGCTTTGCCCAGGCAGTTCTGGTTTGTGAATTGTGTTGCCGAGAGTCCCAGTTTGAGTGGTGAGCCCTATGACGGCCTTACACAGGGAGCTCCCAGGGAGGAAAGCAGGGGAATATTTAGGCAACGTCAAGGAGTCCGGTCAGACTGGAGTGCAGGGTTTGCGGAGGGTCACAGGAGAGATGGAAGAAGCCCGGTGGGTGCCTCATGGGCCGAGCTCACGCTTTCCTGGGGCTGGCGATGGCGCTCCCAGCCATCTGAGCAGCAGTGTGTTGAGGTGTCAGCTCTAGCACAAGGGAGTGAGGAGGGACAGACAGACAGAGCTAGGAGAGGAGGGCCTGGCTGGTGGGACAGGAACCCTGGCACCCGAATCGTCCCACGCCGGCCCAGCCTTTGACCTGGTCTCTATCCTCTGGGGCCGCCCAGCCCTGAAGAGTGCCGGCTCACTCTCCCACAGGGAGGCAGCTGCTTGCACCACTTTCTGGACACACGCTGGCCCTAGGATTGTCTATTTTTGGCCTTCCCAGCCCGTGTTTGACAAGAAAGGTACAGCTGCTGGGTACTTCCACCCCAGTGGGACCCGCCGTCCCATAAATGGTCACGCCACTTTCTGTGCTTTGAGTAGTGTCACCTGGCCCTGAGGACAGGAGGGGGCACCTCCTTCTTTGGAGCTGCCGTGCACGGTCATCTTTCCCCGGCCTGGGGAAATTCAGCCACCTGCTTCTGTTGAGCACGTGTTGAAACATCAAAGCAGCTGCTCCTGGCATCGTGTTTGTTCAAGGCTGGAGGGAGGTGCCAGGAGAAGTCGCTCACGTGGAGGGATACGGCCTGCTCTGTGTGCAACAATAGCTCAGGAGGGAGGGAGGGCACTGAGAAGGGAGGCAGGGTCGGATGGCTCTTGCAGAATGATCTCTAGCAAAAGGCATTTATAGTCAAGGAATTGTGTTGATAAAGGACCCACTCTAAACAGGAATAGGTCTAGAAATTTCATACAGACTAAAGCTTCATCCCTGCCCAGCCCAGTATCCCCTTCTCCCTTCCATCACCCTGTTAATCCACTTACCGCCTATGGTGTGGATTACTTTAAAACTCTCAGGGTTCTCAGCGCCCAAGTTCTTGCCTCTCCAATATACCCTCAAAATTGGGGCCCAAGAATATGACCCCTTCAGGGGCAGGGCTAATAACTATTAATCTGCCTTGATATCTCTGTGGCCAGAATAGTAATATATGTATGTCAAACGAGTGAGTGGGTGAATGAACCAAGAAAGGAATGAATGAATGTTACTCCCCCCACACCAGGCAGCCCTTGCAAACTATAAGGAAGCTGGAGCCACAAGTGCACAGCGAAGGCTGAGAGAGCAGCTGGAATGCAGTGAGGGGCCGGCAGGAAATCAGCTGTTTGCTTTTCCTTCAGTAGTGCTCTCAGTGCACCGCATGTAGAAGGTGAAACTCCGAATTTACTCTCCCCAAGAGGACACAACTTTTCTTTGCTAACCTGGAGCTCAGTGGCAGAAGTCTGGCTGACAAATGTGGGTAGAGCTGACGGAGACCACGATCCTCACCAGTAGTTTGCACGCTCAGTAATAAAACAACAATAGCACTGGTGACAAGAATCACAGATGCCACCGTTTACTTAGGACACACGGGGTACCAGGCATTATGCTAAAACCGTGTGACATGCAGTTGTCACGAATATTCACAATACCAAGAGGTGGATTTTCATCACCATTTTTGGAGAAGGTTCAAAGGGATTAAGCATCTTATTCAATATCACATATAGCTAGTAAGTGGCACAGCACAGACTAAAACACAGACTATGGGATCACAAGTTTCCTACTACGTTATAGTTCGATTTAATCTTCTTTCTGCATGGAAAAATGGTCATACTCTTTGAGGAAGAGATAGAAAGAAGGAAGGAAAACAAAATGCTAGGTGCTTTCTATATGTACACTCACTCAGTGCAACACCAAACACCAAAAACTTTACCAATAGCCCCCTCTTTGAATATGAGGCACCTGTATCTTAGAGAGGTTAAACAATGGGTCTGAAAGAATATCAGCCCAAGAGATCAGAGAATGGCACTAATTTTGGTCACTAATGATGGAGATGGGGAAGAGACAAGGACAGCAGATGGGGGGGCTGGGCACAGCCTACGCTAACTGTTGACCCAGATCAGAGGTTGGCCAAGCCAGAGTCAGTATTTTAGGCTCTACTGACATAAACAGGATGCGGCCGAAAGCCACAGAGTGCTGACCCCTGGCTCGGATGATGACGATAATACACGGCAAGTCTGACACCTAAGGAGACTGTTTCTAAGAGCAGCTGTCATGTATTAATTCATTCATGACTTGAGAGTTTATTTTGTTCTATGAACCTAGAATGAATAGCATATACTGTCAAAAGGCAAAGCCCTAGGTAATTATTAAATCGACTCCACTGGGAAAATTCTAAGACAAGTATAACTTTTACAGTGGGAACAAAAAGGAGAATACTTTCCACTGAAATAAAAAAGTAAGTGTACGTTCCCGTACTCTGGGCCCTAAATACAAAACAGATGCTAAGACTTCAACTGACATCCAAAGCCTTCGTTCCTCTTTGGAGTATGGCCCAGGGCTTAGACGAGTTGGTGGTCTGGGTAATTAAGAACCCCAAAGATCACTGGCTTTCATTAAGCAGGCCACATGTTCACAGACAGCCTTTGCTTGTGTGGATGCCAGAAACTTACGTATGGTGTCAATTTCACCAAAGAAGGAAAGAATGAAAGGAGTGGAGATGTCAAAGACAGAAATAATCCATCTTCACGAACAGCAATGGGATGATGGGGGCTGCAGGACTGAGGGCATCGTTTACAGGAGAGAAAATCAGGTCACTGATTTCTGTGTTTGCCTTCAGCCAGTGACATCCAGCAGACACACCTCCTAGTCCCAGAACAGCTCAGAAGTCTGAAAAACTCCCCAGAACTGGGCAACAGGAGAAAACCAGCAAGAAGCACAAGGTGGCATTTGTTTGTTGAGGAGATTATCCGTTTCGAGACAGACTCATAGATGGAGAACAGACAACAGCTAGTGGGGGGGCGCGGGGTTGAGGGGGTAGAGGGATTGAGCAAAAAGGAAAAAGGACTCATGGACATGGACAACAGTGTGGTGACTGCTGGGGGCATGGGGTATAAGGGGCTACATGGTAATGGAAAAAATGTAATGAAGGTTGAATTGAAAAAGGAGATTGCCTGTTTCAGTATCTGACTCCACATTCAGTGTCTGAGTCAATATGCAATGTTCTCCCGGAGTCTGCACTGTGCCTGGCCCCAGGCAAGGCTGGGGAGACAGCAATGCGCAAGACAGCCAAGGTCCCTGTCCTCAGCGAGTTTAGAGTCCACTGGGATACACTTTTAAGTTCAACCGTTAAGAACATTTCTAATAAGGTTTGCTTGCAAAGGAAAACTTGGCCGCTGGCCCTTCTTTACCGAGGTGCCTTAGGACTCCACCTTCCTATGGTACACTCTCACCAGGTTTTTCTTTCCTCCCTAGTAAACTGAACACATGGAGCTAACTGGCTTTCTCTGGGGCCTGCCAGGAGACGCCCCCTCTGTTTTGTACAACGGAACACACGGTTCCCCTCCACCGTGACGGGCAATGGGCAGGTGCAGGACGACAGATGCGGACTGAAGAACGTCAACAAGGATGGTGACGCTGCATGGCCTGAAAGTGAGCCCCTGTGTAAGTGCGAGGGGTGCTGCGCAGAGAAGGCTTCGCAGGGGAAGAGAGAGAGGATTATATGCAGAGGATCCGGCACATACAAAGCACCAAGGCACCAATACACAGGGCCACCCTGACGGTGACTAAAAGCAGTGCAATGCCTGTCATGGGGAGTCTTGTACGTGTGTGTCTGTGTGGGGAGCAGGTACAAACTTCATGTGTCAGTGGGGGTCACTCGTCTCCACTCCAGCTCCTTCTCTCTCCCTGTGCACAACTGAACTTGCTTCATTAGCACCAAAACTTGATGAAATTGGTCCCCCATGCAGCCCTATGTGTCTCACTCAGTGACCAGATATGATAAAGTAAGAGCCACTGTGCTAGTGGTAACACTCTCCTGCTGCATAGTAAACACGGTCCAGAGAACTGGAGAGAGACAAGAGACTCACACTTGTCTCTCATACTCCCAGAAGAACGCTGCAGAGCTGACCTCAGAGAAGTTCACAGGAAGCTAGAAAGCATCATGTGAATGGGGCCAGGTAAACTCTTCCTGCCCTCTCCTCCTCCATTGCCTAAGGTGGAGAAGTGAAAGGGGCCAGCAAAGGGTGAGGAGGGCTGAGCAGACAACTCACCCAGTCTCTATCCTACCCCAGGACTGGGGACACAGGCTCCCCTCTGCAGCCTTTACGATTATGCCCTCTGTCTGAGAACGCAGACATACACGGCACTTGGATGCATGGGCCGTGAGCTGCTTGCCTGGATACTTTCTGAGCCCGTCGGGCAAGAGAAGGGAGAAAATGCTGAGGATGGAAGCATCTGAACAAATGAGGCAGTCAGAAGAGAAAGAAGATAGGAGCACTTCAAAGCCAGCTTGCATTTCTGCGGGCAGAGGAGCAAGAAGGGGAGGGAGTGGAGCCTTCCTCACGTGACTAAACTGCCCAAGGGTCTGCCTGGAGCTGAATCTTACAAAGCAGGCAGGAGCTACGTCAGCGGGACTCGGGAGAATGCTGAAGAAGTGACCTGGACCTTTATTTTCTGTCACTGGGCCTTAGTGGCCCCCAAATGGTTGGCTGGTTGAAAGGAACACAACCCCAATGGTGCTTTTGATATCTGACAGACGACAGGACCCAGGAAAGTTTGAACGGTAACAGGAGCTGGACTGCTAATGGGACCAGGACCAAACGGTTAACCCACCTCTAAAACGGGTTTGGTTTACTTAGTCTGGGATTATCCATATGCTGGGTAACTCATTGGAGACTGGACTGCTTTTGCGTGTCAGGTGCTGTGTGTCCTCACCTCAAGGCAGCTGGATCCTGCCCCATGCCGGCTTCTGTGTACTAGGCGGGGAGGAAAGGACACGAACACCACCCCTATCCAAAACCCTCATGTTGAAACCCTTATCCCTGGAGTGATGAGAGAATGGGGTGGGGCCTTTGGGAGGCGACCAGGTCAGGACCGCAGAGTCCTCAGGAGTTGGGTTAGTGCCTTTACAGAAGAGTCCCCGGAGAGCTTCCCTGTGCCTTCAGCCATGCAGAAAACAGGAAGCGGACCTTCACCCGACACTGGATCTGTAGGTGTCTTGCTCTTAGAATTCCCAGGCTCCAGAACTGGGAGAAATGAATGTTTGTTGTTTAAGCCACCCAGGGATGGCACCTTTGTTACAGAAGCCTGAACAAACCAGGATGGTTTTAGGGCCATCTATCAAATTGTTGGAAAGCCAAGTTCAAAACCGCAAATCATGTCTGGTTTCTCATGTTGCCCCTCCCCAAAAAAACCTACACAAATCTAGTCTTTTCCATGACTAGAGCTGTCCTTTGGAAGTAAAATGTCATACGAATATGATTTGTGGTACAGCAGCCAAGCTCTTCCCAGAAGCAAGGGGTTGACTTTTTTTATATTCTGCAACGTGCCACCTTATCATTCAGTTTGAAACCACCTCATTACATCAGATGTGTCAGCTGCTGGCTTTGAGCAGTGTCACCAAGGCTCAGGCACGGAGTCCCACTGCTGAGGCATTTTAATACACCCAGGTTAACTGAGATCTGAAAATGGTTATTGTGTCGAAGGGACTCATTCAAATAAATGTTCCTAGAATTTGCATTTGAAAATCACACCCCTGCCTGGTGCTTTAATTTAAACCCTAGCCCACAAAATTCAGGTCCTGAGTTTAATACTTTGGTGGGGTCAAAGGTTCAGCTGCTCAGAATCGCAGTACTGTGCTCAGATTCCATAGGATTTTTCTTCCCCAAGCACCTCAGGGACAGGGTGAGGTGACACTGTGTGCCCGAGGGGGGAAACACCTTGATGAAAGACTGGGGGAAACCATCAGCAATCAGATCATCCTCCGCTTAAACTCTGGGCTGTCTGACACTCCAGTCCCTGGCTGTGAGCCCCCCGTCCACACTGGCATCGGCGCTGGCCTCAGTCAGGACAAAGCCTCAGCTCCTCCTTTCTCTGCGTCCCAAATCTGTCACAAAGCAGAAAAACCCTGAGCTCATCCTGAGCACGGGTGCAGCCGCCATGCGTCTGGGGCTGCCAGGTTGTCTCTGGTTCTGAGTTGTTTCTCAACCTACCTCAAATCCACCTTGTCCCTTCAGATCAGAGTTGCCCATAGTTAGCCAGGGATGAATGCCCCACAGCTGCCAAAATGACAAGGCTCTGATGCCTTGTAGGTGACTCACTGAATGAGCCAGGCAAGGATGAACTGCGCCGATTCTCATATCTGAGCTTCCCTCCCCTCTTCAACAGGAGCTGGGCGCTAAATCAATGTCCTCACAGGTGGATGGGCTACAGTGACCACAGCTCACTTCTGCCAGATGCCTCCAGGAGTAGAAACACATTCAGAGCAGATGTGCCCAGACTCACGCCTAAGAACAGCCTTGAACATACGCACAGACACACACTCACACACACACCTGTTAACTTCCCAGTGTGCCTTCAAGGCCAAACGTTCCTTTCCTACTTAACTGCTGCTTCTCAGCAGGGTCTGCCTCCCCTACGAAAGGCCAGGCCAAGAGGGAAAGGAGGAGGCTGGTCAGACAGCAAAAGGAAAATGAAGGGAACCTGGGAGAAACATCCATCCGGGTTATGAAGCGAACAGTCAATGAAGGTTATTTTTGGAGAGCCCAAAGCTAAGAAAGCCTCCGAGGCCCAGATGAGATTGCTCCTCACGATGGAGGATATTCATTTCGATCTGTCAGGTCAGTTCAAAGGCTCCTCTTCAGGACAGCTTGCAATCCAGGGGTTTGAGCGGTATCTTGGGCTTCTAAGTCATTACAGGACACACGGCCATCAAGGGGCGACTGGTAAATGTCTCCTTCAGTGTCCACAAGGAGCCAGGGCTTGGCTTTGGGGTCCCCAAGCATAGGGCTGGGGTCTCATGTGCTTTTCCCTTTAATCATGTGCCTCTAGGATTATCCTGATCTTTGAGACCCTGCATTTTAACTACATACACCTGTCTCTTGTCCCCACGTTTCTGAACACCCTCAGCCCCCACCAAGCGTCCCCAATGGCCCTCTCTCACCTAGTCTGTGCACTGTCACTGGGGAGACAGACAGGGGTTATGACAGTGGTCCTCCCGAGAACCAGCACAGCACACACATAGAAGTCTAAAGGTAGGACCGCCGGCCACATTCAACAACTCATGGGGAAAAACTACAGGATGAGGGACAGGACAAGGACTAAGTGCCTGGACTCTTGTCCTGTCACCAGCACCCCATCCTCTGTGTCCCTGAACAAGCTACTTAAGTTTTCTGAACCTTATCTGCAAATGGGGACGATAACAACTTTCCTGTGAGGATCAAGGGCAATGACTCTCAAGAACACGCTGGAACATATACAAAGGGCTATACGATTTAAAGAGATTATTGTACTACAACTACTGACTCCCTGTGCCCGTTCCTTCCTGGGCACGCGGCTGAGCTCCCTTTTCCAGCATCCCAGGGACACCACTGAGCTTCGGACAATGGAATGTGACTGGAAGTGACATCTGCCACATCCAGCTCAGCCCAAAGGACTCCCCCTACCCCTCCCACCATATTCATCCCTCCTTGAGGGAGACAAACGCAGTGACCTTGAAAAATGCCGCATTGAAAATGGCAATGCCAAGGTGAAAAGAGCCACCACTGGGCACAGACCAGCCCGCATGCTAGTAAAACCTGTTTTAGATATCACATGAGCAAGAAATAAATATCAATCTAAGCAATGACATATGTGATGGTTTGCTTGTTATAGCACCTGTCTGTACTGCAAAAAATACATTTTCCATGCCCAAAATGGTTATAGCATGTAAGGCACTATTAAATGTTTCACCTAAAAATTACCCAATGAACTATCACAAGTGACAGGGCAATGTACCTACTTTTGGAGTTCAGCCTTAATTATTCACACAGATGTCATGTGATGTAGGGATCATCCCCGGTAAGATTATAATCTTGAGTGAGTTTTCTGGCACCACCACCAGCTCCGTCTTCCTGCAAACTTGTTTTCACAAATTGGAAACTCGCAGATTCCCCATTCAGACAATTACCAGCTAAGGTGCCTTCCACAAGCAGATCCAGAGTGAGGGGGGTGCTTGTTGTCATTCTCCACGCCTCCTGCCCATTAGCACACACTCCAGAGTTAAGCATCCTAAGCTGCTGTCCCTCCGAGAGCCAGAACCTCACTGGAGAAACATCTGGGTATACTGAGGCAGAAAGTACAAGGAACAGCCTGAGATGAACCAGTTGGCCGGTCTGGACCTAAGCTCATCACAGGGCTCCTAAGACTTTACAGCTGGGCTTTCCGTTTGGGTTATGACCTCCCACAGCCACTTCCACTGCGTTATTCCCTGTTTCTCCCCGACTGGCCCTTCCCTCAGCACCGAGTCCCTTCCACAGCTGGTTTTCCAGCCCTCAGCTCTTTCCTGTTCTCCTTCTCAGGTCACAGGGAATCCTTGCTCTGTAAGTTTTAAAATTTCCACTCTAGTCAGTACCTCCTGTGCCACCTCCTACTGCAGTCTGTGGCATTTTTTGAGAATTTTCAAGTGACCTACAGAGGACATTCTTGGGCCCTGTTACCCTGGGAGTTGGCTGCACAGGGATCCAGAAACACTGAGCTCAACTCATGTCTCGGCCACATCATACTTCGTGGACCTCGAGGGATTCTCTCCAGTCACCCGACTCCGGGGTCCTTCCCTGTGTGACGGCAAGGAAGTCCCTTAGCTCCAGGGTTCTCATAAAACCGAACGCATTCGCTCATCCCTCCAACACATCTGCTGAGTCCTTCCACATCCACAGAACCATTTCCAACTTCACCGATGTAACAGTGAATGACGCCCTGCCACAAAGTGTGCATCCTAGTGAGAAACAACAAACAAACACACAGGGTCTGGTGGAAGTGAGGCCTGCCTGAGTGTGGTTGGAAGGGTAATAACATGAGTGTAATAATTTATGGTTTTAATTTGAACATTTCACCTAAAATGTCATGTGGTGTGCTTTAGTGTGACAGTGTTACATCACAGAATTACAAACTTACAATTTTGTAAGAGAAGATTTTTGTAATAAAGAAGGGGTGTTATTTGTGCTGGACCTGTATAATATGCTAGTGGAGATAAGTGCTATGAAGATAAAGAAAGCCAAGCAAGGCGACCAAGAGGTAGAAGGAAGAAGGGTATCCAAGAAGGCCTTTATGATGTGGTGACAGATGAATGGAGGCTTGAGTGAAGTGGGAGCAAGTGCAAAGGCCCTGGGGTACGAACCATAATATAATGGAAGGAAAAATACACTAAAAACCACTCTACAAATGTGAGGTATGACCCATCTCTGGAATCCCACACTCTTAGGACTGAGGTATTTTCAACAAACCTCCATGCCTGACACCCATGTCTTCCTTCATTTCCTCAGAGGAGAACCAGGGAGCTCCCCACAGACCCCTTTTGAGGAGACGTGCCACTAATGCACATGCCCTTCAGAGCAGAACTGGGGAAGGCAGGCCTTCCGGTGGGTGAAAGAGAAGAGCCAGCCTGAGAAGTTCAAACACTGGTGCCTGGCAAGGTGTTCCTGAAGCTGCCTTTGTTATCGCACCCTTGCCAGCAGTCAAGCCTTAATGAGTCTTCTGGAAATGCATTCTGTAATTCTACTGGGGTCGTGGATAATGCAATTAGGAGATAAAGAAATTGACTGGAATGAGATGAACTCCAAAGTCGAAGATCGCATTTCAGACGAGTCCTCTCAAAGTCGAGGGTTCTCAGAGCAGAATGGCAAATTTCATTCAGAAAAGGGCCACTCAAGGGAGAAAGTAATGCTATCACTTCCGAGAACGGGGAGAAATAAAGCCGTGTGATGGAGCAGAGTGCAGCGAGGAGCGGAATCAAGGAGATAACCAGTGGGAGCCGAGAAGGGCACCTGCAGGGGCAAAATCAAATGAATGATCTGCTGGTCATAAAACCAGTAAAAAAATAGTAACAAGCTAATCCTGTATCAAAAGGATGTTTGCTGGGATGAGGAAAAGAGCTCTATAAAAGTACAACCACAATTTAAAAGGAAGGAGTTCAGGAGCTACTGGGGGACTTGGGATGTGTTTCAAGGTGTGACCACCACTCAGGGAAGTCATCCCAGACCGGCCTGGACCCCTCCGACTGAAGCTGTCCTCGCCCGCCCGACACCTGAACACAGAAGTGCAGGACAGTGCCGTGTGCAACAGTGAACACGTGGGAAGCACCCACACGTCAATCAGTGGCTGAGCGGACAAACGGCAGGTGATGTGTCCATACACTGGCATAGCATTCGTCATAAAGAAACGAAGTACTAGTGCATGCTAACATGGATGATCCTTGAAAACATTAGATTAAGTAAAGGAAGACAATCACAAAGGCCATGTACTGCATGGTTCCATTTACCTGAAATGTTGAGAACAGGCAACTCTCTATGGACAGGAATGCAATCGGCGGGTGCCAGCTCCTGAGTTGGGTTAGGGGGAGGGGAGTACTGGAGGATGACTGCTAAGGGTGCAGGGCTCCTTCTGAAAGGTGATAAAAACGTTCTGAAACTGGGTTGTGCTGATGGCTGGACAACTCTCAATACAGTAAACCACTGAACTGTGCTTTGGACGGGTAAATTCTATGGGACGTGAATTACACCGTAAGAAAGCTGAGGGTGTTCTGGAGGGGGAGAAGGTTGTTCTCTGCTTGTCCAGCACCGAATTAATACAGCGCACTGCTAACAAAGCCCTGCACATCCCAGCTCCCACTCTTCGAACCGCCCTGCAGGCAAGCTGGATTCTGCCACTGCACCAGTGAAGGAATGAAGGCTGGAGAGGTGACTTGCCCAGCAGACTTAGGAAATGGAAGAGGCAGAATTCAAACCCAGGGCTGCTTAAATCCAAAGCTCACGTTTTCTCCAGGACAAGGCAGTGGAGGAATCCTGGGTGAGCACTTGGGGACTCCGAGAGCGCCTGTCATGCGCCCTATGGGCTAAGAACACAGCCGTGAATCCCACAAAGCCCTCTTACGGCATCTGCATTTTGTTGGAGCAGAACAGAAACAAAATGTACAAATAAGTATGTACTGTGTCCAGTACTGCTAAGTTCTATGGAGAAAAATGAAGGTGAGAATGGGGGTCAGTAAGGGCGGAGCTGAGAGTCTGGATACAACTTCTACAAGGCCGAGGGGGAGGGCCTTTCTGATAATATCTGAGCAGAGCCTCAACCAACAGAGGGAGAACCACGAGGACCTGGGGAGTGAGCCAGGTAGAGGGAACAGCACAGGCAAAGGCCCTGGGGTCGGACTAAGCCCAATGTATGTAAGGGACACAGAAAAGGCCAGTGAGCCTGCAGCAGGAAAAAAGGCCAGAAAGGCTGAAGGGTCTGATAACATCAGGACCTTGTGGGCCATGGTAAGGGGAGCTTCTACTCTGAGTTGGAGGTTTTACCCTGGTCTGGAAGGCGCTAGGGGCTCTGCTCACCAAGGCGACGGACCAGGCTCGCTCTGCTTTGAGGAGACCACACTGACAGCTGTGGTCTGCAGCCATGTCTGGCAGGGTGCTGGGGCAGGGTCAGGAAACTGGCAGGAGACAAGAGCAACAGTCCGGGGACAGAAATCGCAGTCTCTTCCAGTTGACCGGAGAGACATGGAAGCTGACGGGACAGAGACAGCCTGTCAATTCCCAGACAGTGCTGGCCTGGGTCTCCGGCTCCCTCCCCAGGGGCTGGCTTCAGCAGGGGGACAGGCTCTCTCTCTGAGATGCTACAGAAGCCCAGGTCCCCTCTGTTCAGACAAGGTTGAAGATCTCTGAGTGCCAGAGGCGATTTCCCATTGCCAGATGAACCATTCATCCCGAGCTGTTTGCTTTTCATCTTTTGCAAACTGCTTCCTTTTGAAAAATTCCGCTTACTCCACCTAGAAATAAATACGCCAGCAGATCTGCAGAGCGGGAGGCAGAGACCCACAGGGGGAGGGCAGGCGGGGCTGCCCAGAAGCGGGGAAAATGGTAACGGCTGACGTAGGACTCTCATCCCCACATCAGGGGCCCGTTTCACACCAGGAGCCCCACAATCACTGGCTTGCAGACAAGTGAACAGCTTCTGGAGCTCAGGCCTCCTGCTGAGAGACCTCGGCACCTCGGTGGGGCTCAGACACCCAGACACTGGCCAGCCCCAGCAGGAAGGCAGAGATAAGGGAATTACAATAGCCAGACTCTAACTCATTTTCATTCTCCAAAAGCTGTCTCTGACCCCAGGTCACCCACTCAGACGGGCCTTCTAACTACTTGCTTGGGGGCCCCTCTCTCCTCCTCTTGTCCTTGGGAGAGGCTCCTGCTTTGCCAACAGCAACAACACTACCTGCTGTAGTCGGGGTCCTCACAGCACACAAAGCCTATCCGGGGCACTTTCACCAGTGACTGGGGTGGCTTTAGAACCTGTCCAGTCGTTGTGAAGTTGCACCTCTGCCCTGAACAACGTGGGTAATTACAGCCTCCAAGCACATGGACAGGTGGCACCGTCTGTTTTGGGTCTGCTCTTCAGTCCGTTTACTCATTTCTTTATCAAGGGCATGTGCACAAGGCATGGTGCCCAGGCAAGCGGAATATGAAGATGGAATTCACTGGCCAAACCTCCCATGAGCACCTTCTACGCGGTAGCTCAGGGATACAAACACGAGGTTCCAGAACTGGGAAGAACAGGACGCAGGAGGAAAAGCAGCCCAGGGCAGGGGTTAAGAGCATAGACAGGAGCCAGACTGCCTGGGTTCAAACCCCTGCCCCAGCATTTCCTAAGCTGTGTGGCCTTAACCTCTCTAGGCCTTCATTTCCCCATCTGTGAAATGGGGATAATATCAGATCTATTCCACAGGGTTGTGGTAAAGACTGAACAAGGAAAATGTGTGCACAGCCCTTGGAACAGCAGCTCATAGTATGAGAATGAGCCGCTATGATTCTTGAGCATGAGCTATGGTAGGAAGCAGAGATGGACAAGGTGACTGGGGCATTGCAGGGGACAAAGAATTGAACTGGGTTATGAGGGACACAGAGGATGGGCCAGGGTCCACGGGAAGAGGGGAGAATGCAGCTCAAGGCACAGAGGTGGGGAAGGGCCTGGCCAGGACTGGGAGGTGTGGCGGCGCGCAGCCCGCGCAGGGAGGCTCAGGGTGCAGCGTCTAGGCTGGCGATGCTGCCCCTCGGGCCCTAGCGTGGGAGAGAGAGTGAACGGTGCTTTGCAGCCGCCCCACCCACCCTTCACTCACTGGGCTCTAAGAACAAGAGCTTCCATTCTAATTAAATTCATAAAACAGGGCCACTCTCTCCACCATGGTGTTCTTCAACATTCAACTTCCACTCCTTAAGCTCGGAACCTTCAGTCACTTCCTCCAGGAAGCCTGCCAGGCCCTGATGAGGCTCAGCCCCTGTTGCCCTCCTTCACGGCCTGCTCTCAGTCACCATATACTTATTGACGTTTGACAACCCCCCCCAGGAACCTCGGAGGTTCGAAGTTCTAGATGCACTGTGGCACCCTCCCCTCAACACAGTGCCTGGCCCCAACACGGCACTCAAGGCCTGCCGCCCCAGCATGTGCACGATGAGGAACTCCCCAGGGGCCTAGGGGCGGAGCAGAAGCGGACCCAGCTAGTACATAATCTCCCATCCAGTGGAATCCCCTGGGAGCCGCCAGCACTCTTGTGCAGGGGTCTGTGAGATCAAAACTGTTTTCATCACAACACTGAGACCTTCTCTATCTTTCTCTCACGAACGCACAGTGAGGGTTTCCACGTGCCGTGCGAAGACATTGTCACTGATGCCTAATGGGACGTGTACCTGTGTGTGCTCAGTTTTAACTGCCAATACGGTCAGGTCCACAGATATGACCCATGAACACACAGAATTATCGGAGTCCGCAACAGTTTTCAAGAGAGGAAGAGAACTCTCAGGGGAGAACAAAAACTTGAGAACTGCTCACTGTTCTAATCATCCACTGCACGTAGCTTCAAAGACACATCAGCCTCAGGAAGCTACTGGATGAGACTTCGGGGACAGGAACAGGCAAGCTTCCCAGACACTGACCACGCAGTGCAGGCAGGGTGCTGCCACCCCACCCGGAGACCAGGCTTGCACAGAGCCTCCTTCCTAAACCCCCTGCCACTCCCCCACCCCGCACCTCCACCAGGTAGAGCTGAACGCTGGTGGAGGAATTCCGACTGCCAACCTCACTCTATTCCCAGAGACAGCCCTCAGCCGCCATCACAGCAGGCCCCCTGCAGTTCCCATCTCCACTCTGGCTTCACGGATGCAGGTCCCGACACCAGCATCCCCTCAGGCTGTGACGCCCCTGGCTACCTGACCAGCACCAGCTCCTCCCTGCAGACTCCGCCTCCCCCAGGGGTCCTCTCCTAAGCCTCCCAGAGAGGTCTGAGCCCACCCCCTTCCCCACCTCAGGCTCTTCTTTGCGCTCCTCGGCCTCCAGGACGCGCTCCTGGAAGCAGACCCTCTCAGCAGCACTAGTGCAACGCCCTTCCTGAACGTGCTGTGCGCCCGACAGGCGCTCACTCCATCAGTGAAAACAACGCCCTCCCTGAACGTGCTGTGCGCCCGACAGGCGCTCACTCCATCAGTGAAAACAACGCCCTCCCTGAACGTGCTGTGCGCCCGACAGGCGCTCATGCCATCAGTGAAACACACGGATGAGTGAACGAATGAGTCAGGGGCTTACGCTAAGATGACAGTTGATGTGACATTAGCCATGTTATAAACAGAAATCTTCCTCTACAGAGATGACCTGGGGCCTGTTTCTGGGGTTACAGGAGCCTCCTTCCGGGCCTTAGCTGCAGAATTCTCTTTCTCCTCAGTCCAGACCGTTTCCCAAGGCAACCTCCACCGAGCTCGACACCTTCCCCTTTCTTTGGATGCTCAATTTCACATCTCTGAATGACACTGTCCCACCTCGTCCCTAAATCTGAGAATCTCCCAGCTGTCTCTTCCCTCATCAAGGTCATGGCGACTGAGCAGCTAGTACCTCACTCAGCAGATTTCACCTCGACTCGGTAGATTGAAGGGGTCTGATGAGGATCAGATTTTGGAGCGGGATCGGGGAGGCATGGGGACAAGAGGGAATGTGCAAACAGTCGCTGAGAGGACACAACCAATATGTGACAACATGTGACAATATGTGACAACATGTGACAATATGTGACAACTGTAATTCTCACCACAGTAATCACACCACACTTACAGAGCTCTGCAGTCACTCTACTGATTTCTTAAAAGTGTATTTACTGCGTCAGAAACACAGGTGCGAGCCCAACTCTGTGCACTGGTCTTATATCAACGACCAGTTGATATCAACGACTGATCGTCCCTTCAACGATCTTATAAATACTATCCAGACAACACAAGACCCTTCAGCGTGCGGTCAGCTCCGCTCAGCCATTCATCACCCACGTGCACCCACCTTACTCAGACCCACGCTTGTCCTCGGAGAAGGGCAACAGAAACCCTGCATTTATTCACTCACGTCACCGGCACTTACTTTACGCCAGGCAGCGGGCGAGCGGCTGGCGACACGCGGGTGTAAGTTCTCTGGTAGAGCTGCTGGTCATTCACCCTGGTGGCACCAAGGGCCCAAATTTCGGGTGAAAGGTACTAATTCATGTTTTTACTTAATAGGAGAAAATACTTGTAAACTATGTATCTGTGCATCTGGTATCCGAAAAATATAAGAACTCTTACAACTCGACAATAAAAAGACTAACAATTCAATTGAAAAATAGCCAACAATTTGAGTACACATTTTCCAAAGAATATGTAGAAACGGCCAATAAGCACATGAAATGATGCTCAACATCATGGGGGAAATGCCAATTAAAACCACAGCACACCCACAAGCAGGACTACAACCAACAAGACCGACAGTAACAAGTGTTGACAAGACTGTCAGGGACTTGGCACGCTCACACATTGCTGCTGGAAATGCAAAGCGGTGCAGTCGACGTGGGAGACAGCTGGGCAGTTTCTCCAAATGCTAAACACAGTACACAGTAATCACATGGCCAGGCCGTTCCGCTCCCGGGCCTGTGCCCAAGGGAACTGAAAGCCTATTCCACGTAGAAAACTGTACGGGAATGTCCACAGCAGCCTTATTCCTGAGAACCAAAGAGCATAAACAACCCCAATGCCCAATGACTGATGACTGAATAAACAAAGTCTGTTTATTCCATACCGTGGAATATTCCACCCAATGGAGTATTATTCAGCTGTAAAAGGAATGGACTTCTGATACACGTTGCAATGTAGAAGGACCCTGAAAAGATAATGCTAAGTAAAAGAAGCCAGACAAGGCCACATTCTGTACAGTCCCACTTACAGGAAGCGTCCAAACTAGAGACAGAGCAGGTGAGTGGTTGCAAGGGGCGGGGGAGAAGGTGGGTGATTACTAAGGGGGTGTCTTGGGGGGGTAATAGAAATGTCCTGGACTTAGGTGATGGTGATGGATATACCAAAAACCACTGTATTCTACACTTTAAAAGGGTGAATTGTATCTCAGTAAGTAATGTCATCTAAAGGACGGGAATGAACAAGGTGTGGTTCAGCAAATGCCTCAAGGCCACATGACCCCTAGGACGGTGAGAAGGGGTTCTAGCATGAGAATGTGCAAGGCAGCGTAAGCTCCCCAGTCAAATGAAATCTCGTTCTTTTCTTTCTCAGACCGACTATTAGCTACCCATTGTTAAAGGCAGAGAATGGTTCCCTGCCTGCACTTCCCAAGAAGTCTTTGTCACCACACGACTGAAGGCAGAATCAGCATTGCACACGCCATGAAATTCAGCCTCATCAGACCTCACGGCACGTTCACAGCCCCCACCCCAAAAGCGGGAGCCCTGTCTGTGAAACGCAGAAGCCAATGCAGTCGGACAAACCTGGATTTGCTCCAGCGGAAGCGAAGGGAGGAACGTGTGAAGCGAGAGGAGCCGAAGAAACACGAAGCTTCTCTCACCCAGTTGAACACCAGGGACACTAGACTGGAGGACGGCGCCCACAGCCAAAAACCGGGAACACGCACCTGCGTGTGTCCGCTCGCCTGTCCTTCCCGACAGCCTGACCACCAGTCCGGATCAGAGGCCCCGTTGGGCAAGGCCTGGATCAAGGGCCAGGGGCACAGTTCCACTCCCCCTGGCTGCCGGGCCTCATGGAACACCTGACTCTCTTCGCCCAGCTGGGCCAGCCCCCCACCGCCCGCCCCGCTGCTCCTGGGCTGGTTTCTGCTTCCCCAGCCCTCTAGCCACCCCTCCACTGCATACACACTCTGAACTCTGGCCACAAAGGTGCCTCCGCATTACCCAAGCAGGCCCTGCACCTTCAGGCCTCTCTGCCTTTGTCCCAGCTGCTTCCTGCGCCTGATCCAACTTTCTTCCTCAAGCGCAGCTTCAATTCCCCTCCTCCTAAGAGCACTTCTTGTGCAAGTTACTCTTCCCGCCTCCGAGGTGGGCAGTGCTCACACCCACTTACGGGGCAACTGAACAAGGCCGCACAGCCAGGAAGGGGCGGAGCTGGGAGTGAGCCCAGACACTCTGGCCTTGCGGACGGCATTCTTGCCCGCAGGGCCACCCACCCCAAGTTTTTCTTGGTGTGAAGCAGAGCCATCTGTGCACAGAAGCACCCGGTGCCCAGCCTTTTTGATATTTGTAAAACCCAGTCTCCAGCAGCAGCCCCATCTACAACCAGACACCGACGTGCAGAGAGAAGTGCTCGGGGAGAACCATACAAGGGTTTTAAGGACAATGACAGCTTCTGCGAGAGGGCAGGGAAGTCTACACCAGGGAGAAACACAGACTGAATCATTCCCACAAAGGACGATGTGAGCAGGAGGCCAAAAACCCCTGTTCAAAGTATTGATTTATGGATCATCAATTCCTTTAATTGTTAACAGACATGAAGATGGGGTGTTCTGCAGTCTGAGACCACTGACACAGAGGCTGGGCTCGTGTCGCCCAGAGTGTCTCTGAGAAAACTGACTGGGGTACAAAACCCCGAGTCTGGTTCTGCCGGGCAACCTCATGTACGTCCTGGACTAACTGTGCACGTCCTTCACTCCGCCTCTCCTGCTGGTTTCAGGGCAGGGAAACCCAGCCCTTGTTTCTGTGAACACCGGGCACCAGTGCAGCCCACCCAAGACAGTTCTGCTAGAGTTTCGCACACTCTTTTGAAAGCTTTTCAGCCTCGCGGACAAACTCACCTGCAGCAACCCAAAGCCCAAGGATGCACGTTTCCTACAAAAACATGTCTATGATCGGCCCTTCCCGGGAGCACTCAGACGACCACGGGAGCTGGACAGAACACTCAGGGTCCTAACCAGTGACTCCCACTTCCCACCCTGTGGGGCCACAGGCACACCAGCAGGCCTGCAAGGCCTCTGAGTTCACTGCAGGCTTGGGCTAGGGGGCCTGGCATCCCACTCGGGGTCTCTTCTCCCACACATGGCTACCCTCGTACTCTTAAAACCCTGCAGGCTGGCAATACCTCTCGTAGGCACAACACACGCACGGTCACGTGGGGCCCTCTGTGGAGGGACGGTGATGACTCTCACACATCAAGCAGGAGCAGAACCAGTTTTCCAGGGGAGACCACTGACTAGCACAGGAACAATGGGCAGGTAATTGTCAGGCCAGGGCCTCACACCCAGCTGCTGGCTCGAGCTTGTATTAGGGAGTGGAAAGTTGAGCAAGAAACGCAGAAGTCACTCCACCTTATCTCCACCTGGCAGTGTATCTGCTCTCCCAGTTCTGCTTCTGCTCCCACGGCCCTGCTGGGACACATAGCTGGGAGGAGAGACAGCATCACGGGGCCCCAAAAGGGCCCCTGCAGAGCGGGCCGCAGCCCACTCCTGTCCCCTGCATGGGGAATACACAGAAGCAGCCTCTAGGAGAGCACTCCACCGTGTACAGACCAACCACACATCCCAAACTCGCCAGCCTACAAGGGGCACACACAAGAAAAGCAGATCGGTGGGGCGCTGGCAAACAGAGAAGGCAAGTCCTGTCTAAAGTGCAGCCACTTCTGGGTTCAACCATTATGGCTCCAAGAAATCCAGAAGGCCCAAATCCAGACTGAATGTGAGAAAATGACACTTTTAATAAAAACTGAAGTGGGTTAACAAACCACAGAACTACTTAGGCGGAAGCTGCTCTGCCGGCGTCCGGTGCAGAGGAGAACGCACGCCGTACGGAGTGTGGCCCGGGGCAGCCGAGCTCCTGATGTTGCCCACGGCCCATGAGTGCTGCAGAGATCCCCAAAGGGCCACCATGAACCCCGCAGGCGGAGCGGAAAGGGAAGAGGGTGCGCCAGGTGTCCAGGAAGACAACACCTCTGAGTGAGAGACTGGGAGACTGACTCTGCCGAGAGCTCACAGACTGAAGCCCTGCAGACCTGCCCAGGGAAGGCCAGGCCTGGACACTTTCGGAATTTCACAGAAGGGCCAGAGCACAAACTGGATTTCCACGCAGACAAGCTGCTCTTCCTGTGTGGGTGAGCACCACTTTCTGCCATACAACATTCCGGAAAAGCCAGGCTTGGTGGGGGTATCTTATCACTGGAGGTGCACTGGGAGGGAGGTCCCGGAAAAGGTGAGGATGGCTAATTTCAAAGGGCCAGCTTCCTGTGCCCTGTGGTTCTGTCTGCCACTACTCCACCCAAGGTCCGAGAAGGAAATGCACAGGGTCAAAAGTCAATGCACACAGCCCGTATCCTCGAGTCACATCCTGTGGTCCCCACAATCACTCAGGGGCCCAACAATACACTTCCTTTGTGCTGCTTTAAGGGATATAGTGCTGGGGACTGAAGAACGCTCCGTGAACCCTGCCGGTGGATGCCACCCCAAAGCCACTAGCCATCCCCATCTTTGCAACTGCACTGTACACGTTGCTTTCCACTGGCTGCTGACGGTTCCCGGGAGGGTGCACACCTGTCCCCCTCGGGGGGAATTTTGGTAGCTCGCATCATTTGCACTCCCTTCGTGGGCTTTAAGCACTACAACTAAGTTGGAAAAATGGGTTCTGACGGCATTCCTTCTGTCTGATGTGACAAAACTACATGAGAGACATTCTGGGGGGAAGGCATCGTTCTCCCACGTCCTTCCCTCACCTGCACCCCACACCCAACCTACACTTCAGCTTCAGAACCGGGTTCTTCACTTGGTTCTCCGCCACACGCATTCCGAAGTAACCATCTTCCTCTGGCCGTGCTCTTTAACACTTGCGAAATGTGCCACAGTTTTCATACGTCAGGACTCACTGGACCACTGCCCTATGTGAGGGTCTCCTGATTATACCTGAGTTCTCAGTATTGCCAGTGAACCTGTGTCTGTGCTCTTCCATCTCGGGCCCATCTGAAATGCTCTTCTGGGGCAAAGCAGTGACCTGGGTGTTCAACTCTGAAGGCAGACTTCCTCCCAAAAGGGACCTTGTGAGTAAAGGGCAAGGAATCACTGAATACTCCTTATCAGAGACCCAGACCCTCTGGAACTCACTGTGTCTTACCCCTGCAGGCCGCTTGCCAAGGGCTGAGCAGCATGACAGGCTCCAGGGGGACTGACAGGACCGAGACAGATCACCTGCCCAGTGTACACAGAAGCCGAAGCCGCCCTGAGGCCAGCTCCACAGATGCCCAGGGCCTGAGAGGCAGGCCTGACATAAGTTGGGGGGGGGCGCGCAGGGATGGGGGGCGTTGAGGGGGCTGTAAGAGCAGGCCCACAGAGTATCCTCTCTGGTGAACAGGCCTTAGGGCATCCTTGATGACACTGTCCCCTCTTATCAGCCTGGTCCTTCTGCCTCTCAGCCACAGATCAGGAGCTGCTCAGTACCGGAGGGGCTCGGACTCTAAGCGAAGAGCCCTAGGAAGCCTAGGCCAGCTCCACAGTCTTCAGAGGGACCTTGCAAGGCCACACAGCCATCGTAAAAGTAACAGTAGACACTAACGTGGGGCTCTCCACACGCCAGCAGCTGTTCTAAGTCCTTTACATGTATCGACATATATCAATGACCCTAATGGAGGAAACTGAGGCACACTGAGGTTGTGCAATGTGCCCAAGGTCACCCTGCTAGGAAGTATTTGCAGTCAGGCTGTGGAGATAGAAAGAAATACACTCAGAAGTTTCCATCTTTTTCTGTCTAAAAGTACAACTGTTAAAAGAAAAGCTATGGTGAACCCAAATTAGGTACATTTAAATAGCAAAACAGTAGGTGGGGCATTATCTCAGAATAAGGAACAGGTCTCTAAACTGAATGAATTCAGCTTAGGACTAACTCTCCACATCATGCTGTGTCTCATGGGTGAACAGCAAGCAGCCCAGCCCAACTACCCGCTTTCCAGTGTCTGGATGCAGCCCCCCATTTGCAGCACGAGTGCCATCCCCTTGCCCCAGCCCCTCGCCCTCTCTAGGACCACAGGCTTCTCGGAACCTCTTGGTATTTATGGAGCTCCCACAGCATACACAGCACAGGGGAGGCTGAGATGTGGTCTCTCTCTCTCACACGCACACGCACACAAACTCAACAAAGGGTGATGCCTAGAAGGTATTCTAAACTTGAAAATTAAAAGTGAGGAAATTGTTCATTTTTTAGAGAGAGAGTACAAACCCATCAGCGATTAGAAGCTGCAGACCCCACAGGATGAAGGAAAAGAAAAGGTCAGCTGCCGAGTTCAGCAATCTCACTTCCATGATCTTTCTTTCACGAAGGAGAAAACAAAGCTCAGCGAAACTGGCCAAGGTCACCAGCCTCAAGTCGCAGAGGTCAGATCCAGCCTTCTCCAAGGCTGGAAGGAGGCCCCTCCCAGAGTGACCCTGGCACCCCGCCCCCTGCAAATCCACTCGGCAGCCCCTACCCCACTGCTTCCCAGGGACTCTCAGAGCCTTGAGCTCAGTCCTAACTGGTCACTTACTTATTTAATGTCACACACCCCGAGTTAGTCACTTCCCAGGGGAACAGTGCAACCTTGTCACCAAGCCAGGGAACGCGCCTGCCTTCTCCCTGCCCTGGAGCAGTTTCACCCACACACACACTCGGGGGTGCTGCAGAGTGAATTTCGAATTGTAGCTGCCTAACGAGCTCTAATTGCAGGGCTGGAGGTTTGCACATTAACGCTGGCAAAACTGCCCATAAATGTAAAAGGGTGATTTCCTTTTCACCATCCACCTCTGCCTCCCTTTCAATAAATCACTCCCCTAAAATGGCAAGTGGCGAAGTCCAAAGCCAGAGGTCAAGGGGGTCCTTACCCTGGCGGGATCCCACATTAACATTTCGCAGCCCCCACCTGCAGGTTCTCAAGGGCTCCAGGGAAAGGCCTCTGGCAGAGTCTCCAAGTGACAGAAACAACGCAGGGAGGCAGTGGTCAGGACGCAGAGTATGTGCCCACGCCTCCCCCTAGAAAATGAGGCTCACTTGGCACCCAGCATGGCTGGCAAGGGACGAGGCCTCTGCTGCGGGAGCTGTGGATACGGGAGGGTCCCCAGGGCTGTGCAGGGAGCCCTTGAGCCATGAGCGACACCCACAGGGGCACGGGTGCACATGGCCAGGGGGCAGAGTGCACTCCCAGGGCACGAGAATGTGTGTCTGGGGAATCTGGAGGGGCAGAGTGACACTCTTGGATCACCTGGTTACAATTCCCTGGACAACATGAAGTACACTAAGTTCAAATATTGCTTTGAAATTCACTATGTCAACGCACTTATTTCCATACCCTGGGAGAGGCTGCCTGGCCCCAGAGCCAGTTAGCCCAGGTTTGACCTTGGCTTCAACCCCACCGGGCCAGTGTGCCTGAGCCTCACTCCCCTCTTCTGTTTAACTTGGACTTGGGGCTCAGCATGGTGCCTGCGTGGATGTGCACTTAGTGGATAGTATTATCTACGGCTGTTTTTTTTTTTGTTTTTGTTGTTGTTATTGTTGTTTCCTGAGACAGGCAGATGTCAGGCCCCTATGGAAGGCACTGGAAACAGATGTGGCCCAGAGAAGTACAGAGACCTAAATCCTGTAACGCCAGGTGGAGACTGCTGTCATCAAGTGTGGCCCCAGGGGGGTTACAAGTTAGAAGGCATGGGGCAGGAAACAGAGAGGAAAAGGGAAGGAAGGCCACAAAAGAAAGGTCTTAAACAAAACGGGGAAGAGGAACGGTGAGAGCATTTGGTAGGAAGGGGAAGAGGGAGGCCCAGACTGCCGGGTGCAAAGCCTCTGCTGTATGACCCTGGGCAAGTGGCTTGGCCTCTCTGCTCTAAGTGCTTAGACCAGTGTATGGCCCATGAGGAGGAGTCAGCAACTGTTGGCTGAGACACGCCAGCAGCAGGCCGGCATGGCTCTGAGCAGCACTCTGTGGGATGTGGGGCTGCTAATGGTTATACAGCAGGGGCAGGCCCTGGGCGGAAGTGTGGAGGAGGAATGGGGGGAAGCAGGCCAAGGAGGGAAGGAGTACAGGCTCTGAAGCAGAGTGCCGCGAGTGGGGAAGGAGCAGCAGCCCGGCACCCCCCCGGTCCCACCTCCTCCCTGGCATGTAGGCCCCACAAAAGGCTTCATCAAGGGGTGCCGGAGCTTCCGACAGGGCAACAGACAGCTGTGGCCAACGTTTACCGCCTGCACCAGGCCTGGCTGGAGCCAATGAGCAGTGGGGAACAGGAAGGCTGGTCCCTCTGCAGAGCTGTGGGGAGAGCTGCCCGGCAAGCAAAACTGCTGGTGGGCACGTCCTGCTGCGGAGCCTCGCTCTCCCTTCCCGATGCAAGGCAGCGCCCAGGAGCGGGGGCAGGCGTCAGGCGCAGGTCAGCCCCGAGAGAAGGGGCAGCGTGACGGCCTCAGTTCAGGAAACGTGGGGCCTGCACTGCCCCTTGACCCCGCACCAACTTCTTGGGACAAGGCTAAAACCTGCTGATGACCTGAGCATGCTTTCCTTGCCCTTCAGCCCGCCGGTCTCTGCCTCTGTAGCTCCTCGGTGTGCCGTGTTCCGTGCCATGTTCCGTGCCGCACACAGGCTCACAGCAGAGTGCAGGCCCCTGCCAGATCTAGAACTGTCCACCACCGAGGGGACGACACCGCCACGCCTTAGCCAGGTGACTGTGGACACGGTAGTTCATCTCTCTGTGCCTCACTATTTTATCTATAAGATGGGAATAAGACCTATTTCTTAGAGTTGTCTTGAGGATCAAGTCAGTAAATATATGTAAAACATGCAGAGCAGCTTGGCACATGGAAAGAGCTATTGCAACTGTGGAAGAAAAAACCATCTTGTAACCATGACACAAATGCCTACCTACTAAAAAGACTTTATTTAAATTGCAGCGTGGCAGACGAGTGCATCCATCCTGCACACAGCTGCGCTGCCAGATTGATTTTCCTTAAAGGCCAGTTCACCCCCTCACTTTTTAAATAAAGGGGTTACCAAGTGAGTACTAGGAAAGCTGGTTGGGAGGAAGAGAGGAGGAAATGGACATTACTGAGTATTTTCTATATTTCCGGTCCTGCATGAGAATTTTACAGACAACTCCTCACTCAACTTTGCAGGAGGTTTCATTCCCATGTTGATGATGAGCGAATGAAGGCTCAGAAAGCCAAGGTGGCTGGCTGCACAAGGTCAGTGGCAAAGCTGGCATCTGAACTCCATGCCAAAGCTGATTTCTCTTCCAATAATAGTAATAAAAGTACCAGGAGGAAGAAAGATAAGAATGACGACAGCTAGTTTTCACCGAGGGCTTACTCTGAGCCCGGTGATACTCTGACTGCCTCATAGGTATTAACCCCCCCATTCATTCTCACAATGGCTCTATGAGGTAGATACGATTACAACTCCATTTTACAGATGTGAAAACTGAGGTTCAGTCTTACCCAAGATCGCATAACTTGGAAGTGGTGGAGTTTTCCTAGTAAGTTGTTCACTGTCCTAACTTAAAACTTTGCACAATTTGTTCTTCCTGGAATGTCCCTTTCGCCCCAATTCAACAGCCTCATTCCGCCTCTGCAAAGTGCACTTTGGAAACCCCCTCCACCAGGCTGCCTCGCCAGATGCGCTACTTGCCCCAAGGCAGGGAGCAGTCACAGCTGTGCCTCCCGGAGCCGCTCCCACAGGGCCTGGCGCCTAGTGAGCATTGTCTCCGCACTGTGTGCTCCAGAGGTAAGGCAGGAAGATGACAGCAGAGCACCGGGGTCCTGACTAACACCATCTCTCATGAGTTCTCACGGGCTACGAGCAGAGACTCATTTTAACGTGAGTGGTTGGTTTCTTTTTCCATCGTTGGCTAGGAAGACAGCCGGTGATTTCGCTACGAAATGCAGCTCCCACCATTCTCGTGAAGACGAAACCCAGAGGACAGGGAGAAACAGGTGTCTGGCCCCCATTCAGGCTGACTTTCCTGCTTTGCTGCTGCTGGGAGCACAGCCTGCCTCTGGTGCCCAGAACTACAGTGACCACAGTTTAGAAACACAAATCGGGACATGCTGTCAACGAGGGAAACAGAAGGAAAAAGTCAGAATTCAAGAAGGTCCTGGGGCCTCTGCGACGGGAGGGTCTGCAGGGGGCTGTGAGGCTGGAAGCACCGAGTGGCCTGCAGCTGCCTCTCAGGACAGCCTCGGCCTTCACCTTGGGGGTACCTCCCCCCTCCCCAGCTTCATCCACAAGGGCTTCATCGTTCCCAAGGTCACCGGAATAGCCCGGACAGGCCCGTATCGGCACTACAGACATTCTCCTCTATCTGTCTAAAAGGACACTGAAGTGGGGCAGGTACCAGGAAGAAGCTCCCAAACTGAAAACTCAGCCACTACGATGTCATCAAGTCCCTCGGGGTCCAAATCCTCCAGACCAGAGCTGTTCGAAGAAACTTCCAGTGATGACAGAACTGTTCCACCATCTACCCTCTACACTGTCTGGAAAGGTAGCCAAGAACCACGTGAAGCTCTTCAGTCGTGAAATTTAGTAAGACTGAGTGATTGTGTTTTTTTCTTTTTATTTGGCTTTAACTAATTTAAATAGCCACATGTGGCTAGTGGGTGCCACACTGGCCACCAGCTCCAGGCCCTATTTAGAAACTATGTAAATCAGTCAGTTGGGTCTGTGTGGGCATTCTGTTGCCTACTCAATGATGCACCGAGCGCTTACTAGTTCTAGTCAAAGGACATCACCATGTCACTTTCTGGAATCTTCACGTCTCTCGTAAGGAAAACGCTATCATCACTCCCACTGTGCCTAGGAGGAAACTGAGTCAGAGCTGGTAAGTGATAAGGAGTCAGGACCAAGGGCAGCCAGTGTGACCACTAACCACCTGCGACTCCTTACTCCATGATGCACAGTCACGACAAGGGTTTGTTCTCTCCGTTCTCACTCTCACCATTCAGGCCTGCGAAGACTTCAGTGACCAGATTCGTATTTCTGCTTCGCTCCTGAGGCTGACTGTGGTGTCCCTGAAACAGCTTTACGTTCCGGAGAGACTCCATGCGCCTGGTGAAACAGAAACATTTGAAGAGCAGACCCGACCAGCAGTGAGAAGCTACAAGAGAGGCCGGCTCTGCACAGACACCGATGCCTGCTCAGCAACACGCTCGCGTACGGCACCCCCCCGGGATTCACCGGGGAGGGAGAGCTAACCAGCACGTTCTCCCCTACGCCAGAGACCCCTAAAAAACGCCCTTTGTTCAATCCTGGACTCCACCACTTTTCATTAAAATTCATGAAAAGGAAAAGGCTGAGGCTTACCCCCCCTCCCCCCCACAGTATGTGAGACTATTAATAATCGGGCTGGTTGGATTAAATAACACCCATCCTCCCAGGAATAGGAGCTCCTGCAGGGTAAAGTTTAAGGGGAAGGGTATCTTTGTGACAAGAATGACCTTTGCCTCCCTGAACCTGACCTTCCTCCCCTAAGCCAGGACCTGCTTCATGCCTCTGCGACCCTGGCCCCCAGTTTTCCTTAGTGAATCAGAGATGTATAGTGAGTCCTCACCTTCCATCATTAACAGGTTATGTGGCTTTAAGCAAAACATATAATGAAACCAATTTTCCCACTGGTTCATGATATAAGCAAGAGTTCAGTTTCTACGGCATGTCAGCATCATTATAACCAGACAATGTTGGACAAAATGATGTTGTTAGAGGACCTGCTGGACCACATTTACTAAAGCTCGTTACACAGCTCTCCTCTCCTAATTTAAGAGGCCACTTCTCACCACCTAACACAGGGGGCTTGGGTCCTTAACACTTCTTATTTCAGATAAGAAACCCGTTCAGGAAATTTATAGAGGACGCCAAACTGCAAGAGAAGGCTACCTCCCCATAGTGCTACCATTCAAAGCCCAATGCATTACTGTGAAAAAGTGATGTTATAATCGGGGCCTGAGGAAGGGCAGTAATTGAGAAAAGTATAGAAAATCGTTGGCAAGAGAAACTGGACTCCCCACTGAAAAGAAGTTCAGCCAGGGAACAGAAAAGGAAATTAAAAAAGCAACTTCCTATTATGTAGTAATGGAACTGATCGATGCTTGTCAACCTCATCCCTCTGGCTGGCTTTAAAATGTTACCCGTCACAAATAACAAAGAGAGACCCACAGTGAGGCTTTAAAATGTATTGAGAGTGGCCTTCAAAAGCGATCTTGGTGGATTTGTGGCTTTTTTTTTTTTTTTTTTTTTTTTAACTATAGTTAGAACCCGAGAACTACAAAACCTAGGGTAACTATATCAAGGAATATTGGCAAAGTCTTAAAAGCAGTAATTTGTCAAAGAAATGGTATAGGATACCCCCAACTGGACTCTTTGCTCTAAAACGCTTAGGACAGGTGAAAAAATATGGGGGAAGCCATCCCCTGTGGTCTCCATACTCCTCCACATCCTGCCAGGAGTGCCCAGCATGCACACAGTGAGCACACATCTGTCAGTACTGAGAAATCATCACTAATCCTTAAGGCACAACAATGGTGTTGTGATCATGTTTTTAGAGTCCTGATCTTTAGAAATATTAACTATTTAAGGATAAATTGATACATCCGAGCTCTCTGAAACTGCATGTGTGAAACAAAGGAGATGAGAGAGGGGCCGGGGCAGGTAAACAGGAAACAGGAAAGGCCCCATGCTGAAATCACTGTTGGTGGGCACCCTGGGCTGCACTCGACTCTCCTTTCTACTTCTGGATAGGTTTCAAATTTCCCATAACACACAATTATTCCAAAAAAATCTCTACTTTCGGGCCAGACACAATCAGTAGACATGCTCAGCTCTTATCACTAAGAGGCCTCTGGACAAGTTCCTTAATTCTGCTGAGTCTCAGTTCCCTGCTCTGCACAATGGTCATGATAGAGGCGAAATGAGAAATCTTGAAGGGGAATGCTGAGCTCCGTGCCAGGCACAGGGCGTGCACTTGACCAAGGGAGGCTTCTGCCACCCACAGCTAAGTCACTGCCATTGCAGACGGCAAGTGGGGCAACCTAATCTTCCATCGTGACTTTCAATTAAAAACCTGCTTAATGCTCATGGGTTATTTGCTTAACAGTCTCCAGCAGGAGCAAAATGCGCTCTTAAAAGAACATGCTGTCTTTGTGTGATAATCTCCAAGTCTCCCACCCACCCCCACTCACTCTCTCACACACACACACACACACACACACACACACACACACACACACACACACACTGCCAGGTGGCCCCTCCCAAGCTGGCTCTCTGTGACCCACAGGAAATCACCACCATCTCCCCAGCTGTGAATGCCCCAATTTTGAAAACGCTTCTCCCAGACATCCCGTTCAGAGGCATGACCTTTTCTGAGCCTGGGATGAGAAGCTTTGTCACGTTATTTCCTTGCCCGAATAATGCATCGCATCAGGGAACAGCATGTGACATCTATGAAAAATGGAGTTTACACGAGTCCTTGCTTTGAGAACATGCAGAATGTTGTTTTCTTTTTCCCTCCAACAGCACTATGGTTTGGAAGACAGCATGTCTCTTCCCAAGGCCCTGAGTCATTACTCACGCTTGTACAATATTCCTGAGCACACGGTCAATATTCTCCAGCTCTATGGCTACAAATGCACGTGCGGGTTCCCATTAGCCTGCTGCTGCATTCTGCCCTCGCTATGTCTCAAGCTCTTGCTTTTTATGACAGCCACTGATAGTTCGCTGGGAAGCAGAGAACACATCATCACTTAGGAGGAGGAACCCCTGGGCTCAGGCCCCCCTGCTGTTCCTTACCGGGCAGGTTACTCAATCTGTGCCCCTTTTCTTCCTTAAAAAGTAGACATTCAAACCTGACTCAAAGGACTGTTTTGAGAATCACACCAGATAACATATCTAGAGAACTTTGCCCAGTCTCTGGCCCACACAAGTGCTCCATAAACATTTGCTGACATTATTATTATTACTCTTACAGCATGGTGACAGGTCTGATTCACCCACATACCCTCAGTACCTTGCATAGTGATTGACACGTGGTAAGTTCTCAATGTTTGCTAAAGTAATGAGTGAATGGATGAAATGTAGACAATTAACAAACCTCTGTTAAAAAGAAGTTATTTTAACTCTCAAAACTACAGTACTATTATCTTAAACACATGTATTGCATTATTATACAATCCCATGTCGGTGCTGTTCACTGCGCCTGTAATGAATTTCAATTAAATTCCAGGAAGATGCCTTTGTACTTTCGCAACAAAGGTTCCAGAACAATGCGCATGTCTGCAGGTTCACAGACATTCAGGGCCTGCTCTGGAACAGTGGCAGTATGGAAGGCAGCTTGGAGACAGGGCAGGGCGGGCACGAGCAGGCTCCTCCACGGTGGGGAATCACCCAGGTGAGAGGGGCAGAGGTGGCCTGGCCTGGGGCGGTGAAGCGAGGTGTAGAGGGCACCAGGGAGCCAGATGCAAGGGACCTTCAGAAGGAGGCAGTGACTTCCAAATGCAGGGGCTGGGAGGGAAAGGACAGGCAACGATAAACTGACACTGGGAAGAAATCAACAAGCTGAATCTGGGACTGACTGAGCTTCGCGCACTTCAGGACACCCAAGGTGAGACGTCTTTTCACGAGCCTGAGTACCCTGCACACAAATGCTCGCTGCAGCACTATTCGCAATAGCCAAAATGTGGAGGCGATCCAAGTGTCCATTAAGAAGTGAAAGGATAAATAAAATGACGAATATACGTACAAATGGCTATTATCAGCCTTTCAAAAAGAAGGTAATTCGGGCACACACTACAACACAGATAAACCCTGAAAACACATGCTAAGTGAAATAAGTCAGACACAAAAAGACACATACTGTACAACTCCACTTTTATGAGATAACTAGAGTAGTCGAATCCAGAAAGACAGAAAGTAGGATAGTGACTGCCAAGGGCTGGGTGTTGTTTAATAGGTACAGAGTTTCAGTTTTGCAAGATGAAAGAATTCTGGAGGTCTATTGCACAACAATGAATACACTTAACACTACTGAACTGTGCATTTTTTTAAATGGTTAAGATAGTCAATCTCATGTTATGTGTTTATCACAATTTAAAAGATGTTAAATTATAAAATTAAAAGCTGGAAATATGGATCTGTAATCATGAGCCAGAGGAGCTCATTCTTCCAAATTGCCAACTTTGCCTCAATACTCCTTGGTCACTCGCACCCAGGTTCTGCCCCTGAATCCTCCTTCCATTTCCCCAGGGAGACCAGGAGGAGATGGACATCTCTTGCTGGCCACCAACAGGGTCTTGGGAAAGTGTGGCTTAAACACATACACAGGCAAGAGTGCTCAGCTACCTGGACACCGCGCCGTCCAGGAATCCTTAAGGAAGTCTTTGCCAGCCTCTAATCCCATGTGAGCACCTTCTTCCACTAGCAAAGTTCATTTTGAAGGTCTTCCGGACACCTCAGGGCTAAACACTCGGTGGAGGCTGATTGTTTTCCTGTATGGGAAGACCTTGGGAGTTATTTTAACTTTTGATTTCTACTTGTTCTATAAGTGTTCTTTCTTGGATGGTCGTCTTCTGCCTTCTTGCCGTTTTTGTCCCAGCTGTGGTCCATTAGGTCGCACAGTCAGCTTCACCAAGCCTGGGAGTGAAAAAAAACCCAAGTCCAAGTTGCCTAACAGCCATGAAGGTGCACCATTTAAATACGACTGGGCCTGAAATGTGAACGAAGCCGTCCAATGAGTGCGTGCCTCTCACTCCACCACAGGGAGGTTATGAAAACGATTCACGTGGGTTTTCTGGAGGAGCAAAGCTTTATCTGATGAGAATTTTAAAAACTCCCACAGGAAAGCCAGGCCCCGAGGACCTTACACCCATCAGACCTGGCCTGCCCTAGAAACACATCACCTAGAAACACATCCTTTACTGCTAAAATAGCAAACAGCTCTGTTAGTACGGGGTGTGGGGGAGACATAGCGAGAGAGCGAGCAAGTGAGGGAAATAATTAGGTAGTTGGGTTACGCTACTTTGAACACGAAGCACAGCACACTGGGGTCCTGTATCATCCTGGTGGGGACATAACCGTGTCTAGGGATGGGGGGAGGGGCATAAGTGGAAAAGATAGTCTGTGGGATAATGGGGACCAGGATGGTGATCCAGGCCTTGCCACAAACTAGCTGTCCGACCTTGGACAAGTTGTTTCACCTCCCTCAGCCTTGGTTTCCTCACCTGTGCAGTGGGAAGAACAACCCCTATCACCATGGGCTTTATGAAGAAAGAGCAAGAGAGAGAGACCACATGCAAAGCACCCAGTCTTGGACTGTCACACGCCAGCGAGCCCATAAACAAAGCTGGTATATTCAGAGTCACTATGGACATTACTCAAAACCACATGTGCTCAATGCACCTGTCTAAATAAGCAGACAGCTGTTAAATTTTCCTGTGACAGCAACGAATCCTAAAACTAAACACTTGCTCTCAACCAGTAACAAGGCCAATGTTAAAAAATAAAAGACACCAAGGTGGGAGACATTTGCTCTTTATACAGCCTGATGGCCTTTGAATCTTGTCTTCGGCTACAGAGTCACGGTCGTTACTAACATGGATCCAAACCAACCCAGTGGATCCGACTGGATCAAGACAAGTTCTTTCCCCCATGACACAAATGTACAGACTGA
This sequence comes from Tonatia bakeri, assembly GCA_004024845.1. NCBI lineage: Eukaryota > Metazoa > Chordata > Mammalia > Chiroptera > Phyllostomidae > Tonatia > Tonatia bakeri. Next base: position 167,007 of record PVIA01000971.1, read on the forward strand.
GGCTGGAGTAGATGAAATGATTTAGATCTAAGAATAGACACCAGTGGGCTTTAAAAGGTTCCAAGTGTCCGTACACCATTTTAGAATCTATTAGAACCTTGCTGTGTTAATGAGGCCTCTTGCTGGGAACCCAAATTCCCTTTGTAAAGTCCATTAACAACCTACAAGGCAGGTGGGCAAATGTGACTGTTCTCATAGGCCTTGCTCAGAAAGGGAAGCAGTGGGAAATTGCATTCATTTACACCGCATGCACAGAACTTGGAGAGAAAAGGAGCAAAGCACTTCCCTAGGAGTAAGGTTAGGATGCCCTACACCCAGTCCCCCTGCACCTCCCACACCTGGAACAGGAGGCGCCAGTAACTGGCAAAGACAAGAAAGAGGTTTCTCCATGCAATGCAGCAACTACCCCCAAAAGGCTGGGATAAAAAGTTTTGCCCATGAAAGGCTTGCTGAGTTTATTCATGTACCCAGATGATTTGGGCCAGGGAGGGGGGGTGTCCTTCAAACTTTCTGCCTATTGGTTTGGTTTTTAATTGCTCTAAAGAGCATTTTCCCTAGTAAGAACACATGGAAAATTTTGACTTTGAGAGTTCAGATTCTATTAATGATCCAAGTGCATTTTTAAAATGTTTTTACTTTTAGAGCCAAAAATAAAAGTTTTGATTTTCCTATCTGTGCATCAGTTCAAACCAGCACAGAAAATTTGCTGAATATTATCCAAACACCCACAGTTAGGCTGAAAGAAGGGATGGAAAATTTCAGCCCCAAAGGAGTTGCGGGGTGGGGGAGGGCTGAGCGGTGTCTGTCTCCAGTGCACTGAGCACGCATCCTGACTTTTCGTCCACGGCAGCCTCGGCGATGCGCAGATGCTTCCTGTTGTAAGCGCAGTGGCTCCCCAGGGAGCAGGCCAAGTTGAGAGCTGCGCTGCGCACAACATTCCCGGCCCCAGATGCCACCTGCCACTCCGCATGGCCTATCACCTCAACTCTCTCCGCTCATCTCACCCCAGGATGCCGGTCATCGGGGTCTACCCAACAGAAGGACTCTGTGTGGTTTTAACCTTTTGTTGGCCATGACCCTCTCAGAGAACCCAGTGAAAGCTTCCCCACGAGAGTACACAGACCTCTCCACGCACTTTTAGAAGGTTGTGGGCCTCCCCGAACACACATGCTACCACCTTTAGCCTCAAGGACCTCAGTTACTTAGTGGCTCAATTTCTCCTAATATTTTTAAGGTACATTCCTGTATCCCAGGCCTAAGGGCTACGCTTAACTTTTTAGGAGTGGCATCTCTGGATTTTGTCTGCTTGTATACTCACATACATGGCTCGACAGAAATGAAATGGCAAAGTCAAGTTGGGGATGGAACAGGTTCATTTAGCATATCCACTCCTGTCAATATGATGTCCTTCGAGGGAGTTTGGGTAGCTTGGCAACTGCCGTTTTGTAAAGAGGCCGGGCTTGGTTATGTTTTTCCGTTCATCGAAGAGCACGACTGAATACGCTGAGCGTGCTCGACACTCCTCTGCCCACACAGCCACTTGCTGTTTAAACACTCTTCCTGTGCAAAGCTTGCCAACAGGTTATTTTTAACTCCTTTTGTTTGGTTTTGGTGGTAGGCAGAAAGGGGGGTGGGGGCATTACTTTTGGCCTCTCGGTCCCTGTCCTGCAACTTAAATGTCTGTGAAATAATGAAGTGAAGAACCAGCCAGAACTCCCACCCTAATCATTCCTATTGCAGAGGGTCAGGAGTTCCTCAGTTCTTTAGCATATCATGAGCGGGCATCTTGACAATGTAGCAGTGCTGGCACCCTGATTAGAGGACAGCATATCATGAGTGGGTATCTTGATAACGTAACAGTGCTGGCACTCTGATCAGAGGATGGCCGCCTTGCCTGCATCCCCCTGGATGCAGACACTGTTCCCTGTGGGAGAAACCTGGTCAAAGCTCAAGGTGAGAGCAGCCCGGTCCTAAACGCACGAGACGGGACAGGGCATCTGAGCCTGATCAGGAAGACCCTGATGGCTGCAAGTGTGGGGAAGGGTGATGGGTGTGTTCCATTCACTGGGGTTCTTAGGGCCAGTTCCAGCTTCAGGCACAGCTGGGTCCAAGGGCTCCCTCGCCCTCCCCGCCAGGAGTACTTTTCTTTGCACTATCTTCATTCCTGGGTGAAGTTCTCAGTGTGTAGCAGCAAAGATGGACTCTGGAATATTGGTCATTCAGAGCTCTGACAACTAACAGTCCTAGAAGAGAAAGTGACCTCTGTCTTTTTCTCTCTCTCTGAGCCCATCTTTAAAACCTTGGGGTGGACTCTGTCCGACTCCTTTCGCCAACTGTTACCGACCAGAGCCCTTCTCTGTGTCCTGGTTGGCCATGCTCGGGCCACACGATCATTTCTGCAGCCTGCAGGGTCCACCTGGGATCAGAAAGAGGCAGGTTCCCAGTAAAGAAAACAAGGTGCTGGACATACAAAAGCAAACGTCCACACAAAGACTCTTGCACGACGCATTCTGACACTAAAGAACTCTCTAGTCATGAAGAACGCACTGCCCACTGGAGAGAAGGCCTCTGACCTCCAGTCCCAGGGGTCACAGCAGCAAGTCACAGCCCTCCATAGGCCCCAACTGTTCCTAGCGTCTGCCCTCCCAGAGTGCATCTTGTAGGTGAAGGGGGAAAAAGAAAATCAAGATTATTCTCCCTCAGAAAGGAAAAGTAAACGGTCTAGAAATAATCTAAAGGAAAAAACTGTGTGTTGTTCAGGAAAATACCTCAGTGTGTTTTTTATTTAAGAGTGCCTGTGTTACAGTTGGAAAGAAAAAACAGGTTTGCTTTCACTACAGGTACAGTAAGAGGCTGGTGATCAAGGAATCATCAGCAGTCATCTTTGAGGATCTTACAGAGAAAAAAACTCCCTCGTGTGTGTCTCCGTCTTTCCCGTGAATTTTCTCTGGTTCAGCCTGCACCTCTCTGGTTATACACACGGTCCACCAAACACTTTGATGCCCAGCTCCCAAACCCCTTAGCAAGGATATTCTCAACAGGCAGTAAACATCCACAGGCCCAACAAACCCCAGATGGTCTTGGTTTCTTGGATTCCAATCCGTCCCTGGCGCCCCCCTGCAGAAAGCTGTGAGTGAAATTTTTCTTTATCTGGCCATGTTTAGCTTGGAAAACGACTTGGTTTCTTCTTCACTCTGAAATTCCCATTCTCATGGGGCAGGAAGCGAAGCTTCAGCCAGAGGAGACCCTGAGAGGCTCCCTCAGCAGGAGGCACTCGCTCGTTTCTGCCACTGTGGCCTGTTTGCACAAGAGCTCCCCTCCCCTTCCCCAGCCCCAGCCCAGGGCACTCAGAAACACTATTTGTTCTGGCTGTGGCACTCAGGACATGCAACTGCTTTCCTTTCCTCCTTCCTTCCTCTCTTATTTGCTAGTCAAGAGACAAATGCAATCTGAAATTGATGGTCTAGAGTTCAGAGCCCCAAATGACAAGCTACCGATGTGTTTGAACTGGCTGACATGTCGCTGACCCACAGAGGGCTTGCAGAAGATGTCAATGAGTTGGCAATGGAGGCCATTTGAAAAATAGGGATTTCTAGACTCTTAAAAATCAGAGTATCTGTTGAGTCTGATTTTTCATCCCCACCGGTCAACAAACTGCCAAGGACGAGACAAGGACCTGTGCTTCCAGCCTCACACAGTCCGCCTTTCTCATGGGCTAGCTGAGGCCTGCAGCACCGAGGCCTGCTGTCCCTGGGCGGCAGGTGGGGGCAAGGTCATGCCACAAGGGCACTGGTAGTCAGGGCCGGCCCAGCCTCTTTTCCTGACACCCTGATTCGCTCATTTCTCTTCCAGAAGTCACAGCAAAGCCAAATGGCTGGTTTGCAGCTCCCACTGAATCTATCCGAACTAACCTGACCTCTTCAAGTTTTCAGCAAATGTGGACAAGGCCACAGCCATAAAGATGTTCATTGCCCAAATGTCCAACAAGCAAATGCCAGCATTTCTAGATGAACAAAATCGTATGCAATTATCTGAAAAAAAGTTTACAATATATCAATTCATAAAAAGCACTAAGTAAAAAATATGCATGAAGGAAAAAGGGCTGGAATGAAACACACCTAAGTAGTGACAGTATATACTATAGGTAACTAGATTATAAATTATTTAAATTTTCTTTTATTTTTATTTTTTTGCAACTTTACTAAAATGAAAATGCATTCTTTTAAAAAGCTGCACCAATATTCAAAAGCACTGTATTGGAACCCAGAAGGCCAAGCAGTGCATCACACTGGGGCAAGGGGCGTGTCCCGGGGGGCCTCCAGATATAGTGTGCAAACCAAGTAGCCTGCTGCCCAGGATGACACTGGCACTCTGTGTATTTGAGCTGAGCTGCAGGAAGTGGTCTGCAGGCGAAGGAGAGCCTGCTGATCTAATTTAGAACTGAAGAGGTTGCTATTCTCAGATCTCCTAGATGGATTTTCTCCCATGCTGGAAATCAGGATCTAACTGCTCTTGTCGAAGACCTGCCTGCATGTTTAAATAACTTCTTCCTGCCTCACTTTCTACACCTGGAAATGGAGGTGGCAGGACCATTAAGATGAACAGGACGGTGTTTAACGATCTCTACCACAGACATGGTGTCTGATGTAAAAGACTCCTAGGCAAAGCCTTGCAAGGTAGATCCCAGCCTTTGCTTTTCCTGATAAGGACACAGAGTCAGATCAACTGGAAATGTGTCCAAACCCCCCGTGGCAGGCCTGTAGAGGAGCCAGGATCTGAATCCCAAGGCTGTAAGAACTCGGACCCCAAGTTTGGAGTCTTGTCCAAAGCCCCCCAGGCAGGGAGCACAGCAGTGATTCCATGAACCACGGGGCGTGAATTACAAGAGGTTGAAAATGAATGAGAGGCACCTACCAGCCTGGGAAATCTGGAATCGCCAGGTAAGAGCCACATGCACGCTGCCTAGCACGCTGCAGAAGCGCACTGCCAGTGGCATGTGACCAGCGGGGATGGAACACAGCCAGAACAAACTGACCGATTTTACAGTGTCATTAATTTTAGAAAAAAAAATTAATGAGGGAAACTTCACTATCAATGAAGTTGCAAGAGTATAATAAGCTATGCTTGCTCCCATGAGGGACAGCTTTTTAATTATTTTTTCAGATGAAATGCAGTCACCGTGTATTTGATCCATACCCGACCCACGCTCTTTGGAGAGTTAAAACACATTTTACCCAATGTCAAGTTAAAATAAAAACTCATCGGTAGCAAAATAACTCTGGGCTCCCAGTGCTTTGAAGGGAAATTTGGTTCTCTCTGGTTGCTGGCTGGTATTACAGTGACTCTTGCATTAAGCACACAATTGGCAGATGAATTCTGAGAATAATTTTCTTTGCATCATTAGCTGGAACACAGAGGGTTCCACTAGGTGACAACAGGAGTGACAAATCAAGCGTGACCCATCCATGTCTAATATATGTGCCTCCTGACTTGGAGCAACTGCTGTGTGTCTGGACATCTGCAGAGGCCCCACTCTTCCTGGGGAGGCAGACGGCCCCCGCAGAAGACCCTCAAAGAGCTGCTCTCCTCCAGCCAGCTCCCATCCCACCTGCAGCTCTGTCTCTGTCTCTGTCCCTTTGCACACGAACAGCAGCGTTGCGTGTGTCAGTGTTGTATGTGTGTGTTATCCACGTACATTTGCCCACCTGCATTTCCTGTTCTGTTCATCCTATTCCGCATTTTTTAAACATCATCCACATGTCATACAATTGCCGAGAACTACACACAGACATGCACAGAGATATACAACTGAATGCACGTAAAACTGCTGAAATCCGAATAAACTCCATGGGCTGCCAGGTACAGTTTCCCAGTTTTGAAAGTGTACTAGGGTAATGCAGTATGTTACCACTGAGGGAAAGTCGCTGAAGAGCACAGGGGACTTTTCTGCATTTTCAAAAAACTTGTGATTCTATAATTACTTCAAAGTAGAAAGTTAAAAAAACCTTACATCCTCAAATAACTACTTGGATACCTTGAAAAAGCAACCGACCGACTGGCGTGACAATGCAGCTCCTTACAGAAAAGTAACAACGAAAGAGACAATTATCTTGGCTTGGTTTGGTACTGGTCCTCATAGCCCCTGTTAAGGGCTAGATCGTGTCCCCTCAAAACTAACATGTTAACGCCCCAACCCTCAGAATGTAACTGCACCGTGTTTGGAAATGGGGCCTTAAAGAGATAATGAAGGTTAAATGAGGTCACGTGAGTAGGTCCTACCCAATGCCACTGGTGTCCTTATGAGAAGAGGAACTGGGAAGGCCACACTCAGGTACGGGGAGGAGAGGGCCCTACCTGTTGAGCCAAAGGGAGAGGCCTCAGAGGAACCCAGCACTACTGATACCTTGACCTTGGCCTTCCAGACTCCAGAACGGTGAGAAATTCAGCATCCACTGCTGAAGCCACCCAGTCCTGGGGGTCCTGCGACAGCAGCCCAGCACACCGCTGCAGTCCCCACACTCACTCCTCTAGTTTTTGTCCCTTGATGACACGCTCCCCAGGCCTCAGCACCATCTTTGAGAGGGAAATGGTGGCCGAAGTGAGGCAGGAAACCGCATTGTCAAGGAACACAGGTCCTAGCACAGAGAGGTAAGTTTTGGTGTTCTTTACTACACTCATGTGAGGTTGGTACAGCCATCTGAGGAATTATCAAAATAAGGAAGAGGGATCATAATTTTTCAGCGTGGGCCTGGATGACAGAACCAGAACCAGCTGTGGGAAGTGGTAAGGAGACAGATTTCTAACACAACATAAACACAATTTCCTAATGGCTCCTGTGTTCAGAAACAGGATGACCAGCCATGTGGGGGTCCGATGTCCACAGTTCTAGAGAGGTGAGCAGAACACAGAACACGCCCACTGCCCCCACATGCCCCAGCTCTGATCTGTGCCCACCTCTCCTTGAAGCCCTGGAGTCAGGGCACAACCTCTTTCTGGAAGCCCAACCTGAACTGTGAGCTGCAACCACACTCCTCCGCCCTCCCACTCCCCTCTGTCCGGCTGCGGCGCCTACTCTATGCCAACAGCAGCTCTCCCCTCAGATCTGAGGCACACTGCTCTCTTCCCAGCTTCTGGTTCCTGTAATTTTTACGGTCTGAAGTACTCACGCTGTCTCGTGGAAAGCCCTGACTTGCACCTAACCCTTTAGACCATCCACCAGTTGCCCATGCTCTGCCCCAGCATTGTGACAGGATTCAGATGCACCTGGAAAGAAATGCCACTCCCGGGCCTGGAGCCCAGCCGTATCCTGGAGCCCAGCCCCATCCAGCTAAGTTATCTCAGGCAAGTTACCTAACCCCCCAGAAGCGTAGTTTACCTGTCTGCTTCATGTATAACAGCAAAAGTTTGAAAAAGCCATGTTTAATAGTACAGACCATTAAATATTAAGGTATATGTTCATGAGGGAATAGTAAGTATGCAGAAGTAACGTCAAAGAGGAATATTTAGTGACATGGAGAAATGCTCATGAAATATTAAGAGAGAAATAAAATTGCAAAGCACTGTTCCTTATAAACAATTTTTTTTGTAGAAAAGAACACCAGTGCACAAAAAAAAGACTTTATACAATCATAAAACTAAGAGTAATTATTTTCTAATTAATCTTTCTCTATACTTCCTAAGATGTCAACGGTGTTAATGCTTTTTAACTAGAAATAGTTATTTTCAAGATCTTTCACATTCCCATGTTGGCTTGTTCCTCCTCAAAGAAGAAAACCAGAAACAACCCAGTGACCTAGCAGCCTCACAAAAGGGCAGAGTGGGCCCGTGACATTAGCTACTTGTTCTTGCCTACAATTCGACGTGCCATGTTTTGAACTCGGAGAAACAGAGCAGCCAAAAACACTGGCTAAGGGAAGGTCACCAAATGGACTGGTGGCATGCGGAGACTCCCAAAGGGTCAATTCTTGGACCCACTCATCAAACAGCTTCTACTGCCACTCTGCCCAATGGTCCCTCTAGGAAGAATGTCTGTCACGTGTCACCCACGGGCCACTGTCAGCTATACTGTGAGGCTTGGCTCCACACTGTGCTGTAGTAGAAAGTGTGCCAGTAGAGCCATGTCCCCATTCACTGGGTTTTGTCCCCTGGTAATGAGCTCCCTTGGCTCCCTCCCCATGCTGGAAAGCAGCAGCCGCAAACAGTGCCAGCCAGAGAAGCCCCTTGTGAATGGCCCATCAAGGAATCTCAGAGTTGGCAGTGGCTTGGCCACAGAGGCCAAATCAAATAGTCATTTCAGTGGAAAACATCAGCTTGTCTCAAGATGGAATGTGTCACTTCCCCCTAGTTGGAGTGGGGGTGACGACATGGCCACAGACGTGCAGAGGGCGCCCACCTAGTGACCGCTACGCAGGTGGCTTGGGGGCAGGGCTCGTCACCAGGGACCAGCAGCCCAGGCTCTGCACGGTCTTCACCCCCTTCCCTGCTGCCTTCCCCTGCAAAGGGTCCGCTAGGAACGAGCTGTGTTTGATGCACGCCATGTTTCTAATCTTCTCGGTCTCCAATCCACACTCAAATGTTTGGTGATGACCAACTGGCTGGTCACGGGCCTCTCTATCTTAACCAGCTTCTCAGGAGCTGGAACCTGGGGGCACACTGCTATTCCACCCCAACGGGTGCACATTTACACCCAACTCCCAGCACCAGTCCTTTCAGACTCTCCTCCTCTCTGCAGGGGGTTAAGAGGCCACAATTCACATCTATTCTGTTCAGTAGGCTCCCCCGAATACTTTCCAAAGCAAATTTAGTGGCTTCAGAAGTAGCTCCCTTTTACAGCAGATGAATGCTAAAATAGTCTCATAATCACTAACGCATTTTTACGACCTGTACAGTGAATGAATGAACCAGTTATGTTCTGCATACACTATGGACTTCTTAAATTGCTCCTGGAGAATCCAAACCATGCACGGAATAAAAAGGCCACCTAGTGAGGCCAGGCTGTGCAGTATGCTTGCTCTCTGCCGGTCCCTGAAAACACAAGTCCATGAAACCTGCTAGGACACACTCAGAGGGCCCATCTTCCTGGCTCTGTGCTGCCACAATTTGGAATTTGGCCAGATGGACCAGAGCCACCAAGATGTCCATGCACCAAGCAAATAGCAGATGCTCTCTGACTGCTTAACTACCATAGAGGAAAAGGGTGTCCAAGTAGAAATTTGGCTGAAACATTCTTCGTAACGAAGACTCACTGCAAATCCCACAGATAAGATAAGAGCTCAGACTGGAGAAGGCCCCTCTGCCCGTGCCTCCACCTCCAGTGCCTGAAACCAAAATGCCTCTTCATCCTAAAGCTTTGCACACACAAACCAGGCCCCATCCAGTGCAGGGAAATACCATAGCCCAGTTCGTCAGGGAAGACTTCCAGAAGCTGGTTCTGAGTCTGCCGCTCTGGGCACGAAGCCCTGAGCAGAGGTGATTTAGCATTGCTATTACTTCAGGAGAGATTCCGGGGAGACATTTTTCTATTTAATTCTATCATCAGAGACAAGAACTCAGCTTTTCACTCTCCAATTCCTTCTCTGTGCTCTGATTTATCTGCCTGCTGTTATCACTGCCAGAAAACATCTCTCCCAGATCCCAGGGTGACATTCATCAAGTCAGAGGCCAATTGTCTGGCTGGACTTCAGGAGACTATTTTGGATCCACGCTGTGGCCCATGTCCTACTCTGCAACAGAGTCACATGGGTGGCTTTCACTCAAGCTTCAAAAGTAACAAAATGTAAGCGATTTCCTTAGCCCCCGTCCCTGCTGTGCCCAGCTTCAGGCAGTGTAGAAGCCCCTAACCTCATGGGAGCAGGACTCGCCATCTCGGGCCTGGACAGTCTTCTCTTCTACTTTGGGTTCCACGGTTGGGTCATGACCAGGCTCACAGGTACCACCTTTCTCACCTGGGGCCTGTCCCCAGAGGGCAGAAACATACATCTGCAGCATATTTGTTCAGCAGAAGCATCTACTCCACTGCTGGGACAGAAGGGCACACAGGAAAACCAGGATTCAGATGTGTGATACCCCCCAGGCCCTCCTGGCTCAGAAAGCTTGGCCAAGCAGCGTATGCTGACAACTTGGCAGATGGGAAGCTTTACGTCAAATCCTGCTCAAATTCCACGGTAACCCAAAGCTCCATGTTATAATGAACTTCATATCTCAAAGCACCCAGCTTTCACTGGGAAGGGGAATATTTTCAAAGCTTAGCACTCAGTGACTGAGGATGTGTCATATAATCCAACAGCTTGTGGGAGACAAAATTATACTTGGTAAACAAAGGGTGGAGATACTGGCCCGCCAGCCCTCACCACACAAATGCCCGTGCAGCAGGACCCAGAAGCAGGGACTGACACCCGAGGAGTCTGTGCCACCTTGCAAACACTAGATGCTCCCATTTGCTGTGGTAGCAATTCGCCACTTAGACATTTCTTAACCCCCATCTGCAAATGTCTTCAGTCCTTCCAGCATCAAGTATCAGAAACTCATATAATGTAAAATAATTTTTTGCATTTTTTAAAAAATTTTATTTATTTATTTATTAGAGAGGGAAGGGAGGGAGAAAGAGAGAGAGAAACAGCAATGTGCGGTTGCTGGGGGACATGGCCTGCAACCTAGGCATGTGCCCTGACTGGGAATCAAACCTGCGATGCCTGGCTCGCAGCCCGCACTCAATCCACTGAGCCACACCAGCCAGGGCAATGTAAAATAATTTTTAAAACTCAAGACATACCTTATTTCTTCCAAAACATCTAGTTCCAGCACATACCTCCATTACGGGAAAAAAAAAATTACTCAGAGTCATCAACTTTTAATGACAGCAATGCCAATGTGTAGACCCCCAAGTCTACCCTGGCCCAAACAGCCCGAAGTCCACGCACACAGAGAAGGGCAGATAAATGAGCATAAAACTCCTCCTGACCATGTCCTTCCCTCTTGAGGTCTGCTGATTCTCTAGCACAACAGAGCTCAAATTCTGCACAGTGGAATCACCTGGGGAGCTTTGTAAACATGCTTTATGGCCAGACCAACTATACCAGACCATAAACAGACCAACTACACCAGATTTTCTGGGGGTGCAACTCAGACATCAGCTTTCAAAATCCCTCTGTTTTGAAGTGAAGTTTGAGAACCAGTGTTCTGGCAAAACACAAAGTTCCCAGGCTCACCTTGCCTTCCTTCGCCAACACACCCAGGTTACTAACACAGTGCAGACCCGAAGAGAACCACGCCCCTGGCTCTGGGGCCACTCCTACCTATATAGAGCGAGGAGTCCTTCCTCCGCACGTGGTCATCGATGTAGGAGACGCCCAGGGGCTGCACAGGGGTAGCACCGATGCCCAGGAGCACCTGGGCCCCAATCAGCAGCAGGTACATCATGTTGGTGGCAGTCCGGCTGCGGCAGATGAGGTCAGGGTCGGGACCCTGGTCGCTACCCGAGCCATTGGCGGCACAGACATCACGGCCCTCGGCGCCCCAGCGGATCTCACCAGCTTCGTACTTGTACTGGTGGGTCAGGAACTCGGGCAAGGCGGACAGCAGCGCTCCCAGGGCCATGACGATGCCCCCACAGCCAATGAGGCGCGGCCGGTGCCCACGAGCCCCGAAGTAGCTCACGAACAGGATGAGCGCCAGGTTCCCGATCTCGAAGCTGCTGGCAATCACGCCCACGTCGGCGCTCTGCAGGTTGAACCTCCGCTCCAGGGTGGTCAGCACACTCACCTGCAGGTGCAAAGCAATGCCTCGATGTCAATCCCAGTGGACACCACAGAGGAAACCCCCTTCGGCCTCCTGGCGCACCTGGCCCTCTCGCCCCTCCCACCTGGAGGTTTGTACCACCTGTGCAGGGTGATTTAAATCTGAAAAATCAAAAAGATGTTTACTTAGTATGGTAGGCCTAGTTATACAGTTGAGAATTAACTTTCTCGCTGGCAAAGAAGGTGGTCTTGGCCCCTTGCCATCGTGCAAATGGCAAGCACTGAGGAAGCACCATTTCCCCTCCCCCACAGCAATGTGGGGCCTGTGCGTCCTGCAGAAGCACTGAGTCCAGAAGTCTGCAGTTTTCACCCGCTCCCGACCACGGCCTATGTATCTTTGAAGCCTGCTCTGGGAGGACAGGACACAGGGGCAGGGGCTTCTCCCCAGGTGATTAAAGTAACTGAAGAAAATACATACAGTAAAACAAAGCAAAAACCTGGATGGCCAAATGGACAGGCTGGATGTGAGCTCATTAATCATTAGCTTTCACTTTCTTCTAGAGATTTCCAAACAATGTAGAGACGGTCCCTAGAGGCTGCCAGGTAAATACACTCCTTATTGGTCTATGCCCCACCTAGGCCCCTGGATGGAATATTTTTTATGACTTCCCCCACCTTTGTATTTTTGTCTGCCTTACATTTGCTTGCTTAACAAATATTTACTGAATATCCAGTATTGGTCTGATAATGCCCTAGGCACAAAAGACAAAAAAACAAGGAAGAGATGACACCTGGACTCAAGGTGCCACCGAGCGGAAAGGTGCACATGAACCCAACTGGAAACCGAGCAACTGGATGTTACAGAAATGATGCGAACATTGCACTGTGGGCAGGGCCAAGAGGAGATGCTTCGTTTTCGGGCTTCTTGAGGTGAAGAGAAAACGTAAAGGGCCCTTCTCTCTTGCCGTTCACAGGTTCCTCACAGGTTTGTGAGCAAGACACAGCTCCTGTCACGGGAGACCTCACAGCCCAGCTGGGTGCTGAAGAACTCCCCCGCAAAGGGAACAGTGTGAGTAATATCAGGTGGCCCGACTTAATACTGGAACGGAAAGTACTAGGAAGGTGCACTGGGGACAAATTGTAAGGAGCCACAGGTGCCGCTCTGAAGAAATCCCACGCAGATCATGGCAGGAGGAACACCTGGTAGTTCCTTTATCAGCTCTGGGACTCTGGTCAAGTTACTTAACCTGTTCACACCATGACTCCTATGAAGTCAGAGTAATACCTGCCTACCAGGGTGGACGTGAAGATCAGAACGAAGGTATGCACAGTCCCTTCGCACAGAGCAGCCTTTCTCTCCCTGGCAGGAGAGCCTAGAGAAGCAGCCAAGCAGAGGGGTGCAGAGCCAGGGCTCCGGGACCAGAAAGCCTAGGCCCACCCTGACTCTGCGACCTTGGACAAGACACCCCGTGCTTTCACCTTCCCACCTGTAAGACGGGGATGAGAACGCTACCTCTCAGGACCGCTGTCAGGAGTCAAGAACATACACGTGTAAGTGCCAGGCGAGGGCTAGCTGTAACCCTCATTTATCTGAGGGCATCAGGGAACTTCAAAGGGTTTTCAAGCATAGGAGTGATGGCAGGCATGACTCCTGTGGATAATGGGCAGTGGAAGAGTGAAGGAATGCCAGCAGAGAAAAAGACTGGGCTGTAATTAAGAGAGAAGAAAAGACCCAAGTCAGTACAGTGCAATGGAAATGAACAAAACAGTTTGAGCATGGCAAAGGCAACATTATGTCTTTCGGGAGACCGGCTCTGTCAGCTCATCGAGGCGGGGCGGTGCTAAGGAGGGGAGGAGGGGGCGTCCCATGGATCTAGCCTTCCTCCAGGTGTATAAACACGTGCACTGTTGTCAACGCCCACACACCCACAACCTCCCCACAGTGCTCAGGCACACACGCCTGCGTGCACACACAATATACACGTGCGATGTTCTATGTGCCTTTATTATAGAAACGAACAGTAGCCCAAATGATTCTTCTTAGCCTTACTCCCAATTCCACACATTTAAACAGACTCCTTTAGCCCTGAGGCTCCCCTTGCACTTGGAAAGCACTAGAAATTTCAGATGCCTGGGCCCTCCCAGTTTCTGACCAATGGAGAAGCCTGGGCCCTGCGATGCCGTTGAAGACCTCCAGGTGGTTCTGCGAGCTGAGCAGCGCCCACACCAGAACACACGTGCTGCGGTGAGTCCTTCCGCACTGGTGCCAGGGAGCTCGGCAGAGCTCTGTTCCAACACTGGCAGAGGCCCAGGCCCCCATCCGTGACCTACAAGAGGACATCTGCACCCCCCTCCACCACCTGCACTCCAATTCTGATTCCCGTTTCCATTCTAGCCCAGTCAGGGCCAGCTCACAACTCAGCCAGCCCGCTTATAAGGCCAGGTTACTGTTTTCAAACACCAAGTATTCGCAATTGTCCAGAAAAGAAACTTAGTAAAATGGCTTTCAAGTACTCCCCCAAATGTTCTGAAAGGTCCGGGCGAGTGAAAACACAGGCTTTATTTATACACCCCTTTCCTTCGTAACACAAACAAGCATGATGGAATGTGTGTCCCACCAGGGGCTACATTAGGGAATGCAGTGTTGGAGAGAGCCCCAAAGAAGGCAGCCTGACTGCCTGGGAGATGGGGGCCTTGCAGTTTCACCCAGACCTTTGTGGCGAGTGTCACAAGACGCCCAGAAAAGACCGGATACAGAAACCAATAGGGACACGTCGAGGCAAGGTCCCCTGGGTGCACTCGAGTTGCCTCCAGCAGTCCAGTGGGTCTGCAGCCTGGTGACCGCCACCAGGAGTGAAGGGCAATGCAAGTGGCAGGAAGGGTGGGCAGGTGGGAGAGGTCAGAGCAGCAGCCCTATTTCATTCCTGCCATGAGGCTTAACGACATCCACACTTGGCAGCGTATCTGAAACATGACAACTGCTCCGTTTGAACAGGTGTGCCCTGTCATAAACTATCACGCAGGTATGGATATTTATGATGACAGATAGGGTGGATGGGATAGAGACAGCTGCTGGCAAAAGAAAAATAATCAGCTGTCAGAGAGAGCTGGTGCCCGCGCCTGCAGCTCTCGTCCTGCCTCAGACCTGCTCTTGGCAGGGTGACCCGCAGCGGGGACGGCAAGAAGCAGGGTCTTCACCCCCTTGACTCAGCTTCAGGGACACCCATCTGCAGTGTGCTTTGTGGACCCACAAGATCGCCGGCTAATGTCTGCAGTCACTGCAAACATGACTTCGAGAAGGTGAACTAATGAAGCACGCACGGGCCACGAAGCCCACTTGTGGCTTTCATGTGGCAGCGAACAATCCAGGGGTGAGGCACATGTGCGCTAAAGGGAATGACTATCTTCACAAAGTGCGTAGCAGAACTGATGGAAAACACCTTGACTGGAGACGGAGGAGACAGAACTCCAGAAGGAACACAGAAAAGGAAGCGTTCTCACCTTGTGCCAAGTGAGTATGAAGTTATCATTAAAAAAAATGCAGTATTTATCAGGCCCCTACTACCAGAATTCAAGAAAACACAGGCTTGCATTTCAAAATCTCCTGGAGCACCTGGTTAAAAAAATGCCTACAGATTCCCAAACCCTGAAATGAGGTCCAGGAGTCTGAGGTTTTAGAAAGTTCCTGGGTCTCTGACGCCCACCCGGGGCCGAGCACCACACCACTGGTGTTGCAGGGGTCCAAGATGTGCTCACCATCCACCTAGAGCTGTGGTTCCCATCCGTTGGTGGCAGCAAAGTCACCTGGAGGCCATCAGCCGGCCAGGCTCCAAGCTCCGAGCGCGACTCGGCGGGGCTGCAGTGGGACTGAGAACTCACAGTTCCAACACACTCCAAGGTGGGGCTGATCAGGGGGCCGGCGCTTTGAGAATGCTTCTCCCCAGACTCCCTCTCTACAGCAAACCCACCCTGCTCAGGATGAAAGGGCTTGTTTCTTAAAACCAGATATGAGTCAAATGCGCACCCCCCCCCCATTTCCAGGTCCCAGAGAAACACACTCCTGCCTGGGAAAGGAAGGCTGTGCTTCGGAAAGGCTCACCTCTTATGGGCTGAAGTGCAGCCAGGCCGGCTGCAGAGACCATCAGCTCGTGCTGCCGCCAATGGCACACAACAGGAGGCATCGGAGACCTGGGCCAGGTACAAATAAGCTCTGCTCACCTTCCCAAGGGTCCGGGTTATCAGCGACGCAGGAAGAAGCCAGGTTCCTCAGAGCAGCACCTAAAGCCCGACTGCTCCCATGAGCCCTCCTGCTTTCTCACCCTGCCTTGCCCAGTGGGGCCTGCCCCTGAACCGGAATCACCTGTGCTTGCCCACTCGCCCCACCCCCCAGGACACTGATGTAATTAACCTGTGGGAGCTGGGCCCAAGCAAGAGGCGTTTCAAAGCTCCCCAGCTGACTCCAACGTGCAGTCAGGTTGAGGTGTGTGTGCACACAGATACCTGTGTGCACACTGCAGAGGGGATGTACATGCCTGGATGTCTGCAGCGATGCAACCTGGCCACCCTGGTGTGGCCCTGGAGCGCGGGAGCCTCCAGTTCAAACCTGCCTTTGACAGAGGAGAGGTGCACACGTATATCCATATGTTACAGTGCAGAGACTTCAACACTTATGACGTATCCACTTTGCACATTTTTAAGCCTTAATTTTAAAATATTTTTTAAAATGGGGGAAAAAATCTAGCTTTGAGAGCATTTGGCCAAGTCAATTGTTCTAAGCCCGTTTGCGAATCTGTGCTGCAGACAACACTGCTTTGAGTGTTACGTGATTGCAACTGGCACACAGTAGGTGCACACAAAACAGCTGCCTTCGTCACTGGCGTGCATGCTTCGGTTCAACTCCGCGCGCACTGCCTGCTCCGTGGGACATGCGAAGAAACCTAAGAATGACAGAGACCAGGCCTGGCTGGCAGGAGTTCACAGTGTGAGGAGAGCAGGAAGACACAGTCGAATCACAGCACAGCCTCCAGCTGTGCCCACGACAGAGCGGGACAGGGCTGGAGGGAGTCAGAACAGACTGCATGTGGAACACGTCTGGATACAACACGAATCACCTGGACTGTATCAAATGTGGGGGGAGCAAAGGGGGTGCCACAACAGTCCCAGAGAAAAGATCAGTGGCCTGAGGAGTGAACTTTGCCTGGTGGAAGGCAAGTTCAGACACCCCCTGGGGAAGGAAAGGCCTTTTGACCACATAGCGCTGTGAGAGGTCGTCGCCGATAAAATGGCCTTAAAGGCATGCTGAGGGTCTGCCCTGGGTTCAGAAGTCACTGGGGAGCCACGGGAGGTTCCTGAGCATGAGCCATCCATCAGCAATGCTATCCTGGCATTGCTGCCAAGTGCGGAGTGAGAAGAAACTGCCCAGTTTCAACAGCACTGGTGAGAAATGACACTGCAGCAGGGTACCGCTGGTGGAACGTCCAAGAAGGGTGTCTCTGTGAGAGATGCCTCCAAATAAAGGCAATGCTGCTCTGTGGGGCACGGGGACAGGCCCCGCAGGCTGCCCCCGGGGCCCGGAGGAAGCTGCGGCCTCCAACTACATGCCCGGCAGCAGGCCCCAGGCCAGCAGGCCCGATGCCAGCTAGCGGGTGTGGGAGCAGTCCAGGGGGCATCCACCCCACAGAAGACTGAAGTCACACAAAGGACCCTGGGGTGGGGACATGCTCTTTTTTTTCTGTAAAGGGCCAGGAAGTTAACATTTTAGGCTTCTAGGCAACATGGTCTCAGCAGCAGCTACTCGACAGATCCCAGAACAAAAGCAGCACCTGCAGGCAATACATAAACAATGAGCATAGCTGTATTCCAATCAGGTTTTACCAAGAAGAAGCAGTGGGCTGGCCTCGGCCCCAAGCTCTGTCCGTGCAGTGTGGGAAATCAAGTTATTCCTGTGTGAGTGATAAAAACACTGGCCATTTATAACAAGTCTGTGAAACACTTCTCTTGCTGACATGAAAAATGTCACAACTTTAACGCAAGTTTGCTTTTTTAACCCATAAAAGTAATTTGAAAGCTAACTTCGGCTCCCTCTCTCACGGGCCAAGCGCCTGTCTCCTTGCAGTAAAGCAGGAAAGGGGCTGGGCCATCGAAGCCCAGAGAGCACTGCCCCCGAGAAAGCCGCAGCGGCAGTTTCACTGTGTGAGGCAAATCGTGTGCTTCTGCTTTTCACCTGAACGGCAGCTCCTTGGAGTGAGTGATTCAAGGCACAGCTGAAAGGGCACACACAAGCCATCCACTTGTGAGTCCAGAACCCGGTAGCAGCAGGTGAAGCACCTCCTGTAGTCGCCCTGGCGGCAAACTGATCACCAGCCTGGCTCACAGGTTGGCCAGGGAAGAGAGACATGTGGTCAGTGTTGCTTTATTTCTGGTGGGGTGCTGGCCTGTATTATGACCACATGGTAGATATTTGGGTGTAATTTCTTTCTTTTTTTAAAAGATTTTATTTCTTTATTTTTAGAGAGAGGGGAAGAGAGGGAGAGAGACACTGATGTGAGAGAGGTTCTCTCCTGAACGCGCCCCACCCAGGCCCTGACCCCACAGCCCAGGCACGTGCCCTGACCGGGAACCGAACCAGTGGCCTTTCGCTCTGCGGAATGATGCCCCCACTGGTCAGAGCACCTGGGTGTAATTTCACAACAGTTTTTCTTTAAAAGCCAAGTAAGAATTACATGGAAAATCTCTATAATTTAAACATAACTCTGGAGTCCAGCCCACACTAAGGCAAGAAGAGGGGCAGACAGAAACCATGGGAGATTCTGAGAGCCACATGCTCGCTAACTGTGAGGCTCGGGCACCTGTAACTCCTTTTTCCTGTGCGTGACACGGAGATGACAGTTCTGACCTCACAGTGTGCCACGAGGTTCAAACCGGGGGACAACACCCTGTGCAACAGCCGTCACAATGTCGGGGGCTGCGAATGTGGGATGCGGCTTTGCCCTCCCTGGCAGCAGTGTCCTGAGAACCCACGGGTTTCTCCCTACCTGGTGTCAGCAGAAGCACATCACTTTCTCCGACCATCCTGAGAGTGAGCATCTTAGCCGGCTTTCTTTAGAGAGGCCTCATCGGTCTCTACCATGCGGTCTCCGCCCTTTCCTGCATTCCTCAGACCATCTTTCCCTTTACACCCTGCGTTTTAGTTTCTCTCATCAATTTATTCTTGCAATAACTCTGCTCCCTGAATGGCCCTAAAGTACATCAGATGCATATTTTTTTATTATTCTTTATATTTAGTGAAATCTTATGTTCAATTAATTCTATGATAATATATAATATTTTATGATTCTCTTCTTTTAAAAAATCTCTAAATTTAATTGCTTCCCACTTATAAATCTCATGATTGATTTTTCTATCTCAGTGGCTCCTCATAGAAATGCAGAAATTCTCCATCTCTGCTGGGGACAACTAATAAAACTTTCTTCTGCTCGGTTATCAAACTGCACATTTTTACATCAGAAAGGTTTACATCAGGTTGGCTATTATTAATAGTTTGTGTTTAGCCTAATCTTTCACACAACAACTTCAGGTGATTTTTCAACTCACAATTCATGTGCTGCCAGGTCTCTTTTATCACAGACACTTCGAGAACAAGGGAGTTACAGGATTTCCTCGCCTCTCAACATAACTGCACGGGGGAGCAGACACAGTGGTAAGAAAGATTCCCATCCCACACACTAGTGACTCACGCACACACACCCCCTCCCAAGGCAGAACTGTTTTTGCTGAACCAGGTTCTCTGCACGTCCTAGGGTCTGGGCTCACTGTCAGAAGAATCGTAAAACCTCACACCGAGCACCTGCGCCGTGCCCAGAGCTGATCCCAGGGGCTGGGCTACACCAACTCACAGTGACACCGAGCAGACACCAGCGGAAACGGGCAGTGCTCACCCAGGGCGAGCGAAGACTCCCCACCGGAAGGCAGAGAAGCACAGCACTCTGCCCAGTGAGACGCCCTGCCCCGGACGGGAAAGCTAACTGACTCTCTCAGGCAGACCAAGGAAGCCCTAACCTGGTAACCAAACTTGCTATTAAGAAAAAGTCTTGATATTGTTAAAAGTTATGGACAGAAGAGAAGAGTTATGAAGTCATACATGATTTTGAAAACTTTGGGTTGAAAACAGGTAAGCAGGTTTCTTTACTATAAGACTTAGGAGAGACTTCCAAATGGTAAAACTGACTTTTAGTCGTCCACCAAAATAAATATTATGTAGTAGTTCTTGACACTCTTCTGACTATGGAAACTACGGAGTCTTTTTTGTAAATAATGAGCATCCCTTGGGAAAGACCATATATACATACAATACATATGTATGTATATATACTTTCAGAAATACCAATATGCTTTTAATTAAGTACAGAGAAAGCTCCACTTCTCCTAGCACCTATTTTTATTGCTTTCCTCAACCTTGCTGCCTACAGCCAAAGGTTATTAAACAGTGTGATTACAGCTGTGTTTTTCCCTTCTTGCTTCACGTACCAGGAGCCTCAGGCTCAAGCCTACAGCCACGCTGGACGAAGGAGCGGGATGCCAGTGCTGCACATAAGCATGTCGTTTCTTTTTCTTCATGGCCCTGGAACTCTCCCTGTTCTCCCACAGGAGTACAACACTGTCCCGGAGCAAGGCACAAAGTCAGCACACATGAATTCCTCAAGAGCACAACACCAGGTAGGTGGGGTTACGCCCTGAACACCAAGATAACCTACTCCCACCTAACTATGTCCTCTCCCAGAATGCACCCCACAAATAAGCTGAGGAGAAAATAACATGGTTACCACGCTGTACACCCGGTGCAAGATAAACCCAGATGGGTCCCAGGTCCCACTGACCCAACAGCCACTCCTGGCCTCACGCCCCGTGGACCCCTGCCCCTCCTCTCGCTCTCCCCCTCAGCCTCCCCTGCAGACCCACCTGCCTCAGCTCCGTTGCTCACCCCTCACCCCCGAAGTCTCCCAAGTATGTCTGTACTGGTCACTGTCCTCTTTCCTGTCCTACTTCATTTGACCCATCCCCACTTTATCCTCTGCTCCAAACTCACCAGTGACGCCCCCTGCCACCTGGAAAAGCCCGCCCTCCTTGTCTTGGGGTGACAGACCTGCGGAGATCTCACTGTCTCACTGCGTTCTGCCTCTCCCAGGCCTCCTGCAGCAATCCGATCCCTATGCACGTGTTGCTACACTGGATCTTTCTCATCCCCTGGCCAGCACATGGGCCAAAACACCACCTGCCCCACTCCGCTCACCCCCAAAATTGCAACTTACCCAGCAGCAGCAGGCAGTTCAAGTGCCACCTCCTCTGTGAAGCCTCCCTGCCCTGACCGCCTGGGCAACCGCGACACTCGCTATGGACTCCCACACAGCCATTGATACTTTGGCAAGTCTGGCATCCCTCAGGAAGGCTGAAAGCTCCTTGAAGGCCAAGGCTGTCTGATCTTGCCTGTAAAGCTCCCTTGCAAAACCACTCAAGGAATTCCTTTAGGTGGAAAGGAAATGACACCACACAGAAACTCAAATATACACACAAATATACACCAAGAAGCAAAGAGTGCCAGAAAATTTGAATATGTGGGTAAATACAAAAAGCTGCATAAACGTATGTATTTCCTCTTAACTTCTTTAAAAGGCACAGGATTGCATAAGAAAAACTAGCGCTGCATTGTCCAGTTCAGAACACAGACACATGCAGAAGCACAGCGGCAGCACGGAGGAGGGGAAACAGGGCTACACTGGGGAAGTTCCTGTCTGTGCAGGAACGAAGGCCGTACTGACCCCGGCAGACCGTGACAACTTAACATGCATATGGTGGGTGCACTCACTAAGAAAATGATTTAAAACACACGGAGAGAAGGGATTAGAATGAAACATGAGAAAATATCTATTTAACACAGAACAAGGCAGTAAAGGCAGAACAAAGAAATAAAAGACGTGAGACATAAAACAAATACGACAGAGGTAAACCCAACCACACGAGCCTCGTAACAGAGCCCCACACACAATACACAGGCAGAGACTGACAAAATGAGAGGAGAAATAAACGATTCAGCGACAGCAGGTGAGGCTGTTAATACTCCATTCAGTAACTGATAAAACGACGAGACAAAAATCAGTGAAGATAAAGATGATTTGAACAATACTTTCTTCCAACGACAGACAGCCCATTTTTTCCCCAAAGGCAAGTAATTTGAGCAGACATTTTACTAAAGATAACATACAAATGTCTTCTACGAATTTGAAAAAGATGTTTAGCATCATTAGTCTTCAGGAAAATTCAAATAAAAATCACAAGGTTCCACCACCTGCCTGCGAAAAAGGACGTAATAGAAAACATGGATGACAGCAAGCGTCCACGTGGATGTGTGGAAACACGCACGCACGACTGGTGGGACGTCAAAGACGAAATGGTTCGAGTCACTCTGGAAAACAACTGGGCGTTTAAAAAAGTATGCAAGTGGAAATGTATATATTTACCACATGACCCAGCAATTCCACCCCCAATCTGCCCAAGGGAATTGAAATTCCAGTGACTCCAATACCTACTGAATTCCAATACCAAGAAAGAGTATTCAGCAACAAAATGAAACAAACTGCCAATACGTGCTATAAAGCAGATTAATCTCAAAAAGATTACGCTAACTGAAAAACATGTAAAAGACTACACACTCTATTATTCTATTTATACACAATGTTCAGAATAGGCAAATCTACGGAGAAAGGACACAGGCTGCCTGGGGCTGGCAGTGGGGCGGACCTGACATTGGGAAAATGCAGACGTGAGCAAACTTCTTAAAGTAATGGAGATGTTATAAAACTAGACTGTGGTGATGGCTGTACAACTGAATAAATTCACCAACAATCATTTAATTTGTAGTTAGAATGCATGAACGTACTGGTGTATAAATTTTACCTTAATAAAACAAAACACAGACAATGTGTATAAATAGCCCAAACGTGAAGCAGAATGGTAAGTACGATAAGAAAAGGGGAAGGGGTTGGGGATGTTTGTGAAAGGTTCCCTGCGAGGGCAATCTCTGAAGCCAGGTCTTGTGGAACAAGTCGAGTGCTGGTAGGTTAGGATGGAAGCAAGGCGAACACGTGTGCAGGGAATCTGAGAAGCAAATGCATGGAGGTGGGAAAGGCTGGGGTGTATTTGGTGAACCACACACACACCATGCAGTTTGCCAAAGCACAAAGGTGAGGAGAGGTGGGGAAAGGCCTACAGACAGGTCTCCCTTTCCGGCCCTGGGTCAGCTCCTAATCTAAGCCTTTCACTCCTTGCTCTGGGTCAGTGGTTCAGACTTAGTGTTGGTCTGGCTATTGAGGAGCCACCCAAGTGATGTCCATGCCTCCCCAAGATTCTGGGACACACTTAGGGTGGGACCCAGGAGCTGGTACTTTGGAATCTCTCCAAGAGATTCAGATGCTGTTTAAAACGCACGGATGACTTTCCCCAAAGCGTTCTGAACAGCAAGCCGGCTGGAAACACACCAGCCTTTCCCTCCTTCCAGAGCTGCACCTGCCTACTCCCTCCCCCTCACAGACAGCGCAGTACTTCCCTTTAGGCACAGCGTTTTGTGAATGGGAACTATGGGGCAGGGAGAGCAGACATGCTGAGCAGTGTTTCCCACCCTTTTTCATCATCGCCCTCCAAGAGCCTTTGCAGACCTTTCTTCCGAATGCCCCCCATAAAACTGTAATACCACAGCCATATGAAATACCTATTTATATACTGTATGTATATCAACACTTTATACAGAGTAAATTGTTGCGCCCCTCCCCCACCCACGAGGAGCGACTTTCCCTCCACCGAGAAGGTGAGCTCTGGGGTCTCAGGGTAACGACAAGGTGACAACACTGACCCGCTGAATGTCACACCAGCACCTTGTGGACCGAAATGTGAAATTCCTGAGTGACTTTCTGCAGACCAACAGGAAATGAAGAGGTGAGTGCAGCCTTCCTGGCCCCGCCAGAGGGGACTAAACTGGCTCTGGAGGACAGAGAATAACACAGCCAGGCGAGGCGAGGACAACTGTGGAAATAAGATGTTTTGTGTCTGTTAAAAGCTTGGAGCCAGGAGACACAGAAGATCTGGGGAAACTACATAGAAAAGCAGGTCCAACATGGTGTCAGAAATATTATCAAGCGCAAAAGAAAACGCACTCCCTGGAAAGACTGTGATCTCCAGTGTCTAGAACAGGCACGTGCTCTCCAGCTGAATGTACAGAGCGGCCCGTTCTTCCCCTGGGTAAGAAAGTGGCTACTGCCTAACTGGGGGCCCGAGAGCTGGCGTTTTGCTCCAGGTACCGGTGACCTCAGGTCACGGCTCTGTTCTTGAGACGGGCGCTGGCTGTGTGATGAAGGGTCAGCAGATGCATCCCCGGGGAACGCTGGAGTCCTACCATGTTGACTGGGTCACATCATCTCCCTGCCACTTCGTGCTGGGAAAACAAGACGTGCTGCGAGAGACGCTGTCCCATGAGCCGAGAACGCCAGAAACGAACCGCGAGCACTTGCTGTCTGCACCCCACTCAACGTCTCCTCAGTGAACTCTGTCGAGCAGAGACTCCCTCTGCTGCTCAGCTTCCCCCAGCTCTGTCCCTGCTCAACACAGCTCCTGCAGACCTCCTCTTGCTCACATGTCACCCTGTGCGGGACGCCGGGACAGGTCACAAAGCAGGGTAGGTGGTCTTGCAGCTGCAGGCCCTGGCACACTGCTGCCGGAGCCTGGGCCCGGTGCCTGGGAGCAAACCGGTCCACTCCACTGCCAGTGTCCAGGGAGACCAGTCTTATAGAGATGGCAGCCCCGGCATTTGCATGGGCAGAAAAACCACCCGCAACAGAGAGAGCCAGGGCAGGTGAGAGCGGCAAGATGAAGGAAATGGTCAGAAATCAGGAGAAGGCTCTTCATTTTTTTGTTTTGCTCCAAAGAACATACAAACCAGGGTAACAGATTGGCTGTAAGATCCGATTTCTTCATATTTTTTGTTTTATTTTAAAAGCAACAATCTGTACAGACAATGTCAAACACTGGTAGGAAGGAACTTACCCTACTTTATGTCACTTCTCACAACTCCCTAGCTGCCTAGAAGGCATTATTCTCTCTATTTTCCAAGGGAAGTTCAAGGTCAGAATAGTTATCTATCTTTCCTGAGATCACACAGCTAGAAAGTGGCAGAGACAGGATCTCAACCCAAGCCTGTGACACATGGTGGCAGAATCACATCATAGAGACATGTTCTAAGGAGAGTTCTGACCACTCTCCTACAAGACACGGCGCACCTCACGCAAGGCTCCCATTTTCTCACACTGGGAAGACTGTTCTTTAAAGGAAACCCCTCCCCAAATTTGGATCTGGCTTTTATTTTGTTGGCAAATAAAAGTTTTTTCAGCTTTGTGACTGAAACCACCACTGTGAATCCTCCAGAAGGCCATGTGCTGGTTTACAGAATACAAGGTAGACAGATGCATGTGCTTATGTTGGAAGTATGTCTATAAAAACAAGCCCTGGCTGGTGTGGCTCAGTGGGCTGAGTGTGGGCCTGTGAACCAAAGGGCCACCAGTATGATTCCCAATCAGGGCACACGCCTGGCTTGCAGGCCAGGTTCCCAGTTGAGGGTGCATGAGGGGCAACCGCACACTGACCTTTCTCCCCCTCTCTCCATCCCTTCCCCTTGCTCTAAAAATAAAATCTTAAAAAAAAACAAAAAAGCCCAAAACAAGAAAAGCCCCTGCCTTCATTCTGGGACTGTATTATAAACTGAAGACGTTTCATTAAGTGATCACTCAGGCCACGCTTGCTTCTTCCTTGTAAGCAGCTGTCTCTGGAGTTAGCTGTAGTTCCATAAAGAGAAGAGAAATAAAAGGAGGGAAAAACAAACCTTAGGAATGGGAAAGATCAGGCTTCTTTGGGGAGTAAAACCACCAACAGAAGAGTGGCTTTACTGAGCAGCTTCCCAATCAGCAAAAGGAGTCTACAGGTCGTTTTCGCTGAGCAGGACTGAGACAGTTCAGTGTCCCCCGCTCTGCGAGTTTTCAGAAGAGAAGTCCGAGTGGGCTCTACAGGGAATGTCTGCACTGATCAGAGGTAACCAACACAATAAAAATGCAAACTGCCACCTGAGGACTTAATAACCTGTAATGATAGATGCCATAGCATGCAGGAAACCAGAAGATTAGACAGAAGAAAGCTGAAGCACAAGCTTGGTACAATAACCCTAAATGTTTGGACTGGAGGAGTCCAGAAAATAGCTTCAATATCTCATATCCAATGAAATGGGACAGATTATTAAGAACTCCTGGAAGCACCATGAATCAGTGGTATTGGCGGGGAAACCAGATGAAAAGTCTGGTTTTCTCCCAGTAATCAAATGTTAGTTTCATTTACAAAAAGCTTCCATATGGAATCCTGCCCCAATAAAACATTCTGTGCTGGCCCTGGACGATCAATATGGCTGAACTAGCCCCTTCTACAACGGAGCACATGCGTTCTAAAACAGCCCTAAGTCCTGCACCCTGGAATAGGCTTCACTTACACTAATGCTCTGTAGTGAAACGCATCATATTAAACTTCTTGTCACTTCCTTTCCCTTTTCATCAAGGAACGGACCCACGGCTTGAGGCACTGCTTTGGAATCTAACTTCCTCTCTGCTGAAACTAATCGTTGCTATTGCCAACATCTCAGGTGATCAAGTCTCATTTCTCACCCCCGCCCCACACACCAAGTAAATGCATTGTATTACTACAAAACACTGCATAGAGAGAGAGAGTCACGTGCTTCCTTGCCCACAGGTCATTTTGCTTTAAAGGCTTCTTTTTCATGTAAAATATGTCCCTTCAAATGTACCTCTGGAGCCTGGACTTGAAGAAATCTGCCTACACTGCTGCAGGCTGTGAAATGATTGCCGAGGAACTGTTCCTGAAGGACAAACGAGGGAGCAGGGAGCAAATTCCTTAAGTCTCTGGAGCAGACTCACACCCACCAGCCCAAGGTGCCTGTGTGTGTCCAGTAAAAGAGACTCACCCTTGAGCCTCTGATTCCCAAGTTGTGCCCTTCTAGCTGCCACCTGCTCCCAAAACACACAGGCTCTGGGGTCGGTGTTGTGTGCCTCTGTGCACGGGGAGCATGTTATGTGGGGGGAGTCTTTGCTGGGGAAAGTGGGCTCAAGCACAGGGAGCACTGAAATCACCTGAGAGCATTTTAGAAATGCAGAATCCCAGTCCAGGCCCAGCCCTCCTGAGTCAGATTCTGTGACGCACACATTAAAGTCAGAGGAACACTGCCTCAGGCTACGTGCTTTATAACCCAGAACCGCCTTTCCTTGGCATCACAAGGCTTCTCAGCAGCCTTCTGGAGAGAGATGGAAGGAAGGTTGGCTTCTTCGGTCAGTGGGACTCCAAATACCCAGTCTCACTGTCTGTCTGTGTCTGAGGAGGGGCATACAAAAACTGTGACCTTCAACATGTACTCAGTTCCATCAGTAAGTTCTGTGGGCTCTACCTTGGTGGACCCCATCTGTCCCCTCCCTGGAGCTCCCACCACCCTGCACTGCCCTCCTATCACCCACACACCCTGTGTGGCAATAAAGGAGGTACTTGAAGGGCAGGAGGCACTGCTTATTATCTTCCTACGGTTCCCCATAGCACCTAGAAAGAAACCCTCGCCCCGGACCCCAGTCTGCAAGGTCACAAAACGTCCTACCCTGCCTCCTCTCCAAGGTCATGTCCTACCACAGTCCCCGCGCTCACCCTTCCAACCACACTGGCCTCCTTGCTGTTTCGCAAACTGGCCAAGCACAGTCCCAGCACCCAGACAGGTGGTGTTCCCTCTGCCTGGAACAATCTCACCCCAGATCATGGCACAGCTGTCTCCTTCTCACCAAGCAGGTCTGAGCTCAGGTGTCCCCTCCTGAGGGTGTTCCTTAAACAAGCCCCCTCTGTTGTTCTCTTCACACTCAGGTACCCGATCTCGGAGTGGCGTGTCATGTGTTTTTATGTTATCTATTTCCCCACTAGCATGCAAGCTGACACTCCAGACCTATCTTTTTGTTGACTGCTGGAGCCCAAAAGAGTATGTAGCATATAACGGGAACTTATTACTGCTTCCCCCGCAATCCCAGAGCACAGCCTTCCCTACGAAACCTTTCATAAGCTGAAACAGCTTCAACAAAGAAACAATTAGCATTAATTTATATGGAAAAAACTGTTTAGTGTTCCCAGACCAAATCAAACTACGTGCACTTCACTACACCCAGTTTCACACTGAGAGAACCCCCTTACAAGCCTTCTTAGGTTCTCTGACGGGTGGGCACATCTTGCTGAGAGATGCACAGAACAGGTGGCGACGAGGCCTAGATGCCCAGGGACGCGCCTCGGAGCGCTGGGGCGTGGCGTCGAGGCGCTGGGGGCTCCGGGAAGGAGCTCAGCAGCCCCACTCTTGCGCCTCTACGAGGGCTGCGCAAAACGAATGCTGGACACTGTCTTCACTTTCTGCCCTTTTCCTGTGAGTGAAAATCCTCCTCAGGTTTCTTCAAGTTTGTGAAAATAGGTATAGGTTCTCCCTGACATACAATGGGGTTATGACCTGATTAACCCATTGTAAACTGAAAATATCCTAAGTAAAAAATGCTTTTCATGCACCTAACCTACCAAACACCATAGCTTGGCTGAGCTGTGTTCTACTAAATGTGTAGTTTTCACACCAATACACAATAGGAAAATAATAAGGCTACAATCATAAATTGAGGACCATCTGTGCTAATGTAGGTCTTCCATAAAAGTGAAAGTTGCCTAATGCAAACTTTCAAAAAGCAGGGAATACCCTTTATTTACTTATTGGATGGAAGGGAGGGAGGGAAGGAGGGCAGGAAGGAAGATGATGGATTGGGTAGGTGAGGGGTTTGGGGAAGAATGCAGATGGATAGGTGGGTGGGTGGGTGGGTGGGTGGATGAGTGAATGAGAAACTACAGCCCTAAAAGTTCTAGTCCTATGATTCTCAATTCTGACCGCATGTTAATCACCTGCAGATGTTTGAAAAATAAGGCCTATACTAGACCAACTGAATCACAACCGCTGAACACTAGAATATTCAGAGAACGTGCTGTTCAATGTGGTAGCCACTAACCACACGTGGCTATACACTGTAAGTTTACACCGAGATTGAATAAAAGTTTAAATGCAGTTCTGCAGGGGCACTACCCACATGCCAAGTGCTCATGAGGCACATGTGGCCAGTGGCCGCCCTACAGGACAGCACCAGTGCAGCACATGCCCACCACCATGGACAGCTCTACTGGAGAGCACTGTTCTGGAACTTAACCTGAACCTAATTCACCACGTCGCTCCCTTAAGTATTAACTGAGCACCTATTACTAGCCAGACACTATTTGAAGTGCTAAAAATCATGGTAACAAGAAAAATAACGAAGGGCCCTGGCCAGGGAGCTCAGCTGGTTAGAATGTCATCCTGATATGCCATGGCTGCATGCAGGTCCAATCCCCAGTCAGGGCTCACACAAGAGTCAATCAATAGGGCGTGAATCAGTGGAACAACAAATCAGTATCAGGATCTCTCCGTCTCGCTCTGTCTGTCTCTTTCTGTCTGCCTGTCTGTCTGTCTGTTTGTCTGTCTCTCTCAGGATAAACCAGTCTGCCTTTGGAGTTGGTGTTTGCCAGAGCCTTTATTCAGCATGTGCTAAAGGGTGGGGAGCAGTCAGTCTTGTCTGGGGGATCTAGCTAAGCCTCATTGATCAAGGAAGCAAACATGCTGGTACAGCCCTTTGAACGCCCTTCCTGTGCAAGGCAATGTGAGGATCAGGATCGACAAGGCCTGACACAGAGGGAGAGAGCCTGGGGAAGGCCACTGGCTTCTGTGCCTGCTTGTGAGCCTTCAGATGGCCATGAGGTGTCAAGGTCGCTACCAGAGGGCGGGCCAGGGAGGGCTCGAGAAGACCCAACACATACTACTCGCTTCCTAAAAACTGAGCACAGGCCGCAGTTAGGGGCAGCACGGACTCTACCTCGAAATATAACCACAGAATGGAAATGGATGGATACAGTGATGAAAAGATGGATAATTCTATGATAAAGTAAATATAGCAAGATGTTAACTGTAGGATGATTATAATGGTACATGGGTATTAACTGGATAATTCAACTTCTTTACATGTTCACAGTATTGCATAATAAAACACTGGGGTCAATGATCAGTGATAGTACAGAGGGAGCAAAACATCATCTCAATCTTTCTATATTCCACATGTTGAATGTGTACATACTTACAAACTATACATATTTACACATATAATATAGTCATAAACTAATAAAATATATGCAGAGTACTGGCCATGTAAACAAAGGGTGAGCTACTCAATCTTAGTTTTTACTTCGTTTTAGCAAGAAATTAATGCTACAATGTTTCCTAGACTCCAAAATTCAGGAAACCGTAGACCATCTTTCCTGAAAGTTATTCTTAAATGTAACAGAAAGTTGCTGAGGACAAATGGTATTTACAAACTAGATGTCATAGAATAACAATTTTGAATGATGCAAAAGGAAATCATTCAAACCACCTGCAAAGGAAAAGGAACAACATTCAAGTACCATGCATCATTCTGACCACTGTGGTGACCTGCCCGGGTAATGGCCTCAGTGAACACACAGGATGCCGGGCTCACCACGCTGCTTTACGGCTAGGTAAGAGCAGAGCCTAGGGGTAAATAACGATGCTCACACTTGACACTAAGTGCCCAGCAATCCCATTTGAAATGAGCCTACGTTACAGACTTCCGAGGCTAGTAAACTCATAGAACCAAACAGCGCTGCACCTGACAAGCACAGCCTGCCACCCAGTGC
This sequence comes from Tonatia bakeri, assembly GCA_004024845.1. NCBI lineage: Eukaryota > Metazoa > Chordata > Mammalia > Chiroptera > Phyllostomidae > Tonatia > Tonatia bakeri. The sequence goes on from PVIA01000971.1 coordinate 197,636, forward strand.
TTATGGCCACGTGACCCATGAGTGGACGGAGGGCTGGTGTGAGCGCAGGTCCAGAGACCCAGGGAAACTGAGGGGCTGGGAGAAGACCTGGGCAGTAAGTTACAACCTGAGGGGAGGCAAATGGTACTGTGAACCCACAAAATGCTGCAGACACACTTCCACACTCAGCAGGATCGCTCACAGTCCTTCCCTGGTGACAACACAGAACTTACTTTTATCTGCATCTCGAATGTCATAACCTCAGTCAAGGAATAACGGTTCACTGTGCAGGAAACCAACAATGTCCACTTAGCAGGAATACACTTGTTCTGTGATAATAAATGCCCAAATAGTACTTATTACTGGTATTAGTGCAAGCAATTTTTCACTGAGCACTTATCTGAAGCAGGTTCTGTGCTGAGTAGGCACTTTTATAGATTAATCCTCATACAATCCAATGTCACTACTCTGTTTTGCAGATAAAGAAACTGAGGTTTTTTATGTCCAAGGCCATAAACATGAGGTGGAGCAGAGACCGGGATCCAGGCAGTGCGACTACAGAGTCACACTAAACCCTTTAGCAATCTGCATGGCACAAATCACAGGCCTTTGTCATTTGTGTAACAGGAAGTGCACAGTGAAACTAAGTGGACAAGAAGCAGAGAGCAGCAGTAAGTGCAGCTGCGGAGGCCAAAGACACGCATGCGCTGAAGATGCAACGAGAATGCAAGCAGCCCGCACTGACTCAACAGCCGAGCCCCTGAGCCACGCCCTGTTCAGACACACCTCCCACCCCATCTCTGTGTGTCCAAAACAGAGGGACCTGGGAGTTCTAGGGAGAAAGTACTGACTCTGCTTTTGACTCCTGGCCAGCCCTTCACTTTGCAGCAGAGAGAGGGCGGGTGGTATTCTCAAATCAGTTACTGATGTGACCAAGCCAAACCACAAACGAGGGCGCAATTAAAGTTCTTTTACTTGAGTTTTAAAGTATCTGAAATCTGGCAAGTGTAGTCACCACACAGAGGAGAGCAGCATGCCCTGAAGTTTATCTGGCCTTTTCTTCTCCTGCCTGAGATCCTAGATCCTGAGAAAGGAAAGGAAGTTAATTATCTACTGAGCACATTCGGTGTGCCAAGGCCTGGAAGAGGTGCTTCCCACAAACATTCTCTCACTGAATCCTGGCACGACTGCTCGGCATAGGAATCACTGACTTCAATTCAGAGACATGGAAGGAGAGGCTCAGAGAGGCTAAGGAGCTTGTCCAGGGCACAAAGCTAGCGTGGCAGAATGCTATTTAAAACATCGGCGGTGGCATCCTGCCTGGTTTCATCAAACTGTGTGGCTGTCTCTAGCGTCTTTCACCACAAGGCCATCTGAAGACGAGGTGAGAGCAGCAGGCCCTCGGAAGGTCCAGGACTGAAATCTGTTTATCAGTACAAAGTGGCAAAACCACCTCTGCAGGGTGGCCCAGCAGCCCCGGCACCAGCTGGGCTCTTAATGGCCAGAGCCGCCAGGCCATTCCGAGATGCCAGGATGAGAATGAGCATTGTGTGGTGCCAGCTGCCGCAGGGCCCCACGTGCACAGGCAGTGCCATGTCACCAGGGTGGGGGCAGTGTGGGAGAGGGGTGCAGCCTCTGTGGCTGCAGAGTCTCAGCCGGGCAGGCCAAGAGGATCTTAAAAAGCCTTAGGGTCATTGCAGGAGGAGCTGGGTGGGCAGGGTGCCTGGAAAGCCAAACCGACTTAGCACACGGCTCAAGCCACCCTGCACTCAGAAGGAAACAGTGGAGGGAGGGGGGATGGAGGGAAAGGGAGGGAAAGAGATGACAATGTTCTAAACAAGAAAAGGGAATATTGAAGAATAAAACAAAATAACATCAGCCTGCACGCCTGTTCTGCATTAACTCTGAATTCAAAGGCATTTCTGAGCCTGTCTGTGACCTAGTGCTGAGGAAGTGGGCGCTTAAGAGTGGTAATGACCCCTGGCTCCTCGAGCCTTGTCACGAAGGGCCATAAAAGTCAGCGAAGACCCCACTGAGAAAGTGAGTCTTGGCTACCCACGGTCATGGGTGCACGCAGGAGGGAGGACATAAGCCCCTGCTCCCTCTCCCAGTCACTGCAATGTCAGCTGGAAGCAGATGCTTTGACCTCTAAGCTCCAGGCTCTGAATGATAATAAATAAATTTCCGGACCAGAAACGAAGGACGTGAGGCATTGTCAGCACCTGCCATCTTGCAGGGGCTCATTACATAGCCACTACCCCTTATCTTCACAACTTTTAAAGAGACTCAACAACGCGCCACCATGTCTCATCCTAATTCTTGTCTGGAGCGAAGCTGGGCGGCTCAGACAGATGCAGTTGGGCGTGAGGTCCTGAGAACACAGCAGCCACAGAGATGAGGACGCTGCATGCGTCCTTGCACGCGGGTTACTCGGCAGTCAGTGAGCACATAAACACGGTCGCCCTGTGCGAACAACTGGTGCTGGGGGCCTGGCTACGAGATCTCTCTTTGGGAGGGCAAAGTGTCAGGAGGCAAATCACCACATCCAAGTTCACAGTTACCCAGGGCTCCCGGGCAGGAGGCACCACAGAGGACTCGCACACTCGCCCCAGAGGGAAGACAGAGCAGGAGGCTGCCCTGACCGGGGGCAGGTATGGCAAGCCAGGGGCTCGTGGGGGGGCAGGTCTCACCTGATGGGAGACCTGAGGCGGAGGGAGTGGAGAGTAGATGAGTTCTGATGTCACTTTCCAGCTAATAAGAAGAGCTAGCTTGTAGAAAAAGATAGAATCCTCGAAGCTTCCAGCGAGGACTGTTGTGCTATTAGTGCTGTAGGGGAAATGTTTCTCATTGCACAATCAACAGAGACCAAGGGCAAGTGCAGGATACACTGAAGGAAAGGAATAATCAAAGGCAAAGACACAGAAGCCAGGAGGGATCCTGGGGAAACTGACTGATCATTCTTGCCAGCCAAAAATAATACTTTAGAGGAATCAGTTCTGCCTTCCAGATACTGACAAGCCCCTGCTGTATCTGCTGCCCGGGTGCCTCTCTGAACCCACCTCCCACCGCCGGCCCCTGCTCACTAGAGCCTCACTAGAGCCTTTTCCGTTCCCCAATCACAGCAAACACGCTTCAACCCCAGGGCCTTTGTGCCCCCCTTCCCTCTTCTTAAAACACTCTTGCTGTATAATTCGATCCTAAAGTTCCTTTAAATTTATTCAAATGCCAACTGCCCAGAGAGGCATTTCTCTACCATCCCATACGTCAGCAGCAAAACATGCAGAATGCATATGGCTGTCCCATGTAGGGACCTACCCAAACTGCCTCCTGTAAACAGAATCAAGGGCAGAGAAGGGTGCACATGTTCAAGGGCCACCACAGCCATTTAAGGGTTGAAATCTTACAAAGTTAGAAACCAACCAAGGGCCCATCCTAAGCATCACTAGAAGACCATGGGAGTTCTGAACCCAACTGCCCAGTAGAGAAGGGTTCCTTTTCCTATAACACGATCTTGGACACTGGTGTTGGCTGCTGAAAGAAAGCAGCATCTGCCCAGCTTCTGCCAGCGACACAGGAGCCATGGCAGGCAGCATGGAGAAAGGCACTCTGGCCTCGGCTGTCCTGTGTCCCCTGACACAGGAACTTGGGGAGCTCCTAACCTCTGAGCTCTCCCAAGGGGAAGCCAGCATGGCCTCCTGCCTTTAAGAGTGAGCTCGGGAAAGCAGCTCCGAGAAAGGGGCAATGGCAGAAAAGGCACAGCCAGGTGTGGGGGTGGCCAGGGACGTGGGAAGAGGCAAAGATGAAATGACCTCTGCCCTGTGTAGCCCTTCCTTCCAGGTGACCCAGAACAGAAGGGCTGGCTCAGCACCCTGCTGTCCCCACCCCCCACCAACCACTTCCTTCCTGGCCCCCTACATGGGATGGGAGGGCTTTTCCCTGCCAAAGGAGCAGCCACGGATAACCTGCACCACTCCAGCCGGAAAGCTTTGCTGACAGGCGGGAGGGCGTCGGCCTCTGTGCTCGGGGAACACAGGGGCCTCGCTGGGCCTCCCGCTGCTGAGCCTAAGCACCTGGGACCTGCCCTGATCAGTTAGCTCTGCGGGGCTCACCGTCTGCGGCTCTCAAGAATGAGGTTGCTCTGAGCGTTAAATGAAATAACATATTAAAAAAATACTCAGCACAGGGCCTGGCAAAGAGTGAGTATTCAAATTACTTGATTCAAATAAATGATTCTGAGATTTGAAAAAGGAAATGTCAAAATCAGAACTAAAATCTAATTATCAAAGATTTCTAGAAATACGCAAATTGTGGAAATCACCTAAGCCTAGGGTGTCAAACTCATTTCCACCGAGGGCCAGATCAGCCTCGAGGCTGCCTTCAAAGGGCCGAGTGTAGTGTCAGGACTGTATAAATGTAACTGCTCCTTAACTAGGGGCAAGGAGCACGGCGCCGCCCCTGGGTGGGAACAAGGTGCCGGGCCGGATACAACAAGGTGGAGGGCCAGATTCAGCCCGAGGGCCTGGTGTTTGCCACCTGTGACCTAAGCCCTATTTAATAACAGAAGCTAGACATTTCATAATAATTTTCGATTTTAGTGATTCAATAAATCTTGGGTAAAGAAATTAATAATGGTTTCTTTATCTTAAAACAACTTCTATTATTTTTTAAAAGGCTCTAGAGTCAGAATGCCTGCCCTGGGTGCCCAGCACTGCCACTGCCATGCCACGTGACACAGAGTAAAGCCTCAGGACCTCAGAATCTTCATGTATAAAATGAGGGCAACAGGCGTACTTATTGCACAGGTTTTAAGAAGACTGAACAGGTTAATACATATGAAACCCTCAGGTCACTGCTGGATGTCACCACTATTCGGATCCTTTTGATCACCACTATTTTGATCATTAATGTGACCGTATGTGAAGCTCTGGTGGAGGGCACTCTGCTCTGTGCAATGCTTCCGTGCACGTCTTAGTGTTCCAGGGAAGTCAAGTGGACAGCAGATGACGAGCACTTGGCACCATGCCTGGCACAGGGTGCAATGTTGCATAATTGGAAGTGATGGAAGCAACCGTATTTTAGGCTGCTGCACTCCGGGATATTACCAACATGATTCTGCTTAAAAAAAATAGTTGGAACCAAAGTTTCTAAGCACAAACCAGTAAAACAAATGAAATAATTAGGGGAATATGAATAATGTGTGAAAGAATCATCTTAGTTTTTATCAAGAGATATAAGCCACAACTTGGAATTTATAATCAACAGCAACTTCAAAGGTATGTAATGGCATAAAAACGATAATTGCCAATACTCAGATGGGGAATCCTTACAGAAACGACTGCTCCACATGAGGAAATGCAAAGGGACAGAAAACTGAAGGCATGACGGTTTCTAAATGCCCCAGCAAGCCAAAGGGAGGCGGTGCCTCCATCCACAAGCTCCAGCACCAAAGCAGGAGGGCCAGGCCGAGACCGAACGTTCTGATCCCAAACAGGTACTTCTTTCACTGAAGAGCCCAGGGCTTCGACCACTCCCTACGGAGCCTCAGCTGACAGGGTACAAAGCAAGCCAGAAAGAGGGATGCTAGGGTCTCGGTCCCAAGTTCCTCTTTTCACTGTCAGAATAAGCCGATTCACAAAGCATGCATCCAGGTACCCAGTCAAAGTGAAACCAAGACCATGTCCTGCCAAATGTAAAAACGGTGCGGCGGTGTATTTTATTATCAACCAGTCCCCAAACATCTTGGCAGCCTGCAGATAAAGATGAGCTGATAGAGAGGCCTGGGATCTGAATGGCCGGAGCACATGGCTCCTTCCCAAGACCTTGCCGCTGGTCTCTCTGTTTACAGGGGACGGCGCCGGCCGGGACTGCACCATGGCTGGTGGCCCAGCTGCTATTCCCTTACTCACCAGGCACTCAGAGTGCAGCCCGACCCGCTTCTTAAAGAACAAGATGATATTACAGCCAGTTGAGATGCCAGGTGACCCCTAACTGCAAAAAAAAAAAATCCAGTTTTTTTCTAGTCCAGCATTGACTAGCTTTCGTGGAGCTATACTTTTTGCACATATTCAGTGAAATCAGAGTGGGGCTGAGAAGTCACGGGTGGTGGCGGTGGGAGTGGAGGGTGGGAATGCCCCCACTCATCCCACAGTACTAAACTTGACATCTCTGTGCTTGAGCATTCATTCTTTCATTCGGCATACATTTACCAAACACAACCATCCACATGTTCAGCCCTGAACCGGGAGCTGTGAACACAGAGATAAGCAAATGCACGGCTCCAACGAGGCATTATTCACAGAACGTGAACGGTTTATCCCCAGTTCCACGCGGTAAAGCAGGTCCTGAATGTGCGCAAAGGGCAGCCAGGGACGTCCCGTCCTCATCGGTCCTCACGTGCCCTCTCAGCCGAAGCACCTTTCCCCTCCAGGCAACCGAGGCCTGCCCTTGGGCAACAGCCTGCCCACACACAACGCTGGCGTCTCGGGCTGCTTCAGAACCCAGCTCCCCAGGGAGAGGCAGCTGTACTTCCAGGCAGTGATCTTGAGGGTTTTGTGTTATGATCGGGGCGATCACAGAGGAGGCCCCAACAGAAGGGCGCCTGACTTCGGCCAGGGAAGGGGGGTAGGTGACTGCGGGTGGGGAGAGGGTTACCCCACTCAAGCAGGACCCCGGGTTAGTGCGACAAGGGATGAGGGGACTGCCAGGCAAAATCACACGGCCGCAGCTAAAAAATGAGCCCTAGAGCCTGGGCCACAGGCAGGAGTTTTTGCTTCCCCCGAGGGCCATCTGCACAGGCTGCCCGCTTCTCGCGGGAACTGCGTCCGCTGCTCCGCCCCGACACAGAGTCCGAGCGCAGACTCTCTGACCACCGGCTGCTGGCATTAGAAGCTTCCCAGCCGACACACCGAGCCTCTCTGCAGGCCAATCTCGAAAAGCCTGCCTTTCTTCAGGTCAATAGTTTAAACAGCAGAGGACAAGAGGAGAGTCTGCTGGCTGCATCAAACGCAGGGTAAAGAAAACCCTTCCATGGGGAAGGGAAGTATCAGGTCGCTGGCTCCATTAGCTCAGGCCACTTCCCATGAACCTGAAAGCAGAAACACAGACCTGTGGCTGGTCCTCCGGCAAGGATGTCGGTGTTTAAGTTCTGTCATGTGGCCAGTTAAACAGTCCCAGGGCAAAGTAGAACAATTTCCAAAATGAAGCTCAATTAGTGAGACCAAGAAAACGACTCCTCCTGCAACTGGCCTCAGAACAGAAGTTTAGGCTTTGGTCTTCCCGAAAGGGTCTGGGGGACAACGCAGGCTGAACGGCAGGTGTGGCGGCTCCTTCCGTCATCAGCATGTCAGGAAGGTGCGTTCTTCCGTGAGCTCTTCGGAAAGACACACAGGGGCTTCCAAGCAGGTCTCGGAGCACAGGGCGTCACCCTCCCCTCCGCAAGGACACTAAATGTACCAGACACCAAGGCCCGTGCTGAAGAGGGACGTGTCACCTGGCTTGCAAGCTCTCCTGGAGTCCAGTTGGCCCTCCACCTCATTCCCTCCTTTGGGTCTTAAAACTTCCGGAGGGAGCCCTGCTGAAAACTCCAGGAGCGAAGAGACTGGGTGCTCTCACAGCGCTCCCTGACTCTGTGCTGGTATGGCCCTGTCAGCCCTCTCCAAGAATTTCTGGTTAAAGAGATAAACAGTGTCCTTCAGGGAGTGAATGTTAAACTAGTGACGGCACATCCATGTTATGGAATACTGCTGCGCAGTAAAAAGAAATGAATTACTGACACATGCGACAACTTCGATGGACCCCCTGGGATTTGTGCTGAGTGGGGGAAAAGGACCAATCTCAAAAGGCTGAAGGCTGTGTGATTCCACTGATGCAACATTCTTAAAACGGCAACACCACGGAGACGGAGAACAGAAAGGGAGGTGAGGCTATGCGCGGGTGGCAGGAGGGATCCGGGTGCGGCAGCAGCTGTGCACCTTGCTGTGGCAGGGGGCCCTCACATATGCTCACGCGACGCAACTGCAAAGATCGGACGCACACAACACGGTCGCAGGTGCACCCAGAACTGGGGACTCCACCAGTGAGTTGCACCAGTGTCAGCTTCCTGACCTTGGTAGTGCACTGTAGTTGTGTAAGATGTTACCTGGGGGAAGACTGGGCATCTTTCCATATTATTTCTAACATTTGCATGTGAATCTACAAATATTTCACATTTAAAAGTTAAAAAAAAGAGAGGTGAGCTGGTCGAAGGAGAAAACAGGCCAGTTTCACTCAGACACGGTGCAGCATCCTGTGGACTCACCACAGGCACCCAGGCGCCTGCCCACGGGACTCAAGGGCCAACTCTGCAGCCCCACACAAACCCACAGTCACGCCAGATCTCCTTCTGAAGCCTCTGAGGGCACTGCCACCTCTTTAGGGATCTTGTTAAGAGTTTCGCTGCACATCAGAATTAATTAACTACTGCTTGGAACACAGATGTCACTCGGAAAGCCAAAGACCCATAACATAAGTGTTTTTATAGGAGAAAAACGGGCCATTGCTTATATAAACCATACTTACAGAGGGAACTCTACGCATCTGTAGCAACTAAGAGCCCCGGACACTTGGAACAATTACATAAATCCCCTGCCCTTCCTTTTCCTTTCCTTTGCATTTTTTCCCTAATGTTCAGGCATAACTTTGCTCACAACCAAAAAACACACAAATGCTGACTTTTGTTACATGCACAGGCGTCAAGCTGGCTGTCACTATACAGTACAAACACACCACTCTCTCAAACAGACTCATCATTTTACCCATTATATAAATTTCAAACCATTAAATGAAATAATTTTAAACTGCCCTTGTAGATGTTATTACCCCTCACCCCTGCCGATGACATCACTGTTTCCATAGTAACTAATGTACTTCAAAGTGGAAAATGCAGACAGTGGCTTAAAAAAAAAAAGGCAGATAAAAGTGATGGAAACCAAGTGTATCACTGTGTAAGTGGTGATGCAGAATGTACCTGCCTGCTGCGGCACCAGCTCAGGGACTAGTAATAAATGTTTCAGCAGAATCCTTATCCTAACAGATACTCCATGTAACAGTGGCCTATCACGTTACTTGATTGCCTTTGGATACATGGCTGCCTAACTCAGTGTAGGTAAAATCAGATCTCAGGCTGATTTTCAAGAGAGTCACGTCCTTTATTTTCCAGTGATGTTGTAATTATGCCTAGCTGAGAATAGCTCTTTCGGAAATACTTGGTAGAAAGAATATTCACAAGAGACAAATGGAGGAAACTGGGAGAGAGGAAACAAGCCTCAATTCTTAAATATAAGAAAAAAATCCTCCATGAAGAGTAACATTCCTCTCTTTAGGCACAGGGTCTTTTTGATGAAGCGTGGGTACTTTTTCAGTTACTGTAGGTATTTCAATGTTTGCATGTTGGTGAATAAAGATTTCTTTCTGAACATGAAAATCCATTCTCTGAGTTGTAAGGAAGGCGGCTTGAAGGTAACAATTCTGGATGATTTGACACAAAACTAGGGTATGGTTTTAAAACATCACAGTGTTTGATCTGCCCTGTCAAAATGTCATTCTTAACATTTAACATACTGGAGAGAAGCTTCAGAAGTTCCATCATTTGGTCTGTGCGCTGTGAAAGCCAGTCCTCAGAGACCCTGAGAGGACCCCTGTCCTGCAAACACAGCAAGAGCAGCCTTCCGATGCCCTGTGGCTGTCACCAAAGGACTGGAAGTCACCTGGAATGGTGGAGCCTGCTGGGAATGCCCCAAATTGCCCTGATTAGGATCTCAGATGATGATTATTTCATTTCACTTCCGGGATGCTGGATTTCTGCCCCATTTTATCGGCACGGACTTCCGAGCTTCAGCAGAGCTCTGAGACGGCAGTCTTCCCACGGACGGACTCGGTGTGGCCCTGCCTGACTTCCGGCTGTGGCCTCAGACCAGACCACAGCTCTCCAACTGCTTCCAGGCTCCTGGAGCTGCTTCCTTCCTAAAACACGTCTTTCTGCAAGTGACACCACTTTACTGCAAACACCTAGCGCGACTGGGTTTTGTGTACTAGCCCGAGTCTTGAAGTCAAGGCCTTCCCTTACTGAACTGCAACCCCCACCCAAGGCCTTCTTCTCCCTCTCAAGGGCGAGCCACCTGCACAGCCCGAGGCCTCTCCCGCCCTCTGAGAGCCCACCTCCCCTTCTGCTGCTTGTTCAGCTTGCTTTTTCTATGGGATCCACTTCCACGTTCCCCTCTTTCCCACCACCACAAAGGGACTTTTAATGTTCAGCCACCCACACACACTCTTTCAAGAATCGCAGTCACTGCTCTGATGTCACTTGCAAAGGGTTTTGAGAAAAGCACCGTGACATAAGCTCCTCCAGAGCAGAGATTTCTGTGCATTTCATAACACTGCATCCCCAGCACCTAGAAGAGTGCCAGGGAAATCACCGAAGCTCAGTAAGTCAGTCCTGAATTAACATGGCAACATCACAGAATACAAACTTTTTAATTTTTTGAGGGAGAGAGAGAGAGAAAACAAGCCCTGGTATCCAAATTATTACATATATACAAGAACGAACATCATCATTTCCAGAGGTTTCATGCCAAATTAATTAAAACATTAAAGAGTTATTGAAGTGGTTAGGAGACAACATAAAAATAGAAGGGAAAGGATTCTTCCGTAGCAGGATTAAATTTAATGCCTCAGATCAATAAACACTATCTTAAAGACCAGGAAATATATCAAGGACTGTCAGCCACACAAAATAGAAAAGGCCTTTAGGAAAGTGGTCTGTGTCTGTCCAAATGCAGAGGTAACATATGGAAATAAGGCTGCTCATTCAACAGAGTTGAATCAGTCCCATTTGGGTCAAGCAGCAGGACCCCACACACTGGCAAAAGTCAAGTATCTATAATTAGCTGATACAGTGTCCGAAGGCCGGGAACGTGAGTAGAGGGAGGGCCACGATGCTGCCGCACACCCGCTCCACCAGGGACCGGACCCACACGGGGCAGCCCAAAGGAGCCCCCGCGGGCCGTCTGGAAGGCGCTGTGAGGAACACAAGCAGCCTGCCGTCTGGGGGGAGAGACCCGCAAGCGCAGGAGCGTCTCCGACTGGGGCTTCAGGACCGCCAGTTACCCAGCTGAGAGAGCATCTGGGGCACACTTGCCTTTTTTTGTTTCCACACCCCAGGCTAAGACCAGCAGGAGGGACGCCCTGAAGGAAGGAGTCGAGTTGGCCGTGGGCTCTGAGGAGGTAAGGCAGGAAAGATTGGGAAACACCACTCCTGGCAGTGACAGCTGGAGGCAGGAATTCACTAGGAGGCAGCAACGTCTTATCTGGAGCACCAGGACCCCAGGTCAGAGACCACAACTCTCAGAACTCTTAAATATTCTAGAAAGGGGTTTGCATTTTTTTTTCCTGTACGGTACCAGATACTAAAGAGTACAGGCTCTGCAGGCCATCTGGGCTCTGCCACAACATCTCAACTCTGCTGCGGTCTGCAGAAGCAGCCATAGGCAGCAAGCAGCATGTGAATGAACCAGCATGTCTGTCCCCGTAACACTGGACTCATGAGGTCAGCCTGCAGGCCGGATGCGGTCCACGGGCTGTCGTCTGCTGGCCTGGCTCTGGGACCATCATCACTGCTCCTCGTCTGCTCCTAATTTTCAGCCACCCCCAGTGTTTCTCCACACACAAAACCCTCAAAGCAAAAAGGGCTGAGAAACAGTCTTTGCGAATCCAAGGCAGGACCGACAGCCAGAAGGAGGGTAAGTTTACTGAGCACACGTGCCAGGCACTGTACTAAGCCATTCATATGTGCCAACTCATTTTCACACTTACGAGAACCCTCTGACTGCTGGGGTAATACTAGGGTGTAGTTTTATAAGGAAATGATCACATTTTATGGAGAATCATAATGAAATATTTAGGTGTGAAATGCCCTCATTTCTATACTTTACTTTCAAGTGGTTCAAAAAAGAAGGTTACATGTACATATCTGGATGTGCATGCATGTTGTATGTGTATACATGAAGCAAATACGCCGAACCTTAGTAAGTGTTCATTCCTAGCTGGTGAGCACATGGGCGCTCACTGCACTATGATTGCCCTTTGCTGCTTCTGTGAGAGAATTTATACTTAGAACAAAGAATAAGGTGGGACAAAGTGAAGGTGGGGCGGGAGTGCCCGTCCGCCCTCGGGGAGGCCGCCAGCCTGCAACGACATGGTCTGCGACCGCACCGAGAGCCACTACACGTTCCAGCACACACTGCGGCAAAGGGCCCGTTTCTGTTCTAGGTGATAGAAATGAGACTCAAACAGGAGTCTTTCAGTAAACATCAGAACGTCGTCCTTGGGAAGTCCCGCGGAACACTTTTCAAACAAGGTGCATGCACTTCTGTGCCAGGGTCTGAGACGCACCGGTTGCGGAGGGGCAAACGTTCATCAGAGGGTTTGCTCACGCTGGCGCAGAGCGGTCTGCGATTTTGTGAGGGTTGTTATGGCCGAATTATTATATAAGGGCCCTTGTTTTTGAGTGGCCGGATGTTCCGAGCAGGAACGCGGCTGAGGGCTGAACACGCAGGTAACGACATGCCCGGAGCAGGGCCCTGTGAAAGCACAAAGGTTCATTTTCAGAAGAAATGAAAGCACAAAACCTGCAAATGCTATTCTGCATTCGCAGGGAGGGCAGGACACACAACACGGTTCTCGGGCCCCAGGGAAGTCATGCTCAGTGTTCGCTGCCTCCCCCGCCCTCAGTTAGCGAAGCGGAAAAAGAAGTGTTCCCTCACAAGTAGTAGCGTGTCCCAATGACACCAGAACACCAAACATGCACAAGCATGCAGTTCGGTTGTGACTTCTGGAGCAGGTACGGTCTGAGGAAAGACAGGTGATTTCAGAGCAAGATAAAATCAAGATACCCAGGATCAAAAGCTAATTGTGGGCAAGTTAACTTCTCTGGGCCCTAGTTTCCTTACCTATAAAATTGAAATAATGGTATTTACTTCACAGAGCTGTTGCAAGAATCTAATCACACTGTGTATGTGCTTCCTGGCACACAGAGACCCTCAAAGAAATGCCGGTTCCCCTCCCCTCTCTACAGTTGTCACCAGCACTTTTAATCTCGTCACCCTATTTTACTGTACCAATCTGAAAAGCAACCAGGATTTGTGTTAGCAAAGCACTGTCAACAGCCTACCGCACCAAAATGGGGCGGGGAAACAGAATGGGACACAGCAGAACATCATGCAGTCCTTTAAAATGACGCTGGGTGCACCTCCAGCAGAATGGTACAAACGTCCACGCAGAGCCTCACTCTTCCAAAACTTAACTACAACAATTTTAAAGCAGAAATAAAATAAACATGAGTCAATAAACAAGCAAGAAAATGAGTACACCCCAGTGTCATAAAATCCAAATGCTGCCTGCTAAGGAAAATAAAGGAAGATTCAAGCGCAAAGCAGAACAGTACAGTGTAACAGCAAGGCTCCGCCACCCTCAGGAAGATGCACAGCGAGTAAATAAAAAACTGAGCATTTTCATTAGTATCACTAACTCCGGAGAAAAGCAACCTTGAGTAGCTATCTGTATATTCCGCTTTTCTGATGGAAATAACGGAAACATCCCCTGGGGAGAAAATGATGAAACAAGGCCATGAACCGCAATGCTGATCATCTCCGCTGGAAGCAAGAGAAGGTTCCAGAAGAACACTGTGAAACCCGGGGCTGATCTGGGGCCACAGCATACTGTCCAAGGGTCTCCATGTGTGCTCCCGCCCAGGATGACCGCAGCCACCTAAAGGGACCTTTAAAAGATCTAGAAGCAAAAGCTACCAAGCCCACATGTTCCAGCCAGGCCCAGCCAGCACCCTGCACAGCGCCCACTACAGGCCTGTTAACCCTGCTGCTCTGGTGTCAACAGGCTACGGGGACCATGGGACCACGGGCAGAAGCAAGACACAAGCCTTCCAACTTGAGCACGGCGGTAAGGGGGTGAAGAGAGAAGCCTCAAATCAAGAAATCACCAACATCCAAACAACGATGAACTGGGCAGACTCCTCAGGCAGAAACAATGTGATAAAGCAAACAGAGGGGCATGGCATCTCTAAGCACAGACTCCAGGAGGAAAAGAAAAAACAAAGCATTGTGTCCAAGACAAAAATGTCAGCCTAAAAGAAATCATTATCCAAAAAGAGCAATCCCCCCTCAAAAGATATTTGAGCCACAGAGCTTAATATGAATATGAGTTCAGGAAATCAATAATTCAAAGGTAACATTAACAGGAAGGAAGGAAGGAAGGAAGGAAGGAAGGAAGGAAGGAAGGAAGGAAGGAAGGAAGGAAGGAAGGAAGGAGGGAGGGAGGGAGGAAGTTAGTTAGTTAATAGCCAACCTAAAGAAATGAACCTGGGACTAAGATGAACACTACAACAGTAATACATAAAATGAAACCTATAAAGACCCAAAGGAAGGCGGCTTCGGATCAGCTGAGCAGAGGGAAGCTAAAAATGCAACAGTGACTACAGAGGAAAACAAGGGTAAGAGTAATCGAAGCTAAGCGAATGGCCAGGGAGTCCAAAGACAATCCAACATACAGGTCTTTGTGCAAGCCACGCCTGTACAGAACCAAGAAAATGTTCAGAGGAAATACATAAAAAGTCTCCTGAGAACAATAAAAGGACTGAATCTGCTGACATCAAGTTCCACAAACACAGGACACACACCATGCAGCAGTGACACATAGTGTGCCTGTTACATGTCACATATTGTGACTGTTACGTGTCAAACACCAACAAGGAATTCTGTGGGCATCTTATCGCTACACAAACAATCGACAGAGAAGGAAAAATCAGGCTGATAACACTTAAGGGCAGAAGACAGTGACTTCAAGTTTTAATTAGGTCTTTGGTTGAATTTGAAAGTTACTACTTCGTATTTTAAAAATACATATTTTAAAAAGTACACCTAGCCAGCCACCCATTCTTCCATGGAAGAGCAGAGAGAATTCTGAAATGATATGCCACTAATGATAATTATAAGGGGGAATTTCTCGCTCTTCTTCCCCAAAATTTGCACTTGATCTACACTAGAGGAACTTCCGCCCCCTAGAAGTAACAGAGAAAAACCGTCTGCTCCTCTGATTTCCTTCCTCACTCAGTCCTCCCCAGCAGGGGGCTGGGTCTACTCATCCGATAGGTGAAGCTGTGAAAGGAACCTAGCAGGCCTGCCTTGACCTCTTCCTTCTCCCCTCCTTTCACAACTGCCTTCAAGATGCACATTCCCCGCTCCTCCAGGGGAGAAGCTTAGCAGGTGCCGCACCCGGCAAGGACAGCAAGCCTGTCTTTCTGACTAGGAGCAAAGGAGTGAGACGCCTGAATCTGGCCACAAACTGAGTTTTCTGGCCCAGACTCCAACTATCTCCATACAAACTCCAAGATGATATTTTACATTCCATGGCTGGCTGGTATGTCTACTCCCCAAACTGATTCCTAATTGGGGGGAAGGAGGAGGCAGAGAAAAGTATGATTAATTATCACTGCTCAAACCCCGATATCAGTCATGATATTTTGTGATGGCAGGATTTGGAGTTTCTTAAAATATTTTTATGTGAACTTCCCTTTAATTTAAAAGTCTTCATAATTAATATGCATTATTTTTTACATCTGATGTTACAGAAAAGTGGTCACAGTTGTTTAGGGAAGAAAGCACAAGTTCTTAAACAGAATGTGTTATGTGATCTGATTTTATTATAAAAAGTAACAACAGCAGCAGACATACTGCAGAGAGGCACATGCTAAGCTCACCGAA
This sequence comes from Tonatia bakeri, assembly GCA_004024845.1. Lineage (NCBI taxonomy): Eukaryota > Metazoa > Chordata > Mammalia > Chiroptera > Phyllostomidae > Tonatia > Tonatia bakeri. The sequence goes on from PVIA01000971.1 coordinate 213,424, forward strand.
TGATCGCATTCAGTATTCACAAGGTCATCTGAAGTCGGTACAAATGCCATCCCAATCTTAGATATGAAATGGAGAGTCCGAGAGGTCGAATCAATTGCCCAAAGCCACACAGATGAGCAAGCAGCAGCCCTGAACTTGCCAAAGCCAACACCCTCTACTCCTCTGTCCTTGAAATCACGAGGGAATGCCGGCGGGCCCACAGCGACAGAGAGGACGCGCACACCGAAACACCGACAGTGGGTCTTCAGGCCCCAGCGTTACGGGTGACGTTTCTCCTTTTTTCACTTTTTTTAAGGGCATCTATGTTCATCTGTATTTTCCAAATTTTCAACACATGCATTCCTTCTATAAAAAGTAAAACAGTAATGTCTTTATATTTAGAAGAAAAGGCCACAACCATAAACCTGAAGTTCAAGTTAATGGTACACTTAAGTGATGTGGCCACACGGGGCTCTGAAGTCTCAGCCGGTGCCTGGATCAGCAGCCCACGGGCAGCAGGTGTGGGCCAACAGGCCAGAGGCATCCTGCACAGGCTTTGACGCTGAAGGGCAGCCGGCTCAGGAAGTCCCCCACACCTACCCTCCCAGGTCCATCACTAAGGCCTCACTCCAGTAGCCAGTTAGCTGTGCTCATTGGATAGCCTCTCTCTGGACTCTTCATGATTATTTCTGGGAGGCGTGCCCCCTCTCAGCAGCTTACCAAGTTTTTCTCAAGGAGAACAGGAAGGGAATTTTGAATGGCCTCCATCCAATTTTTAAACTGTAAACCGCACGCCCACTTTTTGTTTGGAGACATTTCCTGTGTGTGAACACAGCTTGTTCTGTTACCGGCTTTAAAGTTATCCAGAACTGACATATCCAAGGCCAAGCTAAAGTGTTTTTTGAAAGAAGTCAAATATGGTAGGATCTTTCCCAATTTTAGCTCATCTTGCAGAAATCTCATTTGTAGGTAACTCAAAAGAGAGGCTGAACACAGAGGTGCCATTGTGTGTGGATGCTAGAGCTCCCCATCCTCCCGCGCTGCCCCCATTCCTGGTGAGCACGATGTTCCAGGACACCCAGCAGCTTCCTTCAGCCGCATGGTTACATCACGCAAGGCAGCCATGCTTGTTGCTGGCAGAGTCTGGGGATGCCCTGACTCGGCCTCTCTCCACATGCTGGCAGAAGGGCTTCACGCAGCATTTCAGGGCACCACTTCAAAGCTGGGGGGCAGTGCAGAGAGAAGGTTTGCCAGGAGAGGTGCCGACAGCCCCCTCGCACAGCCCCCGCACTGCGGGCTAGAGCACAGGCTCCCCAGCGCCAGCCTCGACAGGCCCCTGCATGTGGCTGGGGCCCTGTGTTCCCAGCCTGCCCCTCTTCCATTTTCTCCATGGCAGGTGTCCAAAACCAGCCCCACCGCTGAAGGCTCTCTCCAGCCAACCTCCTTGAACAGCAGCCCTGACCTCTGGTCCTCCTTGGAGCTACGCTGACCAGGGCGGAGAAAATTATTTTACATCTGTAACCATCAACGTTCTCCCCATCCACCAGGCCCACCTCCAGGCCCACCTCCCACCTTGATATAACAACACTGATTTTACAGTCAAAGACGACACTGTCTGCACAATTACGTGGGACGAGCTGCCTGGCCCAGGAGCTGGCAGAGTCTAATGAAGGAGTAATTAATGAAAGCACAAACACGCCATCTCCCCCACTAGGACTTATAAACTCCAGGAGGCCCAAAACAAACCTTATTCTATATTGCTCAGGGCACTTAAGAAAGTTTTTGAAGTTAATTACTTTGGCAGAGACGAAGGTGGAGTCTTTTAAAAGGAGCCTGTGCTGAAAAATCCCAAGAATCCTACTGCTCCCCCTCACCAGCACACACACGATGATGAAGGAGATTAGAATGCAGATGGCGGGTCCTCAGGTGACACACACCTGGACCACACCTGAGGCACCCTGGAACAGCACAGTCTCTTTCTGCCTCACCAGGTAGGACAGGGCTTCAGGGAGGAGACAGGCCAGCCGAAATGTTCACCGGGGGTCCAGGGTGAAAGGAGCAGGGATGGGTGCTGCACATGCACATGCCACACACATGCACACGCAGTGCTCACCCATGTGCATTTCTAGGCTTATTTTCTTTCACGTGCAATTCCCTTAATCAAATGATGTGATCATCCAGTCCAATCTCCGCCTTCAGCTATGCCCACAATGGAGAAAGGACTTGCTCCAGGCTGCACATCAGTGCAATCAGGCTCACTCCCACAGTGTGACCCCCACACCACCACCCCAGGAGAAACGCGGTTATCTCCCTACGGAGAGGAAACAGGGACCGCCACAGGGCAGCGCTTCTGCAAAGACACAGTGCTTCCTGCTAAGAATGACTCTCCAAGCAATACCCACAATCTTCCTGCCCAACCCAGAACCCTAGAGAGAGCAGAGTTTCTCTTTTGCTTTCTTTCATTTTTTCTTTGTACTTGAAAACCATCCTAGGGTCCTTCACTCTTCTTGTTCTCTGGCACTAGGGGTTAAATTGTGTCTGCAAAAAAGACATGAGTCCTAACTCCAGGTATCTCTGAATGCGACCTAACTTGAATACGAGGTCTTCGCAGATGTCACTGGGTAAGATGAGGTCACTAGGGTGGGCCCCGATCCAGTGTGACTGGTGGGTGTCCTCATAAGAAGAGAAGAGAGGCACACAGAGAAAATGCCGTGTGACCTCAGTCACATACTGGAAGAATGCAGCTGCAAGTTAAGGAAGGCCAAGGATCAAGGGCCCCCACCAGAAGCTAGGAAGAAGCAAGAAATGATTCTACCCAGAATCTCAGAAGAAGCATGGCCCTGACAACTCCTTGATTTCAGACTTCTGGCCTCCAGGCACAACAAAATAAATCCATTTTTCTAAGCCACCCAGTTTAGGATAATTTGTTATGGCAGGCCCGAAAAACTAATACACCCAGTTTCTTCCTCCAGAGAAACATATCCACCTACCTTCCTACCTTCGGGTCCAAGTCCACCTCACAATCAACTGTTAAAGTCGCCTTCTCTTTACTACGCATTGCATTTTTTTATCTAAGGGAAAAACTATGACCTGATTTTGGTCCAGCATCTGAAACACTGAAAATGTTCAAGAATGGTCCTACTGCCCCACGACCTCCTCCAAAGAAGGAACAGGGTTAAATAAAATACGAAGACTTCCCTCCCATAACTGCCACTCCCAAATAGAATGCAAAGGCAGAGCTGGAAGAAGTGCGTTAACAGTGTGCATGGCACAAACCTGGCTGGAGAGTCCCCCTTGGGAGTGACACGGCATTTGGCTCCCAGGAGCAGGCCTGCACAGAGTCTCACAGATTCAGCTGTGACATCCTGCCAGCGCTGGTGAAGCATGGCAGTGTCGGAGTCAGGGGCCAGTGGGGGGAGGTGAGAATAAAATTAATCAACAACCAGGAGGTGACAGGGCTGAGCTGACCACCTGTGACCACCATGGCTCAGCTCCCTCAAGATAAACAGAAAAACAGCCACAAGGGCGACAGACCTGAACAAGAGAACACTCAGCTTCCTCCCTTGGAGTCTAAAATGTTTTACCTGTCATGCTGAAAAGTCTCCCTGATGGCCTGGGTGCCAGAAGCCTCTGAGTCATTTTTAATTGCTGCCCTGGTGCTATTATTTTTAAGTGAAAAAATATTCCCCAATGAAATCCAAAGTATCAGAAGAGAGATAAATGTATATATCTTTATCTCTTCACTAGATTAAAGATATGTATCATGACCATTAGGAAACATTGAATCTATTTAAAAGAAAAAGGAAGAATGTTTTAAAAGAGAGTAAGAAAATAGTCATTGTTTTCTAGTACTTACCAAAACATGTATGTATTATATGTATATAATCATTTCCAAAAATAAAACTCTTCCTGAATACTTACCTGCTCATGCCTGCTGGCTAACGTTTGCTGGCTGTGGCGGGGGCGGGGGGGGGGGGGGGGGGGGGGGGGGGGGGGGGGGGGGGGGGGGGGGGGGACAGGGGATGGTGGATGCACATTTGGGTAAGTTACTTAATTCCGCGCCCTGATTTTGCCTAAGATGAAAACAAGAAATGCAGACCTTCTTCAATGTCGGAAAAGACCTAAGAATGGAACACAGAAACCAGCTGCCTATTGGGCAATCATTTGTATCCACAAGTCTCAGAAGTTTCATGGGGCTGTATCTGGATTCAGCCCAAGCACCCCTGGCTCCACACACACACACTGGGAGCCAGTGCAGCAAGGAAGTCCTCCCCATCTGCTCCCATTAGCTACAAGCTGCAAAGTGGCAGAACTACTTGCTGACTCTGATCTATTTATATGCATCTCCATGGACAGGCAAAGGTAAAGGAAAGGTGCTAATTTACGGGTTTTTTTTAAGTTTCCCAGATACACCCTTCCTCTGGTGGCATGTAAACCTTGCTGGTAAATACTGCTGGTAGTATTTACCAGCACTGGGGAGGCAACACAACATGCCATTGATTAAATGTAGAGTCTTGCCCTAAACTCCCTGCATGAAGGCAAGAGAGGCCTGTCTGAAGCTCTTCTAATCCATTTCCACTGTCTAGTTTCCATTCATCTTCTGTGCCCTCTGCTCACCCTGGCCACCTGTCTACAGTCCAGGAGGCCAGAGGCCTGAAAAGGACTAAGCAGCCTGCTGTGTAGTACGCCCCATGCATGGGTGGCTTTGAGAAGAGGACGGTGGTATGCACCACAAGGAAACACACGGAAGTTACAGAAATAAGATGAAGTACATTCCAAGTGCCACCAAGCAGCACTCCAGAAAATTAAATGGCCAAAGGATGAGGCCCATCATGACAGCGTTTGCATTCCTGGGCGTCCGCTGAAGCTCACAAGCAGTCTGTCCAGCTGACCTCAGTGGAGGCCTGCCCTGGAGAGATGCAGCGACTCTGAGAGACCCGGGACAGCCTCTGCACGCCTGCAGAGGAGAGAGGCCGGTGCCGAGCTCTAAGTGGCTCTGCGGGTCTACTTCAAACAGCACTCTGACCCAAAAAGCCAACGGGGGGATTAACTAATCAACACCATCCTTCATTCTACAGGTGGCATCACAATAATTGAATCTTACATAATAAAAACATATGGGTCCATGCTGCTTAGAAATTTTTACCTTCATTAAAGGAGTTCTTAGCAGGGTAAACAAGATTTCAGGTACAGTATTTTAGAGCTTATGTAATCAGTCAGAGGGCAGCTTTCCAATTCCAACTTTGCTTGTGTTCAAGGTGGTAATTTCTCATTCTAATCAGCTGGAGATCAGAAAGCAGCAGCATCAGAATGGGGAGCAGATCTAGCGATTAGAGACCAGCACACCCGTGCACACAAGCCTTTCCCAAAGTGGGAGGAGGGAAAGACAACAGCCATTCCCCAGAACATGTTACAACAGACTTTAATTGAACAACACCTTTGGGGCGCCGCTCTCTCCACACCAATGCTGCAAGCACAGAAATGAAAGTAAAAGTAATCATTTCTTCCTTCCTCAAGTTCCTGTAGTTGCAGCCAGTGATTGAGGGAGCACACAACTCATCAACTATCCTATTACAGTCCCCAGGACTGTTTGCTGAGAACATGCTCAGCTCGTTATTTCCGCTCCCTCTGCCTAACCGGGAGCTCAGGTAGCTGTGACGTGAGGGCCACAGCAGGCTTTACACCCAGCAAGGAGAGGTTTCAAGGGTAACCTGGGCAGGCAGGTTCATTACTAGAGACCCGCCCCAAAGGGCAAGTTGCCAGGAAAATTAGAATCTTCCACCACATCATACAGAATATCACAAGTGGATGGGCAGACAGACAGATGCACAGACAGAAGACCAAGGGCATACTCCAGGCTTCCATGCAGACTCATGCCCTGGCACAGTAGCCTAGACCTCTCGCCACACCCAAATGATGCATCCGCAATGGAGGTGCCATTGCCTGCCTGGAGGCATTTATGGGCGTAGCCTGCTTCCGGAGCCTCAGAGCGCTCATGGCAAAGATTTCAGCAAGAACCAACACTAAGGAAATATGACATCTTTGTTATCTCCAGTACCCTCTCTGATTCTGCTACCAGGTAACTTAAAATGCCACTTAGGGTATGACGTCCCAGAAGAAAAAGATATTGCCAGAGAATTTACAAAGGAAATCATGAAAGCAAAGGGGGGAAAAAGGAAAAGTGGGCTCCCTACCTCTTCCCCGTCTACCCCCAATCCCTGTCAAAAAGTAGGGCTTGTAGCAACCTGTATTGCCTTTGCTTTTACATATTTACAGTGAGTGTGAAGTCATAAAGGAGACTTTTGCTTCAAGTCCAGGGACATTCTAATGACCAACTGTTGTCTCTCAGAGAAATGTCCAGTCGGTTAAGAAGCAGCCAGGTTGGGCACCATCACTCCTATGAAAGAATTGAGCTACTCAATCCTCCACCCCAAAGGGCTTCCCTTTTCAGAAGCGCTCGACTCAAAGCCACAAAGAAGAAGCGAAGTGAGGAAGTGAGGGACAGCCAGCTGTGGGGACTGTGCCTGCATCCAGCGGAACGTTTCCCTTCTCTGGGCTGTCACCAGAATGCCCAGAGGCAGGCTCCCCAGGCCACTCACTGCACAGCTGCAGCTGCTGAAGGTCCTGCACTTTAGAAAGCTGGGTGGCTCCCTTCCTCAGCGAAGCCCAACTTGATTCACTGAAGAAGAGCCCAGGTCACTCCCTGTCCTTCCCAAGAGCAGGTGTGACCAGACTGGGGGAGGAAAGCAGCCTCAGAAACCAGAGATGAAAGGGAATGGTGCGGAAGAGGATACTTTCTAATCCACTGCCAGAAGCCGAGATGGGCAAATCCACAGGGAGGGAAATCAGCCTGTACCCACAGCTCATTTGCTCTGCTTATGGAAAACCAAAAAGGACCAAGATCAGGAAAATGCCCATGTTTGTGCCTGCTGAGTCCTGCTTAATACTGCAAGAGAACTCAGGTGACGGCAGAGGGTACAGTGAAGACCTGAGCCCTTCGTGCAACTGGGGCTGAGCTCCGAGGTCACACATCTTAAATAAGGTTGCCCACAGGGCAGCATATGTCCACGACATATGTTCCTCAGTCCCCTCCTCCTGACACCCCAGGCTGCCTTGAAGTGGCCGCTTTTCATCCAGAGAAACAGAGCAAGCTACAAGGGCACAGATCATTCATTTAGGAAACATTGCCCAGGCCTCACACAAAACCCAAATCCTTGAGCCCCAGAAACGGACTTCCACTGCGCCAAAGACAATGAGGAGGGTTATGCCGCTATCAGTAAAACAATCGTTGAATACTGTGCCCTAAGAGAAACACTCTGTCATGTGTCTGTTTATTTAAATCTCTCAACTATCTGTAAGAATCTCATTATATCTAATTTTCAGATGAGGATACTGAGGCACAGGTAAGCCAAGTCACCAGGAGCTGGTAAAAAGCAGGACCACGTTTAAACCCAGGTGTTTTGACCCCAAGTCCAGCACTTTTCCACTGCTCCTCAACTGCCTGCCCCCAAGACCACTGTCACAGTCTTCTCCACCTGTGATCAAAGGCCAGAGCAACAGGCACTGAGGGCTTCCCAGAAAGGCATCAGGGCACCTGTCCCTCCCAGCTGCCCCTGTGCTGTCTCTGTCCACCCACTTCCAAGTGCGCACTGACTGAATGGTCAGGACCACCACGACTACGGTGGGTTCCTCTCTCACATGATCAGTAATTTTTATAGCATCTTTAAGATAAAAGGGATTTTCTGTATTGATAATAAGGAAATAAACAGAATAAGCAACTGGTAATTATTTTATTTCTTGCTTTTAAAAAAGTTTTAGTTCCCCAATGAAATGTTCATGCAGACTAAGAGACAACTTAAGTGTATGGTTCACTACACCAGAATCAAAGCCCAACTGAAGTAATTTTCTTTCTCATTTGTTGGGACTACAAACTTACTATGTTTGTAGTAAGTGTGCATAACCATATCACTAATAGTAGCAGCTAGTATTTATCAAGTACCTTGTGCCAGTTAGTGTTCAAAGTGCTTTACATGCTCTGACTCAACTCACACAGCGATGCCATGAGGGTCCACGCTACTATGACCTAAAATGAAAAACCGAGGCACAGAGAGGTTAAGTCACCAGCCCAAGGTCCCAGAGCCGGAAAGGAGGGAACATAACAATGAACAGTGGGTCTTACTGTTCTCCTCCTGGGAGCTTTAACTATGTAACTTGCAGTTTTGACCATTCAGCAATACTTCCTCTCACATTAACCCACAAGTACTTTGTTACATAAAATACAAGTGTCTCAAACCACATCAACTCACTTACCTACGGACCTAGGCCAGTGACTCCGCTCCTTTCCTGTTTATTATCTGTTTCGTACACACAGATACAGAAACAAAGCAAAAATAAAGTGAAAGAGTAAGGATGCTTTCTTTCTGGCCTACAGATTACCAAAGACACTTCTGAGAGGGAATCAAACCCAGGGGACCAGTCATCAGGGGAGTTCTAAATCCACGCATAAGCCATGCAACCAAAATCACCACTGAAATGTCCCCTGACATCCTCCCAGAAGCACAACATACAGTATTTGGTGTGTGTGACCCTGTACATGGGCACGTGTGCAAACACAGAATGCACAAAGCAGTGTACAGAATACAATGGACCACACGCATAAATTATAAGTTAGTAGAAGTGATGCTAAGTCCTTTTCTCTACATTGGAGGAGGAATGTGGTTATTAAATGCAGTTAAACCTGTGCAAGTTAACTGTGTTTGTGAATTTGGAAGTGAGGTGCTAAAGAAATGTAGACAGTTGTCAGCAGCTTCTGCATACCTGCCTGTCCTGGTGACCTGGCAGGCCCCACCTTCCTTGCCTGACACCTCAGGGAGCCCTCTGGAAGCCAAGAAGCAAGGTCGGCTCAGCATGAGCCTTGCCCCTCCCAGCACCTCTGAAGAAGGCCTGGCACAGACCCTGAAACCAAAGCCAACCTCTGCTCTAGCTCTGTAACCAGCCAATAATGTCCCAGATCATGTCTTTATTCAAGGCCTGTGTCTATGTGAAATGCAGCTGGACCCTCATCGTGGCCTGTTACATTACACTTGCCCCAGGGCCAGTCTGCTAAGTGAGCCCAGTCCCAGAACAAGGCAGCCCCTCAAAACTTGCTTAAAGATGAGCAAGAGAAATTCGCAGAGGCCCTCTTGCTCAAGCTGCCTTTGCACAAGAGAAAATTTACCCAGCCTAATACAAAACAACGCTGTCCCGGGCGCAGGCAAGAAGACGAGCTTCAGTACCGAACGAGGGATGTGCAGGGCACTGCCCCCGCGGAGACGCCTGCGGTCCGTCTCTGCACAGGGCGTCCAAAACTGAGAAGCGAGTTACAAAACTGGGGAAGAGATCTCTCACGTTTTACAGCTAATTTGATTTATTCAGCTGTTAAACACACAAACGAAAACCCCTCCACGGGAACTAAGGTGTATATATAAAGCTGGTTGAAAGGAATTTTCAGAAATACTATTTTCCCCTAAATAATTGCTAGCTAAACATTTTCAACCAAGCTGTAAGAAAAAAAATCAGGGTAATTTTATTTCTTACTACCTGGGGCTACACAGTAATTATGCAAATGGCAGGGAATTTGTCACTTTGAGTAAACCATAAGTGTATAAAATAATTTGATTGAGTAAAATACAGTTGCCTTAGTCATCATCATACTAATTTGACAAGGACTTCAAAAATGTTTCTCAGCTGTCTGCTTCTGGGTTAGATATGCAAAAACCCATCTTCAAAATGATGCTTCTTTATGAAAAAAATTAATAAATCCAGTGGTTTCTGCTCATCCATTAATCGCCAGCCCACTGCATGCTCTCAGGCCTGACAAAAAACAAGGTGAGTGACGATGGAGCAGTGAGCTGGAACCTTGTTAAACACACTCAGACAGTCATCTCTCCACGCATCAATGCAACCTCAGACGTAGGTTCTGAATAACTCCACACAGGGCAATGCCCACCGCCGGTGCAGAGAGACCACCTGTGTGCCCCAGGAGAGACGAAACTGGCCTTTCAAAGTTTTTATCCTGAAGAAATTCAAATGCACTCACACATGAGCAACAATCACAACTGTCCAGAGGTGGCAGAAGCATCCACTTCCTGTACAACACACCCTTCTCTGCTCCAGGCCTCAGGACTGTGATAGCACACACGAGCCTCTGTATGCAGCCCCACCCTCAGTGAGTGGCTCGAGCCACCTCAGTGGGTGTCCACAGAACACCAAAAAGTGCACGTGAAGTGACGGGCACCCAGAACGGCCTCAACTCAGGCAGATGTTACAATTTGCTGGTGGGCCAGTTCAGACTGGAGGCACTCAAAGCAAAGACCCAAGCAAAGAAAAATTAAATTGTATTCTGTATTCCACATACAGTGACAATCAAACTGAATGGGTCTCTCTTCTCACTCTGAGAAAGTATTCTGTAGACCATCAAGCAGTTTAAGTGACTAGGAGAGAACATCCCTAGGACTGTTGATGTGATTCCAATGAAAATATCTGAAACATGATCTGAAACATGATTCCAATTAAAATATTTGGAACAGTAACAGATCTCAGAATCCTCAGCTGGCCCCAGCTGCTTTCACCTGGGACACCTTATCCATATTATCACCAAGTCTGGGCTTCAGGGTCAACGTCAGTGTTCTTCCGCACTCCTCTGGGAGACACCGACACCAGGCAGGGAGTCACTGGTGCCCTGGCTAGCTTGACAATTGGTGGCTTTCTCACATACATACAGGAGCTCCCACCCTGTGCAGCTTTTTTAAAGGAACACACACACACACACCAAGTCCTGCTTTTCAAAGTTGCTTCTCCAACCATAGGAAGCTTCCTGGTTCTGTTCTGCAGCTGGGAAGACCGTGCCCTGTCACTCAGTCACTGGGCAATCTGTCTTTTCAGAGAAAAAAGAGGGAAAAATGAAATGAAGCCTTCATCTGCAAAATAAATGGCATGTGGGAAGACAAAATAAAGGGTAGCTGCATAGACTTTTGGAATCAAGTAGGAAACAATGTCACTGGCATGGAATTTGCAACCCTATAGAACACACACCTTGCACACGGGCCCTGGACATGTGATCACCTACAATCATGGGTTTTCAAGTTTCCTGAGCAAGCCTGAGATGAACTAAAAGGAAGAAATCTGCCTTCCTGCAAACACCCTGACATCTTTCATTCTCAAATTATCCCTAACGAAATCTCACATAGCTGAAGGAATGACAAACTTTTTATTTCACCTGCCAAATAACAGACGGAAACTCCCAAGTGAGCCAGAAGAGCAAAACACACAGCAAGCCGATTCAGTCAACCCTGGCGAACAAACTATTTATTTTCACGAGGTTCAGATGGCAGTGGAGACTCGAGGGCAGCCAGGCAAGGCAGTGCCCTGAGCACCTTATGTCTCCACTCCTAGTAATCAAAATGAATACAATTTCCCAGGCCTGTCCTTTCCTGGGCCTTATCTGCTTCCTGCCAGTCACCTGTTGATTCCTGTCACCCTACCCCTTGAACCAGGCTCTTCCCCAGCCCAGGCTGGAAGTACCAGGAGGCCCCCACCAGGTGGACTGAGTTCCTCTGGCTGCCACTTGCCTATTGCAGGATTCCAGTTAACGTCCTATCTCCTGGCGCCAGCCCTGCCTCCGCACATCCACCACTCTACCAGCCCTCTGCTCCTTAACTTTCTAAAGGACCTCGGGCCACTCATCTGATTGAAGTCCAGCTTCACTTCTTTCTAAAACCCTTGGATTACTGAGAGCCAAACCTAAGCTGACGCCTTTATCATTCACGGTGTGAAAAGTTATGTTGGTGTTTGCCGCACACGATGAATGCTGCTCTCTATCAAACAAAACTGGTTTGAAACAAACTGTTAAACTGGGGGCAGCCACTGATACACTGATGGCCCTCTTTTAAACTCAGACCCACCTGGTTAGGAATTACATACTCTGTTTGTGCTCCTGCAAAGACCAACATGTGTTTATTAACGTGCATGTGCATTGTAGTAATACATGTATCTATTTTAATATTTTAACAGCCAAATTCCCTCCAAGGAAGGTCTAATAAACTGACCCACACAACACAGCTCTCACTTAACCCCCAATTCCAAAGGCCACAGGTACTGTCTGCAATTGTGCACAGTAACCGTTAAAAAAGTATATCTTATTAAACAACAATATAAACAGGGAACAGAAAGTGCTTTTGGTTAGAAGGTTCCTCTGCAGCACACAAGTCATGGGAGCACAGACACAGGTATTTCAATGCCTTTCGTCTCACAAGGGGAGGAAATGCAGTTTGATTTTCAGAAGCCCTGCAGTTCTGTCATCCCAGGAAGAGAGCTAAGTCTGAACAATCTTCTATCGGAAACATGTAACTGGCTTTACCCCCACACGGACCAAGCCTGCTTGTACCTCCTTCCGACAGCAAGCCCTGTGTCCCAGAAGACGGGTTATGAATGGTACAAGGCACTCAGCATCTGGCCCTCATTAACTGTAACCCAATGGCCAGCAAGAAGGGATAAGGGGTACCACCAGGAAAAGCACGGTTCTATCTCTGGACATGGTTATCCAACAGCCCAAAGCTTGTCCAATTCTATCTTCATCAAACTTGCTCACTAACACTCAAAGTCTGTGGCATTTGATTCCAGTTTCAGGTTAATAGTCAAGTAGTGATTTAACACTATACAGTCTGAAAAATCTTCTCATGTTTAGGCAAGACTATACTTAGGTCTGGACATGCACTTTCAGGAACTCCAGTTGGGATCACCCACGAGGGACACAAGAAAGCGGCAAAGTGGGTATTTGACAGTGCTGAGTCATTACAAGCTGTTTCCTCTGCTCTGTTATGTACCCCTGAGCCGTTTGAGCATTCATATCCCCTCTCAGTAGGCAAATGAAATAGACGTATATTGTGAAAAATGATGCAATCCCCTTGTGGGCGAGAGACGACGGTGGGGAATTTAGGTCTAAGAGTGGATAGCGGGAACTACTACACAAACTCTCAGCTGCTCTCCAGGTAAGGTAACTTTATTCCAGACGCTGAGAGATGGCTACGGGGACACGGAGAGGGGCAGTCCCCAAGTAGCCCTGGTTTGGATCAGGCCACACTCGGGAGCATTTTACTCCAAGATGTTAACCCCCGCCCCCCACCCCAATAATTGGCGGATGGAGAAAACGCCCGAAGAAAATGATGCATAATGGATTTGCTCTCCAGGCAGATGGAATGGAGAGTAGAGGACGCAGGATGCTAACTGGCTTTTCTCTCCATGTGCAGGTCACCTGAAATCCGTGATGCCTTTCCTCTCCAAGGGGGCTCCTGAACTCACCCTCTGGCTACACTTTCCAGGGGGAGAGGAAAGGTTTCACATCCACCTGCCCGCAGCCTCTCGAATCCTCCCAGCCCCCGCCGGCCGCACGAACAGCTGCCGGCATCCGCGGTCCCGCCCGCTCCTGGCTCGCTCAGCAGCCCGGGCCGGCAGCTCCCCCGGCAGCCGCCTCTGCACCACTCGCCAACCTCCACGCCGCCGGGCGGAGGTCACGCCCGCTTGTCCCCTCCTCATGCCAGCCGGCTGCCCGGGCTGGGGCTGAGGAAGGGGCTCCGCAGCAGAGTTGGCACGAAGACTCACCAGGTAGGCGCCCACCGTGCCCTGCGCCAGCATCAGTGCGCACTCGGACACCAAGAATATTTTGATGTTGGAGAAGCAGGACACCTTCTTTTTCTTCTTCTTGTTCCTCTCAGCCTCGTCCCCCTGCAGCTCGCTGCTCCGGCCGCCGCCCGACGAGCCGCCCGGCTTCTTCCCCTGCATCCTTCTCCCTCCGATGCCCCCGCTGCTGCCGCTTTCCCGCTCGCCTCGGGGTGTCCGGATCGCTGCTGGGCGGGAGTGCGACCGGAGAAACTGTGTGCCGTCCCCACCTCAGGCCCGCGGCGACCGCCCCCGTCCTGCCAGGGCTGGAGAGGTGGAAGCACAGCTCCTCGCCGCCGCCTCCGCCTCGCTCGCCCCTTCCTCCTCCTCCTCCGCCCTCCCCTCGCCTCCTCCTCCGGCTCGAGCTGTGCCAATCACTGGGGCTCCTCGCGCCGCTCGCCGCCTCCGCCGCCGCCTCGCCGCCCGCGGACACTGGCTGCTGCCATCGCTGGCTTCCCGTGACCTGCTGGCCTCCCTGCCCTCGCCTCTCCTGTCTTTACCCGGGGGCCGGAGCCCAATGGCCAGTGCCCGCCCCCGCGCGCCTCTTCCTGCCCATGCGCCCCCCAGGAGGCGCGAGGAGAACTGGCTTGGGGCGCCGAGGCCCCGCGACCGAGACTAGGAGGGTCCCGATGCCCGAAGGACCGTGGAGAGTGCGTGCTTGCGGAGTAAGAGGGGTGCGGAGGCCCTGGGGACCCGGGGGGCCCGGGAGGCCCCTGTAGGAGGGAGGCGGTGCCCGGCCCCTAGATGGCGCTGCGGGGAACGGGGCGCCCCCGCGGAGACTGGGTGGTACTGCACGAGGAACCGGCGGCGCAGAGATGGCAGAGATGGGGTGCGGCGGCGCCCCCGCGGGGCGGGGACCTAGAGTTCCGGTATCTGGGCGCTAGACTTGGGGGGAGGGGGGCTGGGGCTGTTTCTAGGAAACGAGAACAGGCCGAGTACTCAGAAGGGGGTTGCGGTCTCTCTCCACCTCCGCCAGGGCATTTCTGGGGACAGATGTTGCGCTGTGGGCTTGGGGAAGTGCCAGAGGTCAGAGCTGCTCGAGGCTTCTGCAAGCCACTGGCCTCTGCTCTCCTCGACCACTGGGTGTGCCTAAACCGCCCCAGACCGAAAGGAGAGAAAGGAACGGAAGCACAGCAAGAGGAAAGTGCTGTGCTTCCTTCGAAGCCTCACCAACAGTCAGTCGCCTTGCAGCCACAGTGTCTAGGCTGCTGCACAGTTGCAGCGACCCCCACAGAGGGCTGGAGTTAAGCCCTCCATCTGCCTGGAGCCCTTGCTCAGGATGATGCAGCCGGGCTGCAACTAATGGGAAGCGGTTAGCCCCAGACCTGCGCTGGTCTCTGCCTCTCCCCTAGTTTTGTGGCTGGGGCCACTTTCCTTGGCCGTGGCCTGATGTCCTGGCTCATGGCAGCTGCTCTTTATAAACTATTACCTAGGGTTTGGGCCACATGGCACTACCATTAGAATCTACTAGTACTCAGATGGCTTTTGGAAACTCAGAGGAAACTGGAAAAAACTGGACAAGAACCAGGAAGCACTCAGCATCTTCCACCTGGGCCTCTGGAAGGCGTGAAGGGTGAGGGTCAACTGATCATTTGAAAAGCCTTTCCTTAGTAATTGTGTCAAAGAAAATGAGCCACTCTCTTAGGCTCCTGTGTATCGGAGCAAGCTTAAATCTGAAACTGAATAGCAATTGACGTTCCCATAATTTTCACTTACCCTCAAAGCACTTGAAGGAGAATGGGTGGAGTATGATGGGGGCATTGTCTTGCTGGGCCAGTTAAATATAAACTGCTTTGTCCTTCTGTGGTTCTAGACATGATCTCACCTAGGCCTGGTGTCCATTTCAGATGCTCCCCTCCCCTTGTCTGGGCTCCCTCCTACTTGAACTGGCTCCCACCACAGAGGTCTCCTTCCACTTCCCCCCCAATTCCTGTCACCATGGTTACACCAGTCCCCAGCAGTCTGTCACCTCGCTGCCGCCCCTCCTTTGCTCCCCCTACCCTTCCCTCACCCTTAGCCAACTTTTCTACGGAATCCTCCTCTCCTTCACCCTGGGCCCCCTCCGTCACTCTGGCATGCGGGAGTGCTTTCTGACTGTACAGAGAGAAGACCCTTGAGGAGCTCACGCCTTTCCCTGCCCCCACACTGAACTGCAAAGCCCAATGGAGACTGTTTACTTGTCTCTGAACAGCGACCCTGCTGCTGCTGAAATGGCACTCAGGCCACATTATACCCTTCGAGTCTTACTCACATTCTTACCTTGTAATAATAACAGCTAATGCTTATTGTCAGCTTACTCTAGCCAGGCACCATTTGTTCCTAGTACTTCACCTGCACTTACAATTTAATCCTCACAGCCATCCTCTCAACTAGTTACTGTTATTAGCCCTGTTTTACAGGTAAGAAAACAGAGGTCCAGAAAGGTTAACTAACCTTACCAATGCCAAACACCCAGGACATGGCAGAGCCAGCCTTTGAAACCAGGTGTCTGGTACCCAGGCCACGGTGGCAATGCCCCTGACACTGGAGCTCAATAATCACCCAGCGGCCAGTCTCAGGGGGAGCGCGGGACTCCTGTGGTTCCTGTGTTACAAAGGGGGACTCAGAGACGTGTGGTGACAAGCCCAGTGTCCCACAGCTCAGGAGGGACAGGACCTGACTCCAGCTGCCTGGTCTATACCTCACTGCCTCATACGCAGTCCAAAAAGAGGCACTGCCAGTTCTGACCATTTATTTTAGATAAAAACTTAACTTTCTTTAGAGAAATCAAACACTTTGCTGCCAGGGAGAGGATTCCATATTAAGGTTGTAGATTCCTCTTATAATTAACAGTAAGCACCTATGAAAATAATCCTGTGCCTGAAGCCTGAAGGATAATCAAAGTTGGCCTGAGGAAATTGGCTGTCAGCCTCATGACAGTCAGGAAGAACGAATTTAACGTGTACCATTCCCTTCCTCTTGCTCGCCCTTATTTACTGCTAGGCCAGGGGGCCGGGGTGCTTCTGCCGGCTCCTCTCGAGTGCAGACAGAAGGAGCAGCAGAAGAACGGTAACTGGCATGGTGTCTTACAGCACATGACTGCTGGCAGAGCACTCTGAGGTCCTCCACCTCATTCAAACTTCCCCTCAGGGAGAGCTGATTTTGTCAGCCCCGTTTTACTCATGAGAAAGAGCACCAGGGGCTTTCCGGGACACATGGCTAGCAAGTGTCACGAATCAAAACCTGCTTTTTCTACCCCAAATTGGTGGGACCGCTGAGGGGCAGGAGGGGGAACTACAAAGGACTCCCAGGATCTCTGTGGTGCCCCCTCTGAACTGGACAGTTGACAGCCCTGTCCAACAGAGCTTAGACCCCACCCAACACCTCGATCGGACGACCTGAAATGCTGCCTTGAAGAAACACTGCAGCCACCCCTCCCAGGCTAGAGGCTTTCCCATCCATCCGTCCCCCTAGTGGTAGATGGTGAGTTAGGAATGGTTGGTATTACAAATGGCTGTAGGGCCCTCCTGATTAGTTTGGCCTCTGGACTACTGCTCTGGGCCAGGTGACTTTTCAAAGTTAGTTGTTCCTATTGCCAGTTACAGCTGTGGTTCCAGGATTCCTTACTTGGTTGTCTACTAGAGGTATTCCAAACACTGAGCAGCCATGTAACCTGGAAATCCGATCTATGGAAGCATAAAGAAGATTGGGTGGCATGGGAAGATAAACTGGCTTTTGATTCCTAAAACATCAATAAGCTGTCATTAGGCTTTGGAGAGCTTTTCTCCCCCAGTTTGGAAAGGGCCATCAATTCATTTATGTGGGAGAGGTGGGTTAACTTCATGGGCATGGAAAAAAATGACAACATCATTCACTGTTCCTGGGCTGAAGCAAGATTTCGCAGCAAGCAGCCTCAATGTAATCCGACACAATGAGAAACTGTTGTTCAAGTAATTCACATGGACCATCTTTTGCCAGCTTCAATTTTGTTCACAGGCAAATACAAAGCTGAATAAATGTGAAGAATGACTTCTGATTGTTACTGGGATGGAAAATAGATGCTCAGATTCTACCCTATGGGTGGATTTTTTCTTTTTCTGAAAATACACCAATCATATATTGTGTCCAACCAAGGACAGAATTGGGGCTAAGCCAACTTCTTTGGCTTGAAATGAATATTTGGGCAAAGTTGAAGCTTATTTCCTTTTCCTCAGAGTTTTTCTCACCAACCTCACCCCCCATCCTACCACCGCCTCCATGGTCCAATTAGCCTGGTCCATATACTTTTCTGCTAGATAGCCTGTGTTTGCTACTTACAGTATTCACAGTCCTATATTTCAAATTATCTCTTAATTTGAATATATCCTAAAGCTCAGCAAAGAAGTGAAAATGATAAGCATCTGTGTAGATGCAATTTTTTTAAATGTTGAATTCAAAACCCATGTGGAGAAATAGAAGAAAGAAAAAAGAAAGAACAGTAATGGAAATTACAAGTAGAAAATATATGAAATAAAAACAAGTGTAACAAACAATAAAATATTTTAAAAACAGCATTAATAAATTTTTAAAAACTGAATTAAATGGATATTTTCATGACTATTTTACCTGACCCTAAGATAATTACCTCTAAAGATTTTCCATTGCCTGAAAACTTTACCAGTGACAACTTTCAGACTTATAAAGCAGATAATTCCATATATTTTTCCAGATATAAAAACAAAACCTTAAAATACAGATTCACTTTATGAAGTCAGCATAACACTGACATAAAACGTGACACAGACACCCAGCAGAAGAGCAACAAATGCGACTGTGGCTTTGCAGCGCCACATTAAACCTTTCAACAGCACGATGAGCCCAAAAGATAAGCCATAGTATCTCTCCTGCATTACTCAGTGATTCTGAAGTTCTTACCGTTGAATTACAGGCAACCCCCCCCCCAAACTAAGAATGTACTGGAGTAGGTAAAGTGGGGCAATTAAAGAGGCACGTCCTACTAGGTATTAAAATATAGCACAAGCAACACTGAGCCAGCTCAAGAAATGGCAGACGGACTGACAAAATAGAACAATCAGCCCTCAAATAGACCTCAGTACATATCCCAGCTTAATAAAGTAAGCACACACAAAAAAAAAGTGAGGGAGAGGGAGGTTTTTCATATGATGGTTGAGAAAACTGATTAACTCAAATCATATCCTCACTGTGCAGCAGCTAAAAACTAAACAATTTTTAAAAAGATGGCTGAAAAAATCACATACAGACAAAAATATGAGTGAATGCTTATCAGATCTCTGGAGAGGGAAAGACATTCTAAACAGAAAAGCAATGAAAGTAGTTATAAAGGGAAAGCTACATGGATTTTAGTATTCCACAGTTAGAACTCCTCTATATCAAAACATAGTTCACAATAAAAATCACAAATGGGGAAAAGCAGTTTAGCAACAGGCCAGAAGGGTAACATCATCCAAACACAAAGCACTGTTACAAATCCATAAGTAAAATTCCAATATTCCAAAAGAAATGTGGGCAGAGGATCCACACCAGAATATTTTGAAGGCAAAATATAATAAACATGCAAAAACATTCACACTCATAACTAATCAGATACTAATTAAAACAACTGCAAGATACATTTCATTCACCCCACTAGCATGGCGAGGACACTTTCTAAATGAAGAGAGTAAAGGGGAGATAGGTGATGATGGAGGCACACTTAGGGCGGTGAACACCCAGTACGACATACAGATGATGTAGAGTAGAGCTGTACACCTGAAACCTTATAGTTTCATGAACCAATGTCACCCCAATAAATTCAATAAAACAGGACGTTTTCTGTGCTGATAACAGTTTGATGGAAAGGCTCCCTACTAAATTGCTGGCAGAGGCATGAATTTTTACAAACTCTGGAAAGTGATTTGGTAATCACTTTCAATACTCAAATTGTTCACTTTCTTTGGCTCAGAAATTCCCCTCCAGTGACTCGTTCCTGAGAAAATAATCTCAGACATGGACAAAAATATAAGCACATCATGGACACACACACCACACTTAGCACGAGGGTTCCGCAGTTGGAGGCAGACTACCTGAGTTTGGGTCACAACTGACCACATAGTAAGTTACCACTGGATAATTTACCTCGCATTTCTAATCTGTGATTTACCCATCTGTACAATGGGAATAACAGTAGTATCTGTCCTAGCATATTGGGAATATTGGAAGAATACCTAAGTCTTACCAAGTGGCAGATTTTATATTTGTATACATTTCTGAGTTACCGTTCAAAAAATAAACATGCATTATGACTACAATTTAAATTTTTTTCATTAATACTAAAAATGCATACACACTGCATTATTTCAGGATCCAGACTGCCTCATTTAGTGGGAAACCTGCAGCAAACTGAAACTTCTCATGTACTCTGCCCCAGTTCAGAGGCATAAAATGAAACCCTGCCTGCAGTCAACACCAAATTCCATGTTTATTCTGAGTCCCTGTGTATTCTCTTCTTTCTAGCTGTTATCACGCGAAGCAAGGGTTCTCCCACTTCCTTGTCCAGGGCCCTGTTCCCAGGTGTAGAAGGAGGGCTTCTCTGGCACCACCCAAACTGCGGAGGGAAGCTAAAGTCATTGCAGCCAGAGCAAACCCTTGCAGAGTTCCAGATCCCTTAAACAAAGGGATTAGTAAGTCTGGAGTTACCAGACGAGGACACTCCTTATAAAAAAAAGGTAAGAAAACTAGGACTTCGAGGAGGAACTGCATTAACCAGGCTGAGGGGGAACAGTGCTCTTGTCCTCTGCATGGTCTCACTGAAGAGAACACCCAGAGACTGCATCTCATATTCAAATGGGCTAGAAGTCAGAGACTACAAGCTACAGAGACTGAACTGGTTGTGGAGGAAATGTGGACAAAATACAGGGAAGTATGGGTCCTCTGAGACTGAGTCTCAAACAGAGAGAGGACACCTTGACCCTTCTTGGAATAGCAGAAACTCAATATGCCACCACCCAGGGCAAGTACTCCTTAGGAGCCAGAGCCACTTAGGTGCGTTTCCCAAAGGCCGAGGAGTCATCTGGCGGCGGGGGGCGGGGGGGGGGGAGCGGGGGAGGAAGAAGACCAAGTGTTCAAAGTCCGGAACCTCGGTGTGACCTGAAGATAAACACAAAGCCACTGTCATGGCTAGAATGATGAGAAAAGCAAGGTTCAAGCTGAGGTCATTTGTTGTAGCAATATACTAGAAAGTCTTAGAGATCAATAAAACTTCATGCTTATAAGAAACATCATGTACAGCAATTTAATTATGTTAATACCATTAGGAAAGATCAATGTGAACTCATGGTGTTAAAGAGCAGTACTTTTCCAGCTAGAAGTGTCTCAACAGTAGTAGCATTATGTTCACTGCCTGTTCTCACCTGAAACCCTAAATGGCCAGATTTGGATGTCTAATACTTCACTGGAAAGGAACTAGCACTCCTGGGGTGTGCACGAACATGCTTGCCCACGCATGCACGCTCACACACACACACACAACAGAATGAGCCTGGAATACCCACTGTGGCCAGGAACAGAGATACTTCCAAAGATGCCAGGAACAGGGTTGAAAGGACATAAGAGCTAGCTTAGAGGCCTCCCGCAGGCCAAGTTATAATTCGAGCATCCAAAAGGGCATAATAATTGTGGTTAATTGAAATATGATGAGTTTGTGAAAGGCCATAATTTCCTAATTACACTAAAAAAAAAGTTAATATGAAGTATACTAAAGGTAATGAAAATGAACATAGAAGTTTGGCTATTAAGGGACCTGTTTAATTATTTATTAATTTTAATGAGAGGATATTAACATAAATTGACATTTTATCTCTTCTATTAATTCTGTTTGATTCTAAAGCAGGGACATAAAACTAATGTCTGCCTGCATGAACAGAGAAGGAGAACTACAGGGAACTGTGAGTTAGCCCAGCTGCCGGGGGAAAGCACAGAGACCCGAGCGCAGGAGGGCCCCAGAAGCACCAGTGTGCACACACAGTAACGCAGCAGAGTTGGCTGCTCAAGACTGTGTTCCAGTGTCAGGAACCGGCCAGACGTCTTAAAGAGCAGCCCTCATTGCACAACCTTGGTTCCACCTCTCCCGAGAGGTGCTACCTCTGGAAGTTTCCCTGAATTATAATGAGTCGCTAGTGTGGCGTCCACACACTTGAAATAATGCCAGCAGACAGGGTTACCCCAGTGCCTGGGTTATCCTGGCAACGGGATGACGGACTGGGTCACGCTGGCCGGGGACGACTTCAACACGTGACGCGCACATTCCAGGCTACTAATGCTAGAATCTGCAGGGAGAGCGTGGGCCCACTTTTTTTAATCTATGTAAAAAGAGAAGATGATCTTAAAAGGAAAGCTTCGGCCCCAATGTCTACAGCTTGGGAGAAATGACCTGGGTTTTTATGCCATATCGAAGAAGTAAACAGTCGACCAGATCTTGCAGTCTTGGCAGTCTGGATTGATACCTATTTTCTTCTTGGTCTGGGTGAGAATACTATAACCCTGGAAAGGTTTATAATTGAGTGTTACTGTAATGTTAGGAAGTATAAAAGTGGTATTAAAATAATCCAGAAATAGGGAAGAAACGAGATATTGACACTTCAGGAACAGGTTTAGGTATAAGCATGGCGGCATTTTTGATCATCGTTTTCTCTGTGCACGTCTTGTCTGACTGCTGGAGATGTTCAAAGGGACGTCAACTAAGAGAGTGGAAAAGAGCCCTTTAAAAATATGGCACACCCAGGATCTTGGTGAACTGTTAAGTTAGTTTCCACTGCAGTGTTGGGGTCAGAAGCCAGATGACGACGGAACAGGGCCAGGGCTCGGAGAAGGCGACTGAGGCCCTTGCCTGGGGAGCAGAACGGAAGGGAATATCAAAAAACTATGTATTTTGCTGTATAATGTATACTTTTTTTGCCTAGATTTTTCAGGGAGAAATAAGGATGTGCATTATACATAGATAGTACTAATTCTGTATCTATGTGTTTTTAATTCTTTTATTTATGCTTATGTGTTAAAAGTGTAACTCTACAAAGCACTAGTTATATCCATATGCAAAATACCCTTTATAATACAAAAACAAGTATCTAAATATAAATAAATAAGTACTTGAAATAAAAATTGAAACAAAAGATTTTTTTCCTGAAAGTTCAGGCCAAAAACATGGGTGCAAATAATAAATGGCAAAATATGGTAAGTAATCAAGATTAGTAATATTTTAAGGCAGCATTTTCTAAAAATCAAAATTAATGCAAAAAAAAAAATCTCTGGTGAACCAAACATGGACATTTTAAATACTGACAGGGTGGAAATGAAGACAGTGTGGACGGTAAGTGTGCAAATGGCTCCTTTTCCCAAAGCTGTCTGTGTGCGGGGAATTGACAGGTTGTGCTATGGGGGGCCCCCAAGTCCGTGGAGGTAAGCTGGCTTGCTCGTTGGTTTAAAGGTGGGAGAAGCCTCAGTGTATTTATACGCTGAGGAGGCGGCCTACGCCCTTTCCTTCCTCATCCAGCGGTGTAATCGCAGGGAGACAGGGATTAGGCCTCCCAGACAGAGATGCACAGCAAACTAAGTCTTCCGTGTGCATGGTATCGGGGCAGGAGGAGGACAGGGCAGCTAAACGGAACTGTGCTGGGCTACCACGAGAGCTCCTGGGAAACCGGAGTGGAGCGATGCTCAGCCAGCACCTGTTTCTTTCCCAAGCCAGACTTCGGAGACAAGAGAGAGCATTGAGGCAGGTGCTGTAGGCTGGAGAGGTGTCCACGCACAGGAACGCTTTGCCTGACTGTGCAGCGGGATACCATTCAAGAGCCAGTGTTGGGAAAGTAAAGCTTCTTTAGAGAATCAGCCCATTGGTAGGACACTTTAAGGCAATAAGGGGGCTCATCTGGCCAAACTTTGGGAGCTTGGAGGGTAGACAAAGACACAAGTGCAGGACAAGACCTAGCTCACAGTTTCTTGCAAGGTGTTAGATTCCTGGACAAAAGGCAAATTTCTTAGAGTAGGGGAGGGTACATAACTTTATTAGGAGGAAAATTTATTGAATGTAATTTTAAAAAGAAAAAAGAGACAATGTAGCATCTTTGCTGATTAACCCTAAGACTTCGGGCAAAGCGTGATTTATTCTTCCTAGTAAAGTAAGCAACAGATCCAAAGTAATCCCAGGAAAGACAGGGAGGGATATGCTACCTCTGGACAAGGGAGGGCATGCGTACAAGCAAGCCCCAGAGAGGAGGAGGAAGGGGAACACCTGCCTGTCTGCCCCGGCCTGTGTGGGAAGGAAGAAAGGAAGCAGGAGGGAGAAGCGGGGAGTCAGACCTACATGCACCGACTACCTTGCTCCGGGATGAGGATTACGCAGCACCTTATGAAACGCATGTCTAGGCACCTGCCACTCCTGGCTTCATTCACATTTGACCCTTTTTAAAAAATCTCTTCTGCATATTTACTTTAATTCATCTCTGAAATGTTACTGTGTGCTCTTGTAATCCATCACAAATCTCCATGGAATGAAGAGCAATGTGCATTCATTATGGAAATACATAAAAATGAAGAAATAACTAGTATCTAAACTCAGTCCAGATTATTGTAGAGCTTTGAGAAGTTTATTTAGGGAATTTAGAAAGCACCATAGAATTCGAGGGTTTTTTATTTTTTTTCCCCCTGAGAAGTCATGTACATTGGTTAATGGAATGGCAGGCATATAGTTGATGCTAAGAATGCTGAATATTGCATGTAACTAAAAAAGACAATGATATATTCCTTATTATATGTTTGGAAGAAATGGGATCATATCACACACACACACATACCACACACACACACACACACACACACACACACACACACACCCCATATGTCAGTTTTCAGAAAATCAGAACAGGATTGAAATCACAGTTAAAAAATGCTGA
Source organism: Tonatia bakeri (assembly GCA_004024845.1). Lineage (NCBI taxonomy): Eukaryota > Metazoa > Chordata > Mammalia > Chiroptera > Phyllostomidae > Tonatia > Tonatia bakeri. The sequence goes on from PVIA01000971.1 coordinate 238,023, forward strand.
ATATAATTTTAATCTTTCTTTGAAAATTCAGAAGCTATTTTAGGCTCCTTATGCCTCTGGGTTATTACTATGAATGTAAATTATTATCATGCAATTCTTCAACATCTAGATTGTTCACATTTTCCTGATTATTTTTTCGTGAATGAAAGGGAACCTTTCATAGTATTCTAATTACTATGCAGAACTAGTCATGAATGGGCAGATCATCTTAGGTATGATTGGGTCAACTTATAGGGAAACGATATTTCTTCTAACATGGATGTATACGTGGAACTGTGCTAGTTATGCCTTTTGCGTGATTTATTTGTGCACACAATACTTCAGGAACATTACCCTGATTTCTGTGTTTCTGATGGATATTAGTGAGATGACAGAACACAAGACAGAATAACTGAAAGGCTTTGCGACATTCTAATTGAAGACTTAACTCTCCAGTTTGGGAGACAACAGAGAGAATGGCAATGAAGACAAGGATGGCTGAGAAACTGCAGAGGTGAGCCAACACAACCTCGTCTATCTAACATAAAGGTTTGTTTTTTCCTACGATGTGCCTCGCATTGTGCTAGGCCTTCAGTCATCAGGAGAAAATATGTTCTTTTTATAAAGTAATTCAAAACTAGAGATGGAGGCATACAGCAAATAGGTTCTAGAGTAGATCAATGCTGAACCCAGCGGTTTTCTGGAAGTAAGAGATCCCCATCCATCTGGGTTGACCTGTAATAAGCAGAGGAATGAAGGGTTGGAAGAGCACAGCGAACTTGAAAAAAGTCTGTTCATGTCACTGGAACACAGGGTTCCTAATCGGCCTCACAGGAGACAAAGTCGCAAGGAAAAGCAGGAGCAAGATTCAAAGGGCCTTTCTGTGCGATGTAAGAGAAACTGTCCCTTATCCCATAGGCCACTGGGAAATACTGAAGGATTCTAAAAAGGAAAATAGTATGAATTTTAGGTAAGTAAATCTGCCAAAAAGGAAGATGATGAGTTAAAAGGAAGAGACAAATGGACCTCAGGGGAGAGCAAAGGATGAGAGAAAATCCAGAGAAGAGCAGTCAACTGTGCTGGCAATCACGAAGAGATCAAGTCTGTGAAACTGCCTGGGCAGTGACAAGGTATTGGGACCCTCTGAGAAAGCGGATTCTGTGGAGAGCAGGTGTACAGTAGAGACGTGAGGTGTGTGTGAGGAGGTGAAGGGGCACGGGCCCCTGAGAGGAGCATTTGCAGCTCTCAAAACATGCAGCCCCACACAGGGAGAAGAGGTCAGCCCCGCACAGGGAGAAGAGGTCAGCCCCGCACAGGGAGGGAGAAGAGGTCTGCCCTGCACAAGGAGAAGAGGTCAAAGACACAAGTTCTATTTTATCTTTCAAATTCTCTCTTGGGGAAATGCACGTTTAAATATCTCATCCCACAGACATAGCATTTCATGAAATCAGAAAAAAAAAAAAAAGTCCCAAAACAGTGCAAAGGAAACTCTCAAGTCTTAATAAATTAATGTAATAAATTACATTAGCACTCCAGATTTTTATGTTTTCAAAGAAAAATGTAAGTTACCATAAAGAAAGGAACATGTCTGGTGAAGCGTTCACTGCCTGTTGACTGGTGATGGGATTTGGTAGGTTAATCTCTTTTCACCTTATTTTCAACAGCCCCTTTTCCCATCTGGGCACAGTGAGGGGCCAGGAATGCAATTCAGGGACTTGAAGGCTTAGAACTTAATCCCCAAGGACTGCTGTGTTTGGAGAATACAGGTAGAGTCTGGTGGACCTTGCCTACACCTGGGCACTCTGCTTTCGTGGTGCCAAATGCTGGGGAAGTGACCTGTGTAAAACCAACTAGAGAGAAAACCCTAGGCATCACTTCACTTGTGTTCAGACTCTTGGTTTTGTCTATTAGTTTTTGAACCTGTTCCTACCCGTTGGGCTTGCCAACTGAGTGTGGTATCTTTGGCTTGATCCTCAGCTCTGATGATGATAGTGATCACAGAATAGTAAACTCCTATTTTTCACACACCTACCATAGGTCAGACACAATATAAATTATTTGCAATCATTATAAAAACCCTTTATTATGCCCAGTTTGCAGCCAATGAGGTTGAAGGTCATAGATATGAAGTGACTTTCTCAAGGGCACACAATTTATAAGGGGCTGAGTTTAAATGAGCCCTTTGCACCGCATCACAGTGTTTCTCCAGGGCCTCTATCTGAGGCACCTCCTCTGTCTTTCCCACTCTTGGTTTCCTTGAGAGAATGTTTCCCTTTAACTCCTGCTCTCAGAAGCCAAGCCCTGGGTGTCGCCCTTGTTTCAACCACCCTAGACCCTAGTAAAACAAGATTATAGTTTCTTCAGTACTGCCAGGCATACATAATACCGTCTCACTATTGAGTTTAAGTCTTCCATCCCTACTGATTATGGGCAGATCAGAGAATGAAGCGGGATACAGGAAGGAGTGGTAGTTAGGAAAGGTAGTCAGCAGGGCTGTGGGCATGGGGAGGGCAGAGAGGCAGGGGAGCAGAGGAACAGAAGAAACCTGTGCGGGGACAAATGGTTTTAATAGCCAAGCAAAGATCCTTTTGTGTCACAATAACCCATTAAACTGTGAGACCCACTTACAGTGGGACCTCATCCAAGGGGCATTTCGCTCATCATCACCCTTCCTCTTCTCCTCCCTCACAAAGCCCCTGGGTATACTTAGCACTGAGAACTTACGGTCTTATTTCATAATTGACTTGTCCCGGAGGGCCTGAAGGCTAGCAAAAATGGCCAGCTCACTTGAAGAGGAATGAAGACTAAAAGTTTGTGGTTCTTTTAATGCCTCTATTGAATGGACTGACCAAAGCACTGGGGACCTTCCCTGATGGCACTTAAAGCAATAAACCACTTGTAAATTTCAAAGATAATGTTAGATTTCAGATTCGGTATAGCATGGGGCCATTTTCACCAAGCACAAGTCCAAACATGGTCTCAAAATAGCTGTTATCTTTTAATGCCTCCATGTGGACAAGAGATACATTTTCCAATTCACGAATTACTCCAAACCTCACACAAGAAAATATTAGCTACTTCCTTAGACAACATATTCTTTGAACACAGGGATGAGGACAAGATGGTCTCTTGGACTTAGCCTGGTTATCTCAATAGACCATGCAGCAAGGACCTCTGGATTTGGCTCACGGCTGCCTAGGAGCGCCCTGGCAAGCCAAGGCAGACAGCAGTAACTGTGCCTTTCAATCCAGCCAGCATCGGCCCTACTCTGGTTATCTCATATCTTGAATGCCCTTGACTTGACCACTTTGAAGACACAGCACTCAGTTTAGACCTTTGCAGTAAATTTATGGAAAATGTGATAGAAAATGGAAATCTCTCTTGACCTGGACAAGGCCTGAGGTTATGTAAATTCCCCTCTGGACATGAAGAAGTCCATGTTGTGTCTGTTCTGAATTAGTGTCATGTGGAGGAAGTGATTATGATGACGACGACAGAATGCTAGATTTCCAGTGTAACTGCTGCTTTCCAATAGGCGTTTAGTGACATGAGGCTCATACCAATAGCAAAGCCACAGAAATTGCTCAGATGTGGTCTTTCCACTGCTTGCTAATTTCCTTTCCATAATAAGAACAAAACAGTACAAGAAATAAAAGTTTTGGTGGATCTCATCATGTAGCCCTTGACTGTCATTTAATAATGACTAAAAGATTCACTAGACCAGCTGCCACTAAAAATACTAGCTTGTCTTTTTTAGTATTTATGAGCTATATTTATTTTTATTAAACTTATTGGGGTAACACTGGCTAATAACATTACATAAACTTCAGCTGTACAACTTTATAATACCACATCTGTATACCCTACTGTGTGCTCACCTCTTCAAGTCCAGTCTCCAGACTCACTTCTCACCAACCCTCCACTTCCACTCACTGCTGACCCTGGACTGCTTGTTATGTTATATTATGTCACACCCCTTCCCAATTCTATGAATCTGGACACATCTGCTCAACTCTCCTCCAGCTTCCACATGAGCTATAGCACAGGGTAGACTCTCAATGATCCCTCAAAGGCCACCTAAAAACCGAGAGGACACTGGTGGTAATGAAGGTTAAGTCTCAGTTTGAACTGTGGGGTAAAATCCATAGAGGGAAAAATTCCCCAACTAACTTTCAGCTGCCTCTTCATGTATACAGGTAAGCAGGCGAGAGTTCAATAAACACTTGACTTAGAGAGAAATTCAGACAGCATCTTCTCTGAGCAGCTTTGGTCTCTTTAAACACCCAGAATACACAAATGCGCCAAAGTGCTCGCGCTGAAGGAGTCTGTGGCTACTGTGAAAAGAGACCTACGCACACATTAGCAGGTAGGGTGTTCGTGAAAAAGAAAAGGGCATTTAGTTCTTGGTTTGAAGAATTTGGGGAAAGATGATGAAGTTGAAGGTGACTTGTTTAAAAACCCTTATACTCTAACCTCCCTAGTTCTGTGCTCACTTGATTCCCAACATGTTAGTTTATTTATATACACACAATTTTCCATATGAGCAACTGTAAACCTACTTTTGCCTCAAACGTGCCCATATTTCCAACATATAGCCCATCACTGCTCCCACAGCCCTGACCTTGCCTCCCAGCAGCTGGAGGAGCCACTGTGTTGCACACTAAAGCTGAGTGATAACCGCATTTCCAGAGGCCATTCTGGGGCCATTCTTCCGTATCTGCAGAAAGCATAAAACTAAATCAAATAAATATAAACGGAATCATTCTGGGTGGCCTTGAGGCTGATTTCTGCACGGTATAACATCCAAAAGATATAAATTGGACTCCAAAGACCCTCAAAAAGTAATGTAAGGTATTTGGAGAAGTTCTTCTGAGGAAGCAGAGAAACATAATTTTAAAGATACACCATATTATGATATTCATAAAACTCAAAAAGATGATCCACTAAACTCAACCCACTGGTAAAATGAATTCTTCCAAATGTATGCATTTGTGAAATCTACAGATAGATAGTTGATTATTCCTCTACATAAGAGTAGGGGGGAAATGGTAGAGATAATAGTCTTAATAAAATATAAAGGCTAAAATTCATCGAGTTGTAGTTTGAGCCATTTTCTTTACTTTTTTGCACACTTCAGTTAAAAAAGATTTTTTTGGTTAGCTTGTTTTTAAGGCAGTAAACAGAGTTACAAACAGGACTGGGCTTTGGTATGGGAAATGAGCATTCACCAGAAAAGGCAGGGACAGTTTCAGAAACACAGAGGTAAAGGAAGGAATTTAGTTACTATATACATATATATACACACACACACACACATATATTTGCACTAAAGATCACTTTATTAAGATGTACATGAGAGGAATTTTCCTTCACTACTAACGACTTAAATAAAATGGTAAAGGCAAGGGTCCTGACAGTCTTCACGGAGAAAAGTGGGGCTGGTGCCATGGCTGGAGGCACAGTCAGCCCTCGGGAATGGATTGTCTCAGCTGGCCCCTGGGACTAGGTGCTGTGCCATGTGCCTGATGTATGATGTCACACACAATGTCCACAACCCTCCTCTGAAGCAGGGGCTACACTTCTCCAAACAGAGGAGGAAAGTGAGGCAGAGAGAGGCCAAAGGAGCCTGACTAGTATGGCTCAGTTGGTCAGGCATCACGTTACAAACCGAAAGGTCGCCAGTTCTGTTCCCAGCCATAGCATATGCCTGGTTTGCAGGTCTGGTCCCTGGTTAGGGTGCATAAGAGACAACTGGTTGCCGTTTCTGTTGCACACTGATGTTTCTCTCCCTGTCTTTCTCCTCCCTTCCCCTTTCTCTAAAAATAAATAAACAAAATCTTAAAAAGAAAAGAGGGAGAGGGCAAAGTAAGTCACAAAGGTCTAAAGGCTTGCGCTGGGGCTGGATTTGAATGAAGCCTGCTCTCTCTGAGGCCAGAAGCTTCGCGCCGTCCCTAACTGGACTCCAGCCACTTTCTGTGGCTCCTTTGTTCATCTTGTTTCTTTTACACTGAAATGTGTTTGGCACGTGCCGTTGTGTAAATTTAAGCTGTACAGTATGTTGATTTGATACACTGATATGTTGTAATATAACTGCCACTTCATCATTAGTTAGCACCCCTATCACATCACATTATTATTTCTTTTTTGTGGTGGGAATAGTGAAGATCTAGTCTCTCAGCAAGTGTGATGTTATTTATAACACGATATTGTCTGTGTTTACTATACTGTGTATGAGATCTCCAGGACTTATTTATCTACTAATTGCCAGTTTGTACCTTTAAACAACAACTTTGATCTGTCCAATCATTCACTGTAGACTCTTTGCCCTCAGCCTGGAGTGGGGTCACAGCCTGGTGTGGGGCGAAAGCAAGGGTCAGGAAGCTAGGACAGCACACTGCTCTGGGGGTGCTGTCTGCCAGCCCTACTCAGAGCACTTTCTCATGAAGGTGTTATACTTCCCAGCAGCAAGGGAGAGAACTGGGAAGGGCCAAGGATGCTTTCATCCCCAGGAGAAATCCCTTCTCTTGCAAGAAAGGAATCCCACCTCCTAGAATGAAGATGATAAAGAGGCTCTGATAACGAGTCCACACTGGGCCCACGGCGTGCAGCCGACACAGAAACCAGCACGCTCTTCTCTTGCCTTCCTAAGACTTCGGCTGAGACTTTTCATGTGCCAGTCCCTCCGTGGGTATCTGTGCTTGCCAGCAAAGAAGCAGGGAGGTAAGGCTTCATTGTGGTTATATTTTGCTTAACAAAACCTCAACTTTTAAAGCTCAGAACACTGGGGACTTATTTGCATTGTGAAACAATTCCACTTACTTAGTCTATTAAAATCACATTGGGTAGGATTTGGGCTATGGAAATTCAGTCACAATGTAACTTCACACCAAAACATGAAATAGAAAATAAAAGACAGGCCCAGTTTTTCCCACCGAGGTGGAACTTCATGGGAGAGAGCACAACATGAACGTGAAAATATTGGGAATATTGCAACCAAGGTGCAAAGACGAAAATACACGTCTAATTGCTCTGCAGTGCACGGAGCTGACAAGATTTCTAAATTGGTCTCAGCTTCCTTTCCTGGCCAAGAACAGTGACATTTTCACCTCTCGCCAGCTAACACCCCAAAATCTGGGGCAGCCAGCAACCCTGTCCACGTGCGCGGGGCAGCAGAGAAGCGAGCCCCGGCCAAGGGCACACTTGGGCAATCGTCTCCAAACTGTCTCAGGTAGCTGTTTAAAATTTAAACCCACACTTCACCCTTGGTCCACAGCAAGGGCACAGAGGAACGACCTGGGCAGTTCGTGTTGCTGCATCAGGAGGATCAGATGAACAAGTCGCCCTGAGCACCGCACCGGTCACACAGTCTCGGCAGGAATTGACTCCGGGCTCTGTGACGCAGATGCTAACATCCATTGCTCGGTTCTGGGACTGGAAGTAGCTCACCCTCATTAGAAACTACAAATGCCTCCCAGGAAGCTCCCCTCTGATGAAAACCCCGAGCCCCAGTGATGATCTGCCAGTGTCTGACCTGCAAATCTGCTCACCCACCTTGATGAAGTATTCTTCTCACTTCCCGTTTTTATGCATTCACTCCTCAGATGTTGAAAACACTGCCCGTGTCTCCTTTGAAATTGAGCTTTTCTTCCTCCATGATCCTACTAGGATTTGATCCTGATGAGGACAATGACATCACCTCTCTATGCTTATAGCTGTATCTCTGTCACCTAGCCCACTGCTTGAATCATGCCTCCTGTGACCGTACCACCAACTGTTAAAACAAACTCTAAAGCCACAGTAATTAAACCATTATGGGACAGATGCACCAAAACAAAAAAAGATTTTTGGGATGTAAGAGACAGCCCAGGAACAAATGGATTGTAAAAGTGTAGCTCTGTAATTTATTTATTTTACAGATATTTATTGGGCAAGTGTATGCACCAAGCATAACAGTGGGAAAAGTTGATGAGTAAGCCAGGTGTGCTCCCTGCTATAAGGGAGCTGCCAGTGGGTGGTGGAAAAGGCAGACTTGAAACAAGCAGTTTCATTTGTAAGGAGTGTGCACAGAGGATGGATTTGGGGCTCCCATGTGGAAATGCATGGAAAACACACACCGGAAAAGCCAAATCTGTCGTGCGTTTTCCCAGCAGGAAATTGCTGCCGTGTTGCTGCCCTGCCCTCACCCCTCTCTGCCAGGAAGACGGCCAGTGGGCCCAGTGTAGCTCCTCTCTTGTTTTTGTAGCACCTCTGAGCTAGGAGTGGTCTTCACACTGTTAAAGGATTACATTTTAGATGGTTCTCTAAGTGCCTACAACATGTCTTTGACTTTGCTTGTGGGCCTGCAAAACCTAAAGTATTCACTGTCTGGTCCCTTCTGAAACAGTCCACCAACCCCCGTGAGAGCTCGGAAGGTCCTCTGTGCCCCTAAGGCACTAAGTGAGGCGTGAAAGTGGGGAGAGTTTAAGATCACTGGTTTTCTATGCACAGTTGCTTGACTGTGTCAGGGACCAGGCTGGGGTCTGCTCATTTTGAAACACAGACAAGATGATTTCCTGTAATATTCAAACTAAAAAACAAACAAAGAAACAAAAACACACTGATTGAACATTAGAAAAATTCAGGTACAGGTGGATCCTTTACCAGAGTGAGCATCACAGTTTGCTCTCTCTCAGTCTCTCAAGGTCAAAGACCCTACTGAAAATGGGGCTGCGCATTCCAGTGTACCATTGTTTTTCATCCTCCACCCACCCGCCCACCCATCTGCCAACCCCCCACCCATCATCCGCCCATCCATCCAACTAATCAAATATGTGCCAGGAGCTATACAAGACAGGCTAGACACTGTGGACACGGGAATGAACACTACACCCTCCACACACATACAAAACCTGCTGGTCCTGCACAGAAGAAGGGCAGGTGCACGGAGGATTACACTGAAACACAATTAGCGATATGATCTAGTTAACGACACACCACGTCAGCAGAGCTGGGCGTAGGTGTTCTCCCGGAGGTGCGGCAGATGTTTCTCGCCTCCACTGGAGGCACAGAGTGTGTGTGAGGTTCCTTCTCCTGTTTGAAGGCTGCAGGAAGCCCTAGAGGGGCTTGTTAGTCCTGTCAAATGATTGCCCTCCGCTTCTCTCTCACAGTGACCAGGTGAACTGGGGCGGGTCCAGCCCAGCCGGCGCTGGGGTCAGGGAATGGTAACGAAAGACCCTGGGCAAACTCTTATCAGCAGGTGTATTTATAATAACAAGACACACTGACATTAATTCTGTTTAGCAGTGGTAATTCCACAGTGAGGAGGAGCTATAAATTAATGCTGGAGCCAAATATCATAACATCTGCAACTGATTTGAGGTGCTGGGCACGTGTGTTTACACATACGTGCCCTCAGGTACACAGCGTCTGGATCTATATGTGCATAAACATACTTTATAAAGAGGTGTCTAAGCTCAAGTCAACCCTTTAGCAAACCAACTATAACCCTGTACACTTGAAATCATTTTTCTAAAAGCATGGGATCAATTTTTCTTAAAAATCATTTTCACTAAAACTTGAAATTCAAAGAAGGGATATTATATACAGCTATCATTCACTAAGGGCTTGCTATAATCCAGACTCATTTCATAGTCACCACTTTCTAAACGAGGTACTATTGATTTCACTATAAAGATAAGCAGAGACTTAAGAGAGATTACATTTAATACTTTGCCCACACAATTAGTAATTACTAAAGGTTCTATTTGAGTTCAGCTGCTGATTTGGGGGTCACTTCTCTTTCTGTCATACTATGCGATTGAGGAGAAATAACTTCAGCCAATGGATGTGACTCCCTAGGCCTCTAGGGGTCTGGAACCTGGAATGGGTTGACCTTGGAAGCCTTGTAGAGCAGACCTGAACAAAGCTGCCCTATAGAAGGGCTGTCTTCAATGAAGCATCCTTATGTGCGGCCACAGAACAGCGTCTGCAAAGAGTCAGCCCCTTGTCCACCCCTCAGGCTGTCACTGAGTCAGTGAGAGCATCACAGAGCCAGCCAGGCCAGCAGTCCAACTTCAGAGTGCCACTGTCCGCAGCCCTTTGGGAAAACGACTTCTCTGCTCTCCAGGTCCTCACACAGTTTGAAGAAAGGGATGATTTTAAGTCAAGTCAAGCTCTGACGAACATACCTACCCAGGAATACACAGATACTAAGGAAGAAGAAAACACATCCCCCACAAAACTGACACTTAGAACACAGACACATAGGGTAGAATTATCTGTGTTCCAAATGAGTATTCTATTTACTAAAGATTTTCTAGGATAATGGCAAGTATGATTGGGTTGACAGATTGGCTTTCCACCCCCTTTTTTCAGGGGTACTGCTGTTTGGTGATGTAAGGTGCCCTTTGGGAAAGAGAGGCCTACTAACTCTACCCGCATAACCCTGCATGGTCCAGGGAACAGGCATTCAATCCTCAAGTCCAGCCAGAGGGATCTGGTCTCGGACCACTTCGTGGCAGACAGGTCATTTGTCAGTGATCACAAGGAGAGCATGTTTCATTGGAAAAACATGCAGAGTGAAGTATTGGCATTTTGAGGTCGGATGTTGACATGAAGAATAATGAGGAGCTTTGTCTCCTTGGCTGCAATGGACCAGCCAGAGAGGGACAGAAGGGACACATGTCATGTTGAGGAGGGTCACCCACACCTGAAACTCAGACCCACAGCCTACACTTCCTGACCCCACGCCTCACCTTGTGGTCCTGAAAGCAAAGTTCACGCGGTCCTGGAAACATCAGCTATCATCTCAGTTCAGTTCCCCTGTTCCTTCCTCCCTCCGCCGAATTCCTTCCGTCTCTCATTATCCACTGGGGTCCTCATCACACTGGACCTGGCACTATGGCTTTCCAATCCGTGTCCTGTCTTCTCGACTAGCTCATCAACTCCATGAGTGAGAGACCCTGGACCTGTCTTGCCAACTCGTCTCCCGCGATGCCCAGCACGGACACTGCCTTTGTCTTGTTGCCCAGAGCAGAACATGGCCCACTGCACAGGAAGGTGGCACCGACTCTTAGAGGAACAGCAGAACCCGAGGGCCCGAACGACACCCGGTGACTGAGCAACACGCTCACTCACTGAATGTGCAATCCTGTTCGATTCTCTAAAACGTGGTAACAATTAGGCTTTGCCTAAGGCCTTCACGGGGTCAACAACCTTCGCATCTCCCTAGTTTTGCAGGTCTCCCAGCAGAGCAAGCTAAGATACCAGAGATCCTCCAGAAGGATTGGCTTTATCTCAGATCTGGCCATAGAGTCCTGGATACCTGCTCAGCACCTCAGCATCAGGCCAGGTTTGTGGAGGTCCTCCCCAACCCTGAGGGTCTGGACCAGTGACTGAGTGTCCCCTATCTGCCCAGTTGTCTGTCCTGCCCTCCAGTTTTCAAACAGCTGAGTCCCTGACCCTGAGCACCAGGCTCCTGGAGCCTGCTCTGGACCTCCCTGGAACCTGTTCTCCTGTCTCCTGTCTCCTCTGTAAGTGCACCTGCCGTATCTACTGGCCACTGGGCCCTGCCCTGCTAGTCACCTTTCCCTTGCTTGGGCACAGCCCCTAACCTAGGCACTGGATTGGGACCAGAGGACCATGCACCCTTCTCTACAAGAGCGACTAATAACCAGACTTTATAAGCAGATTATGCACCTTCATCTGACCTGGGCCAACACTTGACCCTAGTCTCCCCAGGATGGGGTCAAGTGAAAGTCAGCACTTTGGAGATCACAGGGTTCAGCTTTCCATTGGTGTACGTGAACTCAGAAGAGGTATTTGACCTCCTGGAACCTCAGGATCCTCAAGTACAAGAATGTGGGTATTTATATGGTAACAATTAAATAAGCCATTCTGAGTTCAGAACTAGCACAGTGTTCACATGGAAAGTACTCAACCAAAGCTCTCTCCCCTTTTGCTTGTTCATCTAATTATTCCTCCCAGGACCAGTTATGATGGAGTAAAACCCAAGATTTTCTAAAAAGCTTTCACCTGCCTAAAAATACATTCTTTACTACCTAATGCTAGCACTAGTGTGAGTTTTAGGTGGGAATCAATAAAAGTTGACTGTTCTGGCTAGAAGAAATTCTCTTGTCGGTAGCATATTTTCTATTTAACTTAGAGAGTGAGCAGATTGGTAACCTCCATTCCTAACCTGTGAGCTCTGGGGCAGTTGGTGTTCAAGGCTGAGGCAGCCCAAGGCCTAGGGATGAGGCCAGCAGCAGTGGGAGGGATACTCAGGGTTTCAGAGTGGGAGGCAGGCCCAGGGGGTGGAGAGATGCTTCATTTACCTTGACCCACCCTGCCTTCATGTGATGGGTAGCAGGAGAAAAAACCTTCCCACAGATGCCAACCCTGGCAGCTGGCAAGATGGAGCCAGGGCCCTGTGAGATCCTTGGCGTGCTTCCGAGGCAGAGGGGATGGTGTCAGCATTAAGCATGAATAATAAAAGGCCCGAATCTTCCATGAGCTCTAAAGAGGGAGACTCTGAAACTTGGCTCTATTTTTAATACCAATCTTCCTGCAGCCTTGCTCCCCTCTCATATTTAAGGATGACCTCCAGTGCAAAAATATGATCCCACTGAAGTGGGAGAGCGCCAGGGAATTTCTAGCTGATTAGACTTGGGAGTTTTTCCTGTTACCGCTACAGTTAAATAGATATTGGCAAATAGTGTAACCTGCAGGGAACCAGCAGAGTGGGCAAGAGCCTGGTCGGTTATAATTAGAAGTATACATCATTCCCCTTTCCCCAAAGAGCAAGGGAGTGGAAGTTAAAGGGACAGTGAGACACAGTGCATGAGCAGCCTTGACACCACAACGGTTGAGAGCTACCTTCTAAACGACAGTACATTTTGCAAATGTGGTTCAAGTCTTTCTCCCTAATTTTTACTAATGTACCTTAGCTTCGCCGGTGTGAGTCTCAGAGCTGAATCTAGAGGATTGTAAGCCCAAGACAGTTGCATGTCAACAACAAATTACCTTCGCAAATATGCAGCCCTTTTATCTGAAGTTTGCATTGTGCCTGAATGTACCGATGAGAAGGATGATAATCCTGTCACTTAGGAGAAAAGTGAGATTAGTATTTTTAAAACCTACACATATAAAAAGACCTGTTCGTTTCCCCTGGCTCTGATAAAGGCAGTAGGAATATAATTTCTTTGTCTATAAACAACTTAACCTTTCCAAACCTTGCTCTCTTTATTTGCTAAGTGAACATAAAAATACAGCCTGGGTTATTATTAGGGTGGTTAATAATGTTCAATAACTTTTAGCCCATAACATTGGCTCTAAGCCCATCTTGGAGGAAGCCCCCCCGCGGTGGAGGCACACAGGCAAGCAGGACTCTCAATACCACATGGTAAGTCTTCTAGCAGGGCTACACTCTGTCACACAAGGACCACTCTGGGGCTTAGGGACTCATTCCCAGTTGCCTGGAGCCTTCACCAGAGCCGTGTCCTAAAGCGGGAAGAAGAGATGGTCAGAGGGAACAAGCATCGCACATACAGGAGGTAACTTCAACAGAAGCAGGCAGCACAAAGCACCGCAGGGGGTGTGAGGACCTGGGAGGCTTGTGGGGCTGGCCCACAGCTCTCCAGGATGCTGGGAGGCTGACAGTGGAGAAGAGCAGTAGTGGGTAGGGAGCAGAGAGGGAGGGCCAAGCAGGGCCAGATAAGTAGGAAGTGACAAAGTAGGAAGATTGTTGTCACAATCTAAGTCACTTGAAAATGCTCAACAAACACTTTCAAGGCCCAGAGTTTTTGACACAGAGCAAGACTATGTGATTAGGATAAGAGGGAGGAGGCTTGGGTTTTCTTGAATTTCTTACATGGAGCTATGCTTATGATGGTCAGTCTGATCATGAATTTATTCTGTCATTTATTAGAAGTCAGCAAAAGTAGGGCCGCCATTGATGGCTCTGCAGAGCCGCAGGGACCAGGCCAATGACTTCACATTAGAACATGAGAGGGAAGTTCAGACTGTACCCAACCAGTCTGGAGAGGAACACAGGCAAAGTGGCGGAGCTCAGAGCCTGTCTTGGGGGCTTTCCCTGCATCTGTGGACAGATGAAACCTGCTTTGGGACTGAAGACATGCTGTATGAGGGGACACTGGGCCAGAGAGGAATCTTGAGCCTAAGCCCCCATTGCCTCCCCTCTACGGCTGGACCTCCGCTGAGAAGAAGGGAGAGGCCAGCAGAATTATTATATTAATGATATTAAAGGTTATCAGAAATTACCAAAGGAAACAGACTGTAGACATATGCATATCGAGGACTCCTACATATTTGCTCTGCAAATGTAATGTGGACGGAAAGTCTTGGAAACATTCAGAGGTTATATTCACACTCTCTCCTTGGATACAGATGCAAAGTAGGATTGGCGACATCTCCGAAGACGCCTCCTTTTGGAGTAGATATGAAGATGTCCCCAGCCTGGAGAGGAGAAGCGATGAGTGCCTCCTCTGAAGAAGCTCTGTGCCAAATGTCCACATTGTTTTATAGCCCTTCCCATGACCGTGTAAATAGGCAAGAGGCCAGTGAGTTGTTGGACTAACAGTTAAGCAGTAGACTGTTGAAAAGATTTCTTTCTCCATAGCAATCTGGGTCCATTGTGGGCAATGCCACTTGCATAATACCTGAATCATCACTCAGTAATGTCAGTAGTCACACATTTTATTTAAATTCAAATGAAATGAAATGAAAATCTGGATTCATTCAGAGTTTTATTGTTCTGTGCCCACCTGCAGGCTCGCTCACCTAACACAGGTGAGCATCTCTTCTCTAAGACACAAAAAGACACCAGGGTTTCTGCCTCCTCAGTCAGGATGCCTGCATTTCCTTGACAAATACTTTGCCAGTCCTTCTAGGTCTGGAAGACCCTTGTGGAAACTTTATGCACACATATTTTTCTGAGATAAAGAAAGTTGGTAGGAGACTAATTGTATTAAGTGCTTTCTGGTTGAAGGAGCTCACATTCCCAGGAGAATGCCTGGGACTCTGCAGGGTTCCAATGCTCCTAAACAGCCTACCACAGACGTCAAGGCCGGGACACGGGGCACTGCATTCACTGTCCACTCCAGGTGAGAGGCCTTCCTGCAAAGAACGTGACGCCATCGCCGATGCAAGACAAAGCATATTATAATCTCAACTTTTGTTCTAAGAGCCGATCGAGGCCACTGTGTTCCCAAGCTAGGGATTCAGGGGTATCAGTAACTCTCTTACCTAATTAAAAGGGTCAGAGACTCAGCAAATGACCTCATCGCACTTAAACTTGATATTCGGCTCAGACTTGGGAGTTTCTCCCTATTATAATTTCATGCACAGCTATCACTGTGACCAGTATAAAATGAGCATTTGTGACAGGGGCTTATTTTAAATGTCCTTGCCAGTCAGTGGAGATTCAGGACCATAGGAGGTGCAGGGCAGCTGTTTTCTTGTAAAATGTAGCTAATAAATATGTAAATCAGACTATCTTTATTTATAACCTGGTAGGGATCAGACATGAGATAACAGCTGAAAAACACTATGTTATCAATAATATTAAGTGATTTAATACCTCTAAACCTCAGACAGTGGGAAAATAACATGAACAAAACATTTTTTTTCCCAGTTAACTTCTTGGAGAGCAATATTTAACATGCCTGTCAATTCTGTCTGTGCACAAGCTTGGAACTTGAAGTGATATACACATTTTTGCCTTTCCTAAGCCACCTTGTACTTTCAACTGTGTCGTGCTCAATTTTGGAAAGGAAAAAGCCAAGGTTGCTCTCTTCTGATAATTACCTTGCTGTCAGAAGCCGTCTCTTCAACTGTGGCCCATCCTTCTTACTTTGTTATCAGAAACAGGATTTTGCCTGGAAATCCCAGCAAAATCCCTCATACTCTTATTTTCTTCTGGGGCTCCAGGGCCCCCCAAGATGGAGGAAGCCCCTTAAGTCAAAGCTCCTGCTGCCGATTCCCGTGTCCCCAAGATCTATATTGCCAGGAGAATTGAAAAATGACCTTCCTGTTAGAAATGAAGGAACTCATTTCCTTTAGAGATGTGTTTCTCTCTGGGTCATCCAATTATCCTCACCCAGGACAGCAGTCACCAAAACATTGTGCACTCTCAGAATTGCGGGGACTCCAGAGGTCATCCAGCCAGGTTAACACAGAAGATCCCCTGAAAAAAGAGCCTTGGAAAGACAGAATGGATTCTCACCTTGGACGCCCCCAACTCCGTGACTGGACCCTGGGTGGGTTCCTCACTCTGAGCCTTGCCTTGTCAACCGCAAAGCTGGGATAATGATGCCCACCTCGGAGAGAGAGGAGACCCCTGAGCTGAGGCTCTCGCAGTTAAGGGCACGAGACAGGCAGGGACTCACAAATGTGAATTTCTGCCCCTTACCATTTTCTCATCCAAATGACTTTATTTTAAACTTTGGGTCATAAAGATGAGAGGATTCTTTCTCAAACAGTAGATATGCATCTAATGGTTTACGATTTATACCTGTTATGATTTATACCTTTTACCTGTGTTGTCTCATTCTTCTTGGGAAGGAGAGCCAGTGGGCATCACCCACGTTTTACATATGAGCACACGAAGTCTCAGAAACGGTACCCCGGCGTCCTTCTTTCATGCCCTGTGTTCATCCTCGTAGTCCAGCTTCATGTTTTCTGTCTCCCACGGTACTTTCCTGACTTACATGATTCCTACAGTTACTCTAGTGGTATGTCTGTGCTCCCTAGAACTGAGCTTCACCAGGACAGCCGTCTGGTCTGCTTCTTTCCTGTACTAGCCCAAAGGCTCAGAACAGTGTCCGGCACTTAGGAGGCGATCCATATTTGAAGAGTGAGATGACCAAGCTTCTGCGGTTAGTGAGTGAAAAGAAGGGCTCCAACCAAGACTTCCAAGTTCCAGTCACCAACCAGCAAGGAAATGATACTGATGAGTATTAAAGAGTGTTTGAGCTGATCAGAATGGAGAGGAGAGAGGGGGAAGGAAACAAAAAAAAAGGAGGAGGAAGAGAGAGCTGTGGGAAGGCAACTGAGTGTTTAGGGAGGTGCCGCACAGACAACAAAAGGCCCCGTCCTCTGGTACACACGGCAGGTAGCACCCCACGTTGCGTCGGCACAGCTGCATGGTTGATGAGGCCCTGAAATAGGTGACCAGAACCAAGGGTCTGCCCTCAGCTCCCTCACAGACTGGGCTCCACCCCGCCAGGTATTTCCGCTCGCAGGATCCCTTTCAGAATGGCACTGTGATACTAGAGGCCTACTCAGCTCCAGACATGACCCACAAGGACAAGAGGAACAACACGGTCTTTAACTCGCAAACTTAGGATCACGTCACTCTGGGTGTGGGCAGTGCTTACTCGGACTGGCCCCAGAGACAGTGTGATTGTCTGCCAGGACAGACACTCTTTGGGGACTTTTTAGTATCTCTCTGTGTACTACTTAGAAGGAAAGACACTGTGGGAGGCCCAGCCAGGAAAGGGTGAAACTCTTTTTCAGAAGCTATATCAAGGTTCCAGGGAAAAGAGAAATAGGAATTCAAGCCATTTTGAGTCTACTTGGCAGCTTTCCAGAAAGGAAAGCTCGCGTGCCATAACCCCAAACCCCAAGTCTGTCCCCAGAAACCTTTATTTCTACTACTCACAGAGACCTCCTGCGCCGGAACCACTGTGGGGAAATTTCCTGCCTTCCTTGAGTCAGCAGGAGGGAGAGCACAATTTATCGTATCCACTTATCTACTTGCTAACTGTCTGGTACTCAACGAACAGGAGCTGAATCCATGACGCTTCCAGCTCCACTGTTCTAGCACACATTTGTGTCAATAAGCATTCACCGATTATTAGGGATCCTTATGAGGGTGCGTTTTCTTTCAGCTCATCACACAGTCTGCACAGCTCAGTGGCTCTAGAAAGCCATTATTTTCTGTCAATCTAGGAAATCTCTTTTAACGAGATTGCCAGCTGTGAACTAGAATAGTCGTGAACTTTGGAATCAGGCAGAACATCTGAGTAACTAGGACCCAGTATGGGGCCATAAAACATTTTCAAGTGTTTGCCATATATGGGCAAACACACACACACATCAGCATGGCATCTGTTTTCACAGAATTCCAGGAGGGCACATGCATGCCCCTTTTGCCCTTGTGAGAATGGGCCTTTGTAACCGGGGAAAGGACCTGGTCTCAGTCCAGTGCAGCATTAGTAAACTCCTCGGCCAAACATCAAGGACAGAGACAGACTGTTCTGTAAGACCCTTGTGTCTAGGTTATCAGACTCCTCGGTTCCCATGTCCACTTGACCCCAGTCGGTGTCACAGGGACCGTGGCCAATCTCCATCTGCTGGCAGTCTGAGGTCTAGTCAACAGTGGATATTCTCAGCCCTCCATGCTGGCTACCAGCAGGAGCAGCTGCAGTCAAGGCTGAGCTGGTCAAAGGGTCACTGGCTGGGGCCATTTTCAGGGGATGGTCTTTAATTTATGTTTTAACTATAAAATAACCAAATGTAGTATGTGAATTTTTACTGTTTGTGATTTTCTAAAAAGCTTTATGACTTTTTAAAACAATTGATGACACCTTAATGTAGATTGGGCATTGGTGATGGATGATACTGGAGACCTTTTAATACTCCAGCTGTGATAAACCGTCTTGTCCCGTAAAGGAAGGCTCTTAGTGTAAAGAGACGTGTGCTGTAGTGTTTAGGGGAGGAACACCAAAAATTACTTTTAAGTGTCTCAAGAAAAATAATACACTAGCATGCATATATGGACAAAGCAAATTCAACAAAATTATTACAGCTAGGTAGTGGGTACGTAGGCTGTCATTGACCTGTTCTTTCAAATAGTTTGAACATTTTCATATGAAGTTGAAAAAATAAAAGGCACTCAGACACCAGGGTGCCAGGTTGAAATTCAAGCTCTGTCAGGCAGTAACTGTGTGAAACTGGACAAATTACTTACTTTCTCTGGAACACTCCCTGGATGTCAGTTCTTCCAGTGAACAATAATAATGGTGCCCCCCTTGCTGTTTCAGAGTGAGTGTGTGTGCACGCGCATGTGGTGAGAAATGAGCTTCAGTGTCTAATTCGGCAGTCTGCATAGAGCCCATTTTTCACCAATAGCTCTAGCTCTTAATCCATATTTCTAGCTTGAATGTATTCTTGTTCTGAACCATTTTCTTCACACTTAATTTTGTTAAAATTCACCCAAAACTTCTCTGTTCTACTATACAGATTTATAAGCCCCTTCTTGATCTATCCCTTTCCATCTGGCTCGTTAGAGCCCCAATGCAAGTCCAGCCATTGGAAGCCGTGGGCCTTTCTCTATCGGCTGTCTCCTAGTCATTTAAGGAGATGCTAGAGTGGACAGGCACTAATACTCACTGAGGGACCCTGCACTTTCACTATCTCAGTTTACAAAAGGATGCTAGGAGTCACAGCAGAGTGACAAAGCTGGGTTCAGTGCAAAGTCTAATGTGGGGTCCCCAACCTTGGCTGCCTACTCTTGTTATAACTCCAAAAGTTCCCCTCTTCAAAAGGAGAAGCAAGGGGAAGGTTCTTGAGTGGAGATATAAGCGGACAGGCCATGGGAGCTAAGAATGCCGGGGGCCTTGGGAGCTGAGTGGGCCCACATGGCAGACCTCTCCTACCACCTAAAGGCTGGGAAACAGGTTGAATAAATAAGGAAAGAAAATGCAAGTCCCCACGTGCTCACTCTGTCCACATCCAGAGAGAGGAAGGTGGCTACATTCAATAGCGTGGTGGCATGGACAGCAGCCCCTAGTCGCCTCCCCCAGACTCCACAGTTAAACTAGGACATTTCATCTCAGACACAGCTGTGCTCAGGCCTCCAGAGTCCCGTGGCTGCTCTGGCTCACTTTTTCTGTGGCTGGTGATAAGGTGTCCACTGGAGCCGGTAAAGGGAAACCATCTGGGGGGGGACTATGAGGGCAACTTGGGGAGTGGAGGAGATTCACAAACGGAGAAGGCAGAAAGAGAAAGAGAGGAAAAGGTGGCAGGGGCACCAGAGGAGGAAGAGAGGCTGTGACGGAGACACTGTGAAGGAATGAAGCAGTTGTTCCCCTGGTGATGGGCCCTAGGAAGACAAGCCAGTGGTAATGAGGGAAGGATGACAGGAAGGCTGCCTGCTGGGGGCAGACGGCAGCCCAGCTGAGGACACCGCCTGCCAGCTCAGGCCCCCTCCTCTATTCCCTGTCTCCTGTGCTGCGTGGGAAAGGGAGATACGTGTGTGAAAGTCACCCAGTGAGTGTTAGAAAATGTTGGGATTCTGGGTGAATGGTGTTAATACATTAATTTAGCATTTTTACTCTATTGTTTGCTACATCTCTTCCCATCATCTCGTTTTGGGAATGCACTCATTTAGGGAATGTAGATGGCCCAGATCTAACGCACATCCCCAAACCTGCTTGGCAGGGCAACCCTAACAACGAGATATTGCAAAAATGGTGCCTGGCACTCAGGGTTGCCTTGAAAACCAAGGCAATGAGGCAGAATTTATTCTGACACAGAAGTGACAAAATAAATTCTTCTAGGCCCACAGTAATTTATATCTTTATTGTATTTCAATTCTTTAGGAAAATTAGACAAATTCATCTCTTCTCCCCAAATTCTCAAGTAGGCTTGGGAGACTCAAAATAACAGAGAAAAAATGAACTATTTCATACAGACAAAAAGTACTTTCTGTTTTCAGTTTATCCTTATGATCTGAAGGAGCAATGAAACTCACCCGGGTGTGTCCACACCCATAAACAGTCTAAGCCCAGAGAACAGATTTGACTTGACTTTTGAGAACTGCCCCAGAAGAGAATGGAGACCTACTTTCTTCACTTTTTGTGAACTGGTTTATTTCATGTACATATTGACAAGGTCAATATCCAATCAAGTTTGTGTAAAATCGATTAGATGCGTCACTCTGACAGTAGCAGATTTAAGCAAAAATGCTGAATAGGACAGAAAAGGCTGGTACTTAGAGTGGGTGCTGGACCCACGAGCTTTTAGGCTCTGTACCCACAGTGCATTTTCCTCTGTCATCACGCACATAATCACTTCCCGTCTTGGTCTCCGTCCCTGCAACAGTGACCTCGGTGCACCCTTCCCACACTTCTGTGAATGCCTGGTGAACAAAGAATGAGTCAAACGTTGGAAACTTCCTGGAAGAAAACACTGCGTGGTCTACCTGTAATTCACGATGACGTGATGAGTTCTCCGTATGAACTCAGGGGCATAGCACGGCCAGGCTACTGCAGAGCATAGTTTATGGTCTCTTGCTCCGAAACCACATCATCTCTTCCTGTTTTGAAAACTCATGTACCTTCAAAATATCCTTTTTTATTTAAAAAAATGATCATTTGCAAAAGTGGCAGAAACTAGCAACTGCACATCAGTTAAAGAGGGTCAAGATTGGGTCTCTGAACAGGCTTATGTTGCTCCCTTCCAATAATCAACTATGGTTCTTTTTTTGCATTCCCTATTACAATGTCAAGGAGATGCATAGATAAAATCCCTCTTAATATCAGTCAATCTCATGCTAGTTTTTAGAGTGATAGCTGTATGGGGTTCTGCAAGCTTACTCAATTGCTAACCTAGTATTTGGAGATATTAGTGTTGGCTTTGTCACTGATATTCTTGGCCATTAGAAAATGTCTCCTAGAGTTAACAGAAGTAAAAATGTCTTCTTTTCAGGTAGACAAAAATGGGGTCTTCAGAGAGAAAGACAAATACCATATGATTTCACTTAAATGTGGAATCTAAAAAGCAAAATAAACAAACAAAATAGAAACAAACCCACAGAGAACATTTTGATGCTCGCCAGATGTGGGGGGGGGGGGTGCTGGGGGCTCAGTCAAGAAGGGAAAGGAATTAAGATGTGCAAATTGCCAGTTATGAAAACAGTCACGGGGACATAAAGTACAGCGTAGCGAATACAGTCAATAATACTGTAATAACTGTGTGTGGCACCAGGTGGGTACTAGACATACTGGGTGATCACTCTGTAAGTTATATGAACACATGTTGTACACCTGAAACTAATATAATATGGCATGTCAACTGTAGTTTAAAAATAAGAAATATATTAAATAAATAAAAATGGGGTTCAGACCCATTGGGAAGTGGTTCTCTTGCCCTTTTAGCTTTCCAGGAAACTTCAGAGACAGAGATGTTAAATGTGACCAGAGCCTTAAAGTGTTTCTTTTCAGCATCCTTCGTGGCGGTAAATCTCTGTCCTTAAGTCTAGCTTTTTTGAGAAACAGCTTAAAGTCATTTAGAGCAAGTCTGGTATGAAATAAGAAGAGCAGTCATGCTGGTGGTGAGCATCTTATTCTGGTCAGAAATGAAGCAAATAAATCAAGTAATGAGAGTGGCTTCTTGTCACCACACTTTCTGCCATCTTCCCCTCATGGACCTGAGCAATGAGTTCAACAAATGCTCATTTGGACACGCAGACATCCGTCCAGCGGGCACATTATTAAGTGCCTCACAAAACAAGCTCACTGGATAGAGAGATGGCTTATCACGGCAGAAAGGATGTCAGTTTTAGAGGCAGGCCGACCCAGTTTAAATCTCCACAATCAATTGTGTGGTCCTAGAAAACTTATTTAAACTCTCTGAATTTCTGTTTCTCCATCTTCATAATGAAGAGCTTTCACTCCTGTCTCAGAAGGTATTGTGAGCATTAAGTCAGACACTATGTGTTTAAGGGACCTGATGATATAGGGCCTGCCACAAAGCAGGTTTCCATTCACTGGTTCTTACTCAGCTTCCAAGTCCCAGTCTGTCGCTTGTGTCCTTCAAGAAGAATTCCTGAGCTATGTCACCTCTTCGTCCTCAGCAGCTTGCTTATGTTGCTCCTTGGAGCACTTACTACCATGTGCTGCATTTTCCTGTGCGCGTCTTTACTCTCCCCCGGGAGGCAGTGACCTCCCTGAGAGTAGGGACTTGTTTTGTCCTTATTTTTATCTCCTGTGTCTAAGTGCCCAGGACACAAGTGATGACTGATGCTTGAATAAATGAATGAACAGGTATATGAAAAACTGCAAACATTTCTCTCAGTCAGGATACAGACCTAAGCTGTAATAGCCAAGAGACCTAACCATAAAGTAGCTTAAAGAACACAGTTTATTTCTTTCTTCTGTACCTGTTTCCAGGTGAACTGCCCACGTCAGTGGAGCAGTTCTGCTCCACATGGTCACTCAGGGAATAGCTTTTCCACCCATTGTTCCCCTCCCCAAGAGCACTGCATCATAACCACTCCTGGGACACAACTGCTACAGCTGACTGTGGGTGTGAGAATCAGGGGATGTGGGCGCTGCTAACAGACCAGGAAGTTACAGACTTTTGCAGAGCAATGTTATCACTCCTTTGGCAAAATAGCTGGATTTGCTTCTGGTGAGTTTCCCATGCCAGAAACCACATACCAGTTCTTTCTTAGACATTATCTTAAACCTGCATTTTTTGTTGTACCCACCCCTCCTCCTCAGTTTCACAACTACAAACAGTGAAGCCTTTTGAAATAATATAAGTTGGGTTAAAGGCACCAGTTTCAATTGGACCCTCAGTCAGTGATACATAGACACCTTTGACTGAATGTTTGACTAGAAGATCTTAACAGATCTTTGAAGAAGGTTTTGAACCACAGTCATCTCTCTAGCTATTTGGGGCATAAATAGGATGACCTTACAATTTATCTTTCAGGTAGAGACACCTTTGAACATGTGAGTAAGGACTATGTTGAGGACTGGCTCAAGGAAACCAAGTACAGAAGCAGCTGCCTTTTCTAGCACAGCGAAGAGGAACTTAATCCCTGGATTCTCTCTCCCTCTTCCCTTCCGTCTTTGCTTGCACACTGGCTAAACCTCGCTGGAGCTCCATTTTTCTTCAAAAACCTTGCAAGGAGCAACCAACACAAACTAATCCTCTAATTCTTTATAACCCCCTCTTCTTGAGTTACTGGCTTGGTAGGTATGTTGTCTCACTTGGCCAGGACAACAGGAACCCTCAGCAATAGCTGCCCATTAAATAAATCCACACTGGCAGCCAGAATGGCCAGGCACTAGGACCCCTGCTGTGGCTGGTCGTTGGCTGTCAGCCACATGGGGGAAATGTGCTCCTGGCACACAAATGGTGGACGCAAAGGGTCGGGGGCAGATCTGGAGCTGCCCATCAGGTTCCCTTGGAGAGCTGAGAGGTGCGCCTCGATGGCCCCTGTACGGGCAGAAAGGAGCATAAGCAAGTCTGAGTCCAACAATACCTAGCTCAACGTCCTTACTGGGCATCGCTCCAATGACCCCTCTGAAGTAATGTGTTGCAAAAACGAGAAATAACCATTTTGTCCTTGTGTTTGTCTTTTCAAAACTTTTGGGGGAAAATATCCATCAAGAACATTATGCAAAAAATAAAAAGTACTTTAATCAAAAGTACTTTAATCTGATTAAAGAAGGCACAAAAGGTCAACTGAGATTAATGCACTGGGTAACCTCTCTATTCCCTGAAAAATTCTCGGAATGCCGACACAAATTGAGCTGCCTTGTTTTCTGGGTTTTGCTGTACTTCCCTGCCCTTTATAAAACAGGTCTTCTCATACACATTTAAAAGTGTAGAACTATGATAATAGCTAACACATTAGTACTTACCAGGCAGCAGGCAATTTGCCAGGTACTTCATGTACAATGGCAGATTTAGTTAGCACCGTGCCCACCATCCTCATCTTGTAGTGGGGAAACTGAGGAAGGTTGGGTGGCTCACCCAATAGGTGAGGAAACTAAGACCCAGACTAAACCCCACAGTCAGAGTGAGCCACAGACCCAGGGCCCAAGCTCAGGTCTGCCTCACCCAAAAGCCCCTTCTGTTAACCCCTGCACCTCTGAGGGTCACTGTCGTCACCCCAGGAGTGCACCACAAGGGAGGATTCTCCCCTGGAGCCATCAGAGGGAGTGCGACTCTGCTCAGTTTCAGACTTCTAGCCCCCAAGAATGATGAGGTAACAAACTTCTTGTTTTAAGCCATCCAGTTCTTGGTACATTGTTAAGAAAGCCACAGACAACTAATATAGCCACTATTTCTATGTGGTTATTATATGTCAGGCATGGTACTAAGCTATAGAACAAAGAATAAGACAAGGAACTTGCAACCAGGCACTGACAATAGATACTGAATCCACAATTACACAAATAAATGTTCAAGGCTGTGATACACACAGAGGGTTCCCTGGCATGGGAAAGCTGAGGTGTGACCTCTTCTGCGGGTCAGCAGAGGTTTCCATGAAAAGGGAACTTTAAAGCTGACACCAACAGGTCTCAGAAGCTGCAGAGGAGGATTTGACAAGTATGAATATGAACAAATATTCCAGACAGAAGAAACAGCTTATGAAGTCACAAAGATAGCAACAGAAAGAAGGGGGGCCAAGGAAAGGCTGCAGAGAGAGTCAGAGGCCTGATTACGCTAATAAATGTCAGTCTTCTAATTCTAAGTTCCTTGTCTGAGTCCCAACTCCCACCCCACCTAAGCATTGGTTCCGAAGGGTCTGCGCAGTGTGGCAAAGCAGTCTCAGCTAGAAGAGATGGTAAGGCCTGGCTGGCATAGCTCAGTGGACTGAGCACGGGCCGAGAACCAAAGCATCACAGGTTCGGTTCCCAGTCAGGGCACATGCCTGGGTTGCAGGCCACGGCCCCCAGCAACCGCACATGAATGTTTCTCTCTCTCTCTCTCTCTCCCTCCCTTCCCTCTCTAAAAATAAATAAATAAAATCTAAAAAAAAAACTATTAAAAAAAAAAGAAGAGATGGTAAGTCGTATTACTCATCTGGGTTTGAACTTGGACATCAGAGGCCACCAGCAACCTGCCCTGTTCAGGTCTCAGTCATAGCGGCACCAGGTAAGAAGAATGCTACTTGCTTTGGGCTGAGCTACTACTTACCCAAACTCAAGGGTCTTGAGAAGGTTTCCTTAGCTACAGTCAAATGGTCTGTAACTTCAGCTATAAGGGTCTTTTTTTCAGTTTCTCAGATTTCATGACTATGAGTTCTACTATGTGAGTAAAGAGGTGCCCTGGTATAATACAAGAGGAAATGATTTATTATCCCCGTCGGCTAAGACATGGATGCCATCAGGAACCAGTATTCGGGCCTCGGGATTGCATACACTTGGGTTCGAGTCTCAGCTCTTTCACTTTCACCCTAACCTTCACGCTGGGCTTTCCATGGGCAAGGCGGACAGAAAGAGAACAGCCTCTACTTCAAATTAAAGTCCTCGTGAGGGTTAAATAAAAATCACTTAGTGGAGTGCTGGTCCTTAGTAAGCACCCAACTGATGTCAAATGGTATTATTATCGTTATCATTAGCATGGTGACTACCAGAAGGAAAGTGGTGTGGGGGAGGTGGAAGAGAGTAAAGGGGGATAAATAGTCATAAAAGGAGACCTGACTTGGGGTGGTGAACACACAGTACAATATATACAATATATGGGTGATGTGTTATAGGATTGTACACTGAAACCTATATGATTTTATTAACCAATGTCACCCCAATAAATTCAATTAAAAATACTATTATTGGTGCATTAAATCCTGCTACAGTAGGGGCACACACTTTTACATTTTTAGGTGACTAAGTGTGTTCACATATTCTCAGTAATCAAGACCAAGCATGGGTAAGTGATTAGCGGCTGTGCTGTTAATTAACTCTCTCTAGTAAAGAGGGACCTTGGAGAACTCTGCACTTAAACAGCTGATTGCACCACAATAAGCTCTATTATGCAAAGGTTCTCACTGGGGGTCCTGTGCTTTCCACTCAGAAAAAACAGAAGTGAGAGAGCAAAAAGATCACGACTCCCCTCCTTTATAATTAGAAAGCACGAAGACGATGAACATGTATAATAAGGCTCCACAGTGGTGAAGTGTGATTCCCGTAATGTGTGCCTGGGGACTCTCTCCGTCATCGCTCCCCAACACAGACTAGTGCCGTTACGAAGCAGCATGCCAGCGACGGGCAATGCTGGAGTTTGAACCCAGCTCGGCAATGCTGGAGTTTGAACCCAGCTGTGGGACATTGTGGGGGCACTTAACCTCCAATGAGCCTTAGTCTCCTCTCTGGTAAAAAGTATGCAAATGAAACCTGCATCTCAGTGCAGCTGTGAGAGTGAAAGAGGGGGGCATGTGGTAAATGGTGGTACTGGCCACTGTACACTGAAGATTTAACACACCCTTGCACATGGTGGCACCCCACGAACATTTTCCTTTGGTGTTATCTGGGGGAAAATCAAGCACCCAGTATAGATTCTTTCATTTGCGAGAGCTTGGGTCAGAAAAGTTGGGGAGAGATGACACCTTCCTTGTTTTCTGAATCAAAGATTAAATCTTCAGTCAAATAGGCTGGGTGAAATCAGGAATAAAACGTGTAGAGAGGGGGTGATGCATTTGCTCTGAATACCGGGGTCTGTATTACCGATCCTGTACAAAGGGTTGGTGTCCTGGGGACACTCACAGCCTACTGACAGCCATGCAACAAACTGAGGGGGACTGTGCAACAGGCGGACTGCTACAATGAGGAAGCACAAGTGCCCTGGGATGCAGGGAGAGGGGCACTTCAGACCGTGCAGGGGAGTACAGGAAGGCTTTCCTAAGAGGTGCTGGATGAGCAGAGGTTCACCAGTTAGACCAGAACGCAAAGGCTTCCAGAAGGGTGTCAGTATGTGCATGGATGGGACACCACCCCCGAGAAGTGTGGAAAGGTTTGAGGGACGGCAGGGGCTTCCTGAAGAAAGCCTTATTCAATTCATGACTTGCAGTGTTTTTGAACAATGACTAGTTGTTGAGGACAATGTTGAGGATGGTTTAGCCCCAAGGTGTGTATTTATATATTCCATTGTGAAAATCGGCTCCTTTTCTGCCTTCCACTCCCTGCTTACCAATCTGAAGCAGCCCATGGAGACAGAAAGGAACTTCAGGTAGTAGAATCACAAGGGTCAGTATCCCAGATCCAAGCACTGTGGACTGTGGAACCATGACAAGGAATCCCGGCCTGGTGCCCCTCTGGCCCCAAGTGTGAGATGGGCCCCACTGCTGCGCTGCCCACATGGCTAGGACAGCAGCACTTCCATCAGAAAGCATGGCTGTCCCACTAGGATGGCACATACTTCCTGGCAGGAAGCTCTGATTGCCACACAGTGGGCCACGGACCAAGCTGCATCCCTCCCCATTAGCAGTCCTTGTCGACCAGTGTGTTTGCCTTGGGCCCTCACGGAGGCTCCCGTGTTGGCCCGGATAGCTATCGCCGTGCCGCCAGCGACACCTCTCCACCGTGTGCTGCAGGGGGCACAAGGCCACTCACACGAGCAGCCCGATGTCTTGCCAACACAGCTCTGAATTTAATTTGCCTTTTCTGTCCTTCTTCATATTGGGATACTAGTTATACCCACACCAGGACTGTTGGGAGCACAAAACGAGTTAATACATACAAAGTGTTTAGAAGAGTGCCTGGTTTATCGGGTGAAGCCCCTAGAAAAGTACTTGTTGCTGTTACAACCATCCTCCTCCTCATCTCCTTTCCTCCTCTGGCTGGCTGAGTGACTATCACGCTGAACAAAGCAGTGAGTAACTAGGAAAAAAAAGATATGAAAGAACATAAACTCCTGAAATACAGTCTGTTTAGTGAGAGAGAGGGCTAATTAGCGCTTCAGAGAATAGACTGTGACGCCATTGGAGTTTCCTATGGAAACTCCAATTGTCTTTAAAATGGTGGCCTGCTGCACCCCGCTTGCCCTTTCCAAAATGCACTGTACTTGCACAACTACTCAGGGACCAAGCTCTCTGTGATCATAAAACATTATGGCATCAACAGTGGCTGTGACCCGGAGGGAAACAATCAATGTGAAACCTGGTATTAAATAAGAGCTGAGTTTTTTAAGAAAAGGAAGGAAGGAGGCTGCAAACTGTGCCAAAATAATGGGTTTAACCAAAATGGAAACCACATGATGAGAAAGATTATAGGGATGGCAAAGCTGGACTATCTAGAAGAGAAAAAAGAGAGGACGAGAGAAAGAGGATTCGCTGATATGAGGGGGGAAAGCAGGAGAAAGCAGCAGATGTGTTTATGTGAGAACTGAAATTTTCAAAGTCATTTGTGGGTGTGTTAAAGGGGGGAGCACCAGTTCTGTAGACCTCTAACTGGGAGGGATGTGAAACAAAGTTCGGGCAAAGAGAAAAGCACAGCTGAGACCAAACTGGACTCATAAGTGAGGTTCAGGAGTCAGGGGCTGGGAGATGCATTACCATAGGAAGCCAGTCCGGAAAAAGCAGAGGGTGAATTGGAAATAAAGGAAGGCAGCTTTACGAAAGATGAAAGGAACAAGCGTGTGGTGGTGGAAGGGAAGAGCTCTTGAAACAATGCAATGCAAAGACCGCCCTGAGGAATACTGGCTCCGCCCAGACATGTTTACTGAGCGCCTGTGATAGGCCATGTGCTGACGTATTGCTGCACTTGGCGAGATTAAACAATAACACCAACCACCATAATCACCACTGCTGTCCTCCAATATCTGCCACTTCTAGTGACGCCCAGAGGAAAGTGTCTACTTTTCAATTGGTTTTACAGAAGATAGTCTATTTGATTCTCCCAACAGCACCCCTGGGATATGGAAGGAGGATATTATTATTTTAATTTCACACACCAGGAGGTGCAAGCCTGGGGCAATGAAGTGAATGGCCCATTTGGCACAGAGGCCAGATGCACAGTAGGACTGGGGACCCAGCCTCCTCACTTCTGCTCCCAAACCTGTGCAAGAAGCTGCCCCATAACTGGTTACCATTTGTGTTGATTAAACCCAGGGCATTCCCTGTGATACTTATAAATCCGTATTTCTATTCTTTGCTTCCAGAACATTATTCCTCTACAAAGCCTGAGGCAATTGCACATTTTAAATTCTGATTTATTCAGTCCTTCTTGAGAGACAGAGAATGACACCTAATTCCCAAGTGGTAGGAGCTTAATGGAAAAACAGAAATATAGCAACTCACATTTCCTTATTAAAAAAAAAACCTCTGACCTCCTGGTACAAAAGTAAATGTAAATTAGTAATGAAACGAGGTTAGAACTAATAATGAAGTCCAAATATAATGAGAGAATCCCAAGGAAAAACTAAAATATTTCTATTCAAAGCCATTTGTCCGAAGGGTCCCAAGGCCAAAGACATGAAAGTGAGGCCTGCCCACACTCAGCAGTCGAATAAACAAGATCAGCATAATGTCAAGGTTGGAAGTAATCGGGGAAAATCTGTCTTCACAACATGGCCAGTTTTCCCCTCTTCTTTCTGTAATTGCATTTTTCATGCCATAGGGTATAAATTAATTGATTTGGTTTGTCAGAAACTCTTATTTTCAGGGTTTTCTGGCTGTAACTTGTCTTCCTGAATAGATGTGTTTTCACAGGTTTGGCCTGTACTTTCTAAGAAGAACTAGATCTCTTTCTGAAAAGGAAGCAATATGAACACAAAATTCCTTCTTTTTCTAAAAATCCCTATCCATGACTGGCTTCATTATCTCTACAGTAGAGGAACCATCCAGACCATTCCCTCCCGTCCTCCCCTTCACTCAAAACCTCTTCTTCAGGACCCTGGATTTCTGTCTTGCTCCCCTTGCGTGTGCAGGAGCGTCTCCTGGCTTACCTGCTTCCATCCATTTGCCACCCGGCCATGAGGGAGACAGTTCTAAATGCAGCTCTGATCACGTCATTTGTTTCAGTGAAAGATCTCAGTGGTTCCTCATCATCTTTAGGATGAATCTCAGGTCTCTTAGTTTGGCACACAGGGCCCTTCAGTTTCTCACACTGCACTCATCACTGGTCCCATGTGCTTCCATGTCATCGTACATGTCAAGCTGTCTGAGGGGAATGCCCTTTACCTTCTTGTCTTCTTAGGCCTATGAACTCCCGCACATCCGTGTATGAGACACCCTACCCACTTGTCCCTTACCTCTCTGTCTCACCCTCACCACACAGTGTTCATTTTCTATTTCCTTATCTATTTCTCCTGCTAGAAGACTACTGCACAATGTAGCATGTGCCACAGATGTAATTTAAAATTATCTAATAGCTACCTTTAAAAGAGTAAAAATAAAACTCCAGGTAATTGATTTCAAGAACATAATTTTGTAATATTTGAATATATTTAACAATATATCCAAAGTATTATCATTTCAACATATATACATTATTAATGGGGCATCATATATTCTTTCTTCATGTGAAGTCTTAGAAATCCAATGTATACTTTTCATTAATAGCACATCTCAATTTGGGTGCTAAATTTTCACCAGATATACTTGATCTCTACTTACATTTCATAACAGTTCAAAAAGTTATGTCACTTTCTCAAGCTGTTCCAACCATACTTAAAAGTATTCCACTATTAGTTTTCAATGAAATTTCATTGAAATTAAAGACAACTGCAAATTCAGCTCTTGGTTGCATTTCCAGTGCTCAGTATCCACAGGTGGGCAGTGCCTGAGTATTGGGCAGCACCAGCCTAGGTACTAGGGTCCTGAAGGGCAGGTGGTCCTTGCATTTGCACAACTCCAGGGGGCACACTCTCACTGCATTTTGTCCTGCAATGGGACAGGCTCAGGATGTAAACAGCCTCCCCTCCCCGCCCCTCCTCTCTCTTCTCTCCCTGCCTCCAGAACACAGGATAGAGCCTAGCATTCAACAGGTGCTCCATACATGTTTGAAAAAAGGGATAGTTGGGAATGTGGGTTAGCGGTGAGGGTAAAAGAAATAAATTCAAGTTGGATTTTCTTCAATTTTCAATGAACATGTGTGAGTATAGAGAAGTCCTGTGATTCCCCTGAGTGACACGAGATTTCAAAGAGTGAGATTAAAAAGAACAAAAATTTTTAGCTGACTTTTTAAAGACCCCTGTGGTTCTGAATCCCATCTAGACCTCAACCACACTGTAAAAAAAAAAAAAAAGTGTGTGTGGGGGGGTGGATTCAGTGGCAGGCTGGTCCCAACGGTTCAAAAGACGTTCCAGAAATATGACAATGGTTTTACAGTTTCTCTGGGACAATGATGGCACTTTGAGAAATTCCATAATAAGCTTAAAAGGGAAGGATTTGAACATCTAATTGTGCTTGGCCTAGATAGGGCTATGTTAGAATGACACAGACACAGGTGGCAAAGCCACACATACTTGACTTTGTCATCCTGGTACAAGGAAGAGGTTCCACCACAGCGATAACTGAGAGGCACTGCGACCAGGGGGCAAAGAGCAGAGGGAAGGTGCCTTGGATGTGGTAGGGGCCGGAGTCCTGGAAAAACAGTATGTGAGCAGCCACAGGGGCTCTGGCCACACTGACAATTTATTTGGAACAAAGTGGTTATAAGTAACTACCCTTTGCCTGGAAGGTATAATTGGTGGACAAGACGGAGAGCCTGCACTGCTACAGCTCTGCCACTTAGATGACTAGTTTAGAACCTGCCTTAGACAGCACCTGGGCTCTGAAACACATGAGGTAGCAGCCTTGGCCCTAGATCTGTCCTTCCTGAAACCAGCCTCACCTACAACTCTGCGGGGCTTGGGGCAAAATCTCTGTGACTGCCTGAAGCTCTGAGCACCTTCCGGACAGTCATTTCTGCCCTTCAGAGGGCAAATAAAATGAAAACTAGAAAAGTACAAAGGGAAAAAGAGCCCTGGCCCACAGCACTGTCCAGCACCACTCAAGTCCCTGCAACTCATCTGCACGTACCACTGGTATGTACTGAACAAATTATATGTAAGTAAAAATTTATGGAACAATGCAAATTTGTGAAAGAATGTAAAGCTTCTAAGGGAGGATAATCAATGAGAACAAAACAACAGGAATTCAGCTAGAGCTGCCCAGGAGAAGAAAAAGGAAAATAGCCCTACTGGTATGGCTCAGTGGGTGGGGCTTTGTCCTGCAAAGCCAAAGATCACTGGTTTGATTCCTGGTCAGGGTGCATGCCTGGGTTATAGACCAGTCCCAGTAGGGGTGCGTGCAAGAGGTAACTGATCAATGCTTCTCTCGCACATAGGGAGGTTTCTCTCCCACTTCCCTCTCTAAAATAAATACAATCTTTTTTAAAAAAGGAAAATAAAGATAGCAGTAACTCTTGAATCCTTTGTTAAACTGGTGGGGGCAGCGTGGGAAAGGCTCCAAAGGAAAATGTGTGAGTCCTACACTATGATGCGCTGGGAGCCTCAACCTCGGGGTCTTCCTCTGCAAACTGCTCACAGGAACCGAACTGCCTGAGATCCTGTACGTTCCCTTCCGTTCCTGAGGTTCAGTAAATGTTCCTCTGAGGTTTGTTTTATGTGCATGTGACATACTGAGGCTCACCGTCCAGCAGATTAGACTCTCTGAAAGGCGCAACCGCTTTGGGACTGGCTTTACCACCCACAAGAGAAGCATCTGGCAAAGACATCACAACAAATAGAATCACACTGTTCAAAGTAAAGAGACGTGGTATGACTTCTGTTTTAAATAAAGCACAACTTCACCGGGGTATTGCTTAGGGAAAAAATGATTTAAATATGTCTGCCCAAACAATCTGTTTTCAAGAATGTGCATCATAAAAGGATGCTGACAAAGGCACTGAAAAATTCGGTCACTCCCTTTTTTAAAGGACATAGCTGACACAATCCGAGAGAACCCTGGAGGCATGCTGGGAACTCCCAACAACCACGAAAAAGGACAATGAAGGGACCCGCCTGCTGTGACCAGCCTCCTATGGGATGTGGACGCTCCTAAGAACCCTGCCATGACTGTCTTTTAGAGCAAATTTTCCAAGTGAGTTGGAGGAAGGTAATCTCAATTTCTCCATTCTGCAGAAGGATTTTGGAATCAACTTTGCCTCATTTTTCCAGATGCCAAAACAGCAAGACTGATTTTTCATGATAACGTGCTATATTAACCTCTCATAAGAGGCAGTTGTTTTCTGTGAATCAAAGATTGAGGGAAAAAAATCAAAACAAAACCTCATATTTCAGAGGCTATATGTAGGCCAGGTCTTAGCTTTCATAGGCCCATCTGCCTCTAGGACTGAATCTTATCTGATCATTTCCATGGCAACAGCTGTGGGATTAGAATAGGATGAAGGTTTAGGAAGAGTTGCTGGAATTCAGTCCTCCACAAGTGAGGATTATTTAACTACACACTCGGGTTACCATGGAAACACAAATTTACAAATCAGGCAGGATTTTTGTAGCTCAGTAGCACAGTATTATATTCTTAGGGCTGCTTCAAATCCCCCAATTCTGTCTCCTCTCTCATCATGGAGGAGATACCCTACCAGATACAATTTAATTTTTCCTCAGATACTTTCTTTCGTAATTTTTAAAGCAGAAATGTGAATAGACTAAAACCATGACCCAAATAATTGTCCTTAAAATGCTTTTCTATTTTATTTTTCTGCTCTGCAAAATGGGGTCATTTCAGTCTCTGCTTTTTTGGGTTGTTCTGAGAGGTAAAAAAGCTAATTCTTATGAAGCGCTTGGCAGAGTGTGCAAGCCCGGTGAATACTTAACGCAGGGGTACCCACTGTGATTCTCACTGTGTACCTTTCAGAACACCACAGTGTCCGAGCTGGTGCCAGCGGACAGGGAAGCCTCCCCAACAGGCCTGCAGACCTGTTCTTGCATGTGGCCTGCAGGAGTTTCACCCTCCCTCCTGCATGGCGGCCATTAGCTGTGACTGAGAAGTGGCCAGCCCTGCCCTGGGTGAGGTATGAGGCCTCCTGCGAGCTCAGTTTCTCTGGCCTGCTGCACAAATGCAAATAGTGATCACGACCCTAAACCAACACCCTCATTTTATAGCTGAGGAAGTACACGTCCAGAAAAATTCAGGGCTGCCTCCTACCTGCTACTCACAAACTGCCCACTCTGGACTTAGTGTCACAGCTGAGCCTCAAACCTGCATTTGTTTAGAATGCAGGCCAGACCTTAATCTGATCAAAACCTTACAAACAGGGAGTATTTTCTCTTCATCTGTTGTCACTTCTGGGCCATTTATGTTAATGAAGTATCACAACTCTATTCCAGAACAGGCTGGGGACCTGACCCTGAAAGAAGGCATGGTGATGAAAGGAGCTGCAGTCTGGGCCACGTCCAGCAGCAAGAGGATCATGTGACTGGGTGTGGCCTGGCAGTGGGAGTGAGGTCGGCCTCAGGGAGATGTCAATTTTCTACTTCTATTCAGTCTTCTCTTAAGAGTGGCTGCCCTACATCACAGCTGAGACCACATCTTTTTTAGCTGCATTGAGCATCTTCAAGAAAATGAGAAATGTTCACAATATTATTCTAGTCATATTTTTATTGGCTCCCTGCAAATTGGAGAATAGCTATTCAGCATCTGCCCAACTCGACGGCCTTCCCCACCGCTCCACATACTCTCATACTCAGAGCGCCACTCAGGGCTAACATCACCTTCTGCCGCCACCATCCCCACCAGCCACTGAAGTCCATGCAGGGACAGGAGAAGGCCAAAGCTGTGACTTTTCGCAAGGTTAAGCAGGAATACAAAGACAGAATTAGGACCATCTGTCAGAGAATCATAAGGTCAGAGCGTGAGCTGACATGGCTCTTTCTTGGGCATGATAATAACAGGTCATTTGTGTACTGATTGCATCTCCAGTGCAGGTCTTGGAGGCCTGTCTGTCAAATAGAACTCTGGAGATTAGAGAGCAAGCATCTTCCCATGAAGAGGGTGGAGTGCTTAGAAGAAAGTAGGTCATCACAGTGCTAGTGCAGGCCTCCAACCTGAGCAGCACTTGGGTGTGGTCAGAACTATGGGCTGAGGGAGGATGGAACACGAGAGCTGTTAAAATACACACTGACACTTACATTCCTGGAGGACTGGACTGTGCGTGGAGTACTACTTTGTAGGGCAACCTGGTCTCATCTGTCAATATCCAAAGCCCTATGAATGATACTTCCTAGTGATTATCCTGCATCAACACACAAAAATGCTTATTGTATGCTTAATAGCAAGACATAAATAAAAATCACCCACATCTGGAGACAACTTAAATATCTCTTAATAGGGAACTGATTATATAAATATGGCATAAATATTCAATGAATACTATCCTACTGTTAAATAGATGTAATTGGTCTATATGTGCAAACATAAAAAAATCT
This sequence comes from Tonatia bakeri, assembly GCA_004024845.1. Taxonomy (NCBI): domain Eukaryota; kingdom Metazoa; phylum Chordata; class Mammalia; order Chiroptera; family Phyllostomidae; genus Tonatia; species Tonatia bakeri. The sequence goes on from PVIA01000971.1 coordinate 274,170, forward strand.
CCAAACTGCACCACCAAATGAGACAAACAAAATGCAGAATAGAGTGTGATCCAATTTGTGTAAAAATACGGACACCATATGGACACAGGCTATGAATTCGTAAACAATCTCTAAGGAGACCCATAAGAAACTGTTGACAGCAGGTACTTTTCAGAACTCACTGTTATTCTTAAACTGTGCGCATGTATTCCCTCTTAATAAAAATTAGTCTATTAGAAAATAATGGGAGGGTCTGAGTGGGTGCAGCAGACCAACAAAAAGTTGGGGAGGGGAAAGGAGGGAAGAAGAAAGAGAAACAAAGAACTACTTTAATTGGCAAGAGTGAAATGATCTCTATAGGATCTTTGTAAAAAAAAATTTAACAGCTTGGCTGACATCTGATTTACATACCATAAAGTTCCATACCATTTTAAAGTGTAGAACTCCATGGTTTTTAAGTATTATTTATAGGATTATGCAATCATCACCATAATCTAGCTTTAGGATGTTCACCTTAAGAGAATCCTTCCCACTAGCAGTCGTACCCCACTCCCCGCCACCTGCACCCCGGCCCCTGGCAAACGCACATGTGCTGTCTGTCTCTACGGATTGCCAGTGCTGGACATTTCATACCAACGGAATCACACAGCATGTGGTCTTTTGTGACTGGCTTCTGGGCACCTGGCATGAAGTTTTCAAACACGAGATCTAATTGCTGAGTATCCCAGAGTGTGCACTTGTGACCCGCAAGCCCTGCGAAACACCCCACTGAAAAGTAAGACGGTGACCCCACCCATGTCACACAACCTTGGGAAATGCCACACACTCCGCACATGCCACGGAGACTGAAGGCCCTGAGCAGTCCCGCTGCGAAGGAATGTGCGCGGCTTTGCCGCAGTCGGCAATTCCACCTGTATTGAGGCCCCAGTCCCGGGTGGAGAGTCCTCCTGTGCCTGCAGGGCAGAGAGGTGACCGAGACGAGAGAGTCGCAGCAGACTGAAGAGATGGAGATTCGGAAAGGGGAGGCAGACCCATTCATTGTGCAAAGGTTCACTTCATTTCAATAATCTTCCCGGGGAAGTCAGGTTTTAAGGATCCTGTGGGTGGCTGGCTGCTTCCCAATAATCCTAAAGGAAACACTCCTCTGCTCAGTGAACACACTGTCTCCTCCCTGCACAGAGCCTGTGGCACTTCAGACTTCGAAACAGTATTCTATCATCATCTTCATGGAGACAGTTCCTAGGCACATGCTGGAGAGTTTCTGGAACCCAAGCCAAGCCTTCTGCACCCTTGCCTGAACAAGTGAGGGCAGAAGCTCTTCGTCAATGCTGTGGCAGAGAAATCCATTAAAATGCCAGTTGGCCTGTCTCTTGGCTGAGGTGTTCCAAAGTGGTCTGCCTAAAATCCAGGGGAGGAATCCCTTCATCAAGATCTAAAATAATGAAAGCATCAGGTTTGAAATATTCCCTGCACTTGGGTCAATGGAATGTGTTTCTTAGGTGCCAAATGCAGTCACTACCTGCTGGAGATGCGGACCAGGGAACAGACTGTAGCCCACCGAGCTCTTCTTTTTGGTCATTTTTCCTTGGGTGCAGAGTACTTCAAGGGCCATGTTTTTGCACCTCCCTTTTTCTCTGATTATGCTTAACGCTCTCTCACACCCATGGTGCGTGCTCAAAAGCTGTAGCATGGGAGGCTCCAGAGACCATGTGCGCGAGCGTCCAGTGGGGGGCTTCTGGATGTCGCACACTCCGGGCGTGTCACTCCTCGGCAGGCTTCCTTAGCTCCACGAACAGTCATGCTAGGCTGCACTTCACTTTAGCCTCTTTGCTTCAGCTCAGTTCTCTAAAATTCCTGCCCTAGGCATCACACCAGGTGCTGCTCATTGCAAAGACAGACGTGGCACAGTCCCTGCCCTGGAGGCTTATACCTCGGAAGGAAAGAAATGGCCGATACTTGAGTGTTCCACAGAAACGTGCAGGGCATCGGCTGCACGGTGGAGAAGCAGACAACGAAGACTTAGCGGGTCTGAGACGGTGTGTCGGGGAAGTGAGTCCGAAGGAGGAACAGGAGCCCCAGTGCCAACAAGAGGGGAAAGACATTTCAGGAAGAAGAAATGTGTGAGTGAAGGCACAAAACAGCGTGGGCCGCTAAGGACAGCCTGCAGGTCACTGGGCACAGTGGTGTGGGGCAGACAGTGTGAGTGACTCCACAAACGCCACTGGTTCAACATGAGTTTACCTCTGTCTGCTCACTCAGCTGTAGTGTATTTTAAGCCCAACACACCATCAGCACTTTTTAGGCATTTGTCACTATTATTACTAATTTTAAGACTTGTGTTAGTGTCTGATTATACTACACACTTCCTTAGGAAACAGGACTTTTGAAACTGTCTTCCTCGATACTACAGCAGGTCCTTGAGCTGTTTCATTCTACTGTTTCCTTATAACGTTGATGAGGTGCCACAGGAACTTGTGGGCTAAATGGGTTTCATTACTCTTCACTGTACTTAAAGTTGCAGAATCTATCCATAACATTTGAGGACTTACTACATTTTAAAAATAGTTCATTTTACACAAAATACTTTCATTTTCTTCTCTTAGATGGTATACAAACACCTAAAGAGTCAACATTTAATCAGAACTTCACTTCTGCCAAATATTTTATTTACCTATGTATCTACCTACCTATCTAGGTGGGGGTGGGGTCTAGATAAAGCATCTCTGGTCAGTCACTTGAGTCCTGGGTTTACACAAAAATACATTTTAGAAGAGCAGAGGAGAAATTGGGATAATATAAGTATGTCGAGTAATGCTGTAATTGTTCTCCAATGAAGTGATGGGTGAAAGCCCAGGCTCTGCAGTCAGACAGCCGCAAGTTCAAGTCCCAGTTCCCCCACTGATGAGCTGTGAGAGCTTGAATCTGGAATCTCTGAGCCTTCTTGTTCCCACTGATAAAATAGGACTAAAGCTATTCTGAGAATTAAATAAGAAAATACTTCTAAAGCACCTAGCATTAGTCTGTTACACAGTAAGCCTTAAATAGATACTAGCTATTATTAAGTATCATTAGTATTATTCAACCACTGTCTGTTGACATAGAGAAAATCATAGCAGAATTTGGAGCCTAATATCCTCTGAAGCTTGTTCTTTAGAAAAATAATGGCAAAGGGCAGGAAGAGGGTGTGCCATTTGTCAGGACGTGGCAGCCAATCAAGGCAGAGGCATCCACATGTGAACATTTACTGCGCACCTGCTACGTGCCAGGTACTTTCCTAAATATTGTGGACACAGCAACAAACAAAACAGGCAAAAACTGCCGCTCCCCGAAACCTTACCGTCGGGTGGGGAAGGAACGGAAGCTAACTGGAGTGAGTGAGGCATACAGTGAGCCAGATGGAGACGAGTGCTGTGAAAACAGAGCGAAGGCGAAGGAGTATGCACGCTGGAGCCTGGAGCGGGCCTGCGATTTTAAACAGGCGGTCAGTGCCAAAAGCTCTCCGTGGAGGTGACGCAGGCTGTGCACACTCACAGACTACCCTACAACTCGAAGCAGAAAGTAGGAGCCAGAAGGTGGGCCCGTGGGGAACACTCCCAGGCAGTCTCCTTGGAAGCCGCTCAACCGAGGTTTCCCACGTGCGCTTTCTGTTGTTGTTGTGCGCTTTGGGTCAGTTCCTGTAGAACAGGACTGTCGCACACGAGTCCTAAGTGGCACCTGAGCATGTCTGTGACCTGCCGCATCTGGAGCATACTCTGAGATGAGCTCCAAGTCAGTCCGTCAGAGACAGCAAGGAAGCTGCCAGGCACAGCCCGCAGTGCGACGGAATTTACTCCCTTGCCAGGAGTCACTATTCTCTCCTCCACCGAGGCTGGGAAAGCAGGAACTCGTACTCAGTGACATATCCTAAGGGCGGTAATTAGAAAGGAACAGAGTTGTCACTGGTGGGGCTTTCTTGGTGGGACTTTCATTCCCCGTGGATTTCCCATTCTGGGGGGAGAAGAGGCAAGTGGTAATGCCAAAAAGGTGGCCCCGTGATTCCCTGCTTTCTGGGCTCACGTGCAGGAGTGACTTCATCCAGTGAAGAAACATCTTCACAGCATTCCAAACTGCCTTTTCTGACCAAGGCATGAAGAAATGAAATGTTACTCAAAGCTGTGTAACAGGGAGGTAAACACTGAGCTGGCATCTCTTCCTCAGAAGTAGGTTACACTTTTTTCTGACTTATCAAGGGGAACTATCTCTCACCTTCTTCTATTAGGCGCCAGATCGAAACCTGACACAGATACCAGTTAGGAATTCATTTAGCTACGAGCAGCACAACACCCAGTTACCAGTGAACTGAACGAAAAATGCATCTAATTCCATGAAGGCAGACAGTGAGGGGCGAGGGTGAGGCACATTCCTGTTACCAAGACCCCTGACTCTTGTGCGTTTCTGCCCGCTGTCCTCAACCTGTTGACTTGGTCAGTCCTCAGACCTTCAGCTGCTTGGTCCCAAGGTCGGTCAGTATCCATGGCAGGAAGAAGGACAACGGGCAGCCCAGCTTCATCTGGTCTTTGTATCAAGAAAGCAAAAGCTCTCCTCCCAGCACCCCAAGTGGACTTCCTCCTACGCCTCACTGCCCAGAACCGGCACCACACGGCCCTGTCCTCTGCAAGGGAGGTGAGGCTGGGGTCTGAAGCAACGCGCCTGAACTGAACAAGCATCGAACTGCCTGGGGGGTTTGTTGGCACACAGACGGGTGGGCGTCTCCCCCAGAACTGTGATTCCGGGGGAGAGGCAGGCTGAGGACGGCATCGCTAACGAGATCCCACGGGAGCCTCTGCTGCTGCCCCAGGGACCCCAGTGGAGAACCAGCGGTTGAAAGGAAGCCTTTTGTGTTTTTATTGCACTCTCCTCAGCAGACCCTTATTTGCCTTTCCTGAACTTTTGCAATAAGCTCTTCCCTGCCTTCCGTGCCAGACACCATTGCTATATTTACAGTCCTAAGTCCAGCCACTCACTGTTCAAGTCTATGCTCCATTTACCCAGGGCCCATAAAAAGGGAGCTTACAATGATTCAATTGTATTAGACCAACATCTTGCTGAGAATACTTATAAAATCTGGTTAAATTTTAAAAATAGCTATGTAAAAGTGTCACAAATTAGTCAAAACAGACAGGACTTCAGAGGTCAAAGTCCAAGAAAAAATGAGAAATGTATGAATAAATTCTTCCAAATATTTAAGGAATAGAGAACCCCGATGTTACACAAAATCTTCCAGACAACAGAAAAGAGGCAGGGCTTCTCAACACATCTTACGAAACCAGCAAAACTTTGACACCAGCCCTGACGAGCACATTATAAAAGGAAAAAACTACCTGCTAAGATCTCTCAAAACACAGAGGCAAAGGTCCTAAGGACAAATAAGAAAGAACAAACAGAATCCAGCAATATATAAAAAGAATAATACACCACAACAAAGTTGGAATCCAGGAATGCAAGGTTAGTTTTAACACCAACAGAAAAAAGGTGAAAATTCATATGATCACTTTAATAGATGCATAAAGATCACTGGATTAAACTCAGTCACTGACCATAAAAATAGTGACCAAAACTTTCACCAAATAGGAGTAAAGGAAACTTCCTTCATTTGGTAAACTATATCCATCCACAGACACTCTTCCGCAAATATCCCATGCAAACCTAAAAGTCAAGTTGGGGCCTAAGACAAGGGTGCTCTCCGTAACCATTTCCAATTACCATCATACTGGAGGGCCTATATAGCACAAGAAGGCAAAAGAAAGCAATAAAAGCTGTAAGGACTAAAAAAGTAGAATTAAAATGATAATTGTTCACAGATGACCTGACAGTGTATGAGCATATAAAATTAAGCATGGGACTATACATTTAGCAAAGGACTCATATCAAGAATATATGTAAAAGAGAACATCTAAGAATCAGTAAGAAAAGATATCCCGTTGAAAAATGAGGAAGCGGACCAGACTCGCTGGCCAGGGCTGACCAGGATCTGACGTAACTGGACCCTTGCAAATAGCTGCAGGGAGCCTTAGCTGGTACAACCACACGGGGAAACTGTGCACAGGTGTACTCTCTGACGCAGCAGCCCAACCCCTAGACACGCCCGAGAGAAACGTGCTCCTGCGTGAGTGACGCAGCACCCCAGAGGCAGACCCTGAGGTGAGGGTCAGAGTCCAAGCAATGTATGAAGGACAGAGATGGGTGGGCATCTCCCCCAGAACTGTGGGTGAGTCGGGCAGCTGGACCCAGGTGGAGAAGAAGGCAAACAAGGCCGTGAGCTCAGGCGAAGTCCGAGAGCGGCTTCAGCCTCACCTTGCAGGGGAGCTGTGCTCTGTGCCTCAGAGTCTGTCCTCATGTAAGGTGAGGGAGCTAGGCTTTCACACACCTGCCGAGGTCAGGCTTTGGCTAAGGGGGTGCAGGTGGAACAGGAAGGCAAAGATTTAAACTTCCAGGTACTTCTGTCTCTCTTCCTCCGTGGCCTCAAAAGCAAAAGCATGCACGAGCTAGAGGAGGGTTACACAGGGGTCTGGGCACTGAGCTCCAGACATGTCTACTATAGGATGTTTACCAAAAATTATACACAACAACTTCATGACAATATTATTGCAACAGGCAGAACCTGTAAACAACCTAAGAGTCCATCAGTGGTGAAATGGATAAATAGGTGCGAAATAATCATATGACAAAATGCTACACAGCAATGAAAATCAGTGACCATGGGTCAACCTCCGATATATGCTAAGCAAAAGAAGGCAGACCCAGGAGCGCATACAGTATGCTTTCATCTATAAGAAGAACACAAACAAGCAAAACTAACTTTTGGTGACAGAAGTCCGGACAAAGGTTACTTTTGGGGATGACGGCTGAAAGAAGGCAGGAGGGGACTGAGGGGGACTTGGCTGATGCTCTTTCTTGGCCTGGATTTTGGCGAAAAGGATGTGTTCACTTCTAAGACATTCTTTAGCAGGGCAGCTGAGATTTGGGCACTGTTCTGTTTGTATCTTACATTTCAATAAAACATTTACTTTAAACAAAACTAAAAATAACAATAAAAAAAAGAGAAACAAAACTCTGACTGATGTTTGTAACGTTCTCTTTTGTCAAGTATGTGCCAAGTACTATTGGCCGTGGGCTCTGAGGGGACCGCCAGTCCTCATCCGGGGCAGAAGTGGGGATCCACGGCCAGTGTGTTACTGATCAAAAAGGAAAACAACCAAGGCCATTCTGAACTGGGCAAGAACGAATGGGTCCACGTAGGTGTGCCTGGGAGAGACAGAGGTGTACTCCGTAATCACAGAACCAAGCTTTCCTGCAACAGCCAAAACAGCACCAAGCAGAGACTGAACCTGGCAGAGGCTTGCATCTTGCACGTGGCTATGAAGGGTTCATTTTGCCACAGTCTCCGGCTGGACTCCAGTCTACCGTCCCATCCACAGGAGCCAAGTGCTGGACACCACGGGACACACACCCATGTCTGCCGCTGACTCGGACACCCAGTGCAGCCACTGCGCAGCACCCGGGGCCAGACCTCACTGGCGTGTTCAGCTTTTCTTCGCTGAACTCACCCCTTACCACCAAGGTTGGGGAGAAAGCTTGCCCTTGCTTTGCCATTTTTATTTCCCCTGCTCACAAGGAGAGTTCTTTTTGTGTGCAATCCTCTTCTACTGGGGAGCAGTTTTCTTATTTTTTTCCACTACTTCACTCTTTGACAAAAGGTCAGACTTAAGAATATCAAGGTATCAGGAACCAGAAGGGCAGCAAAGGGAAATGTGGTGCAAGGAAAAAGAGAGAGAGACCAGGGTTCCTGCTTTCTAAATGGCAGGCCAGTTGCTTTAAGAGCAAATAACTGGGCTACAGAACTGGAGGAAGACTCAAAGGGACTAAGAATCAATGAAGTGTTTTATCATTTTTATAACTGTTAAAATACATTTTTATGCTAAATACTTGACCCTGGGAATCCTGAATAAAATTATATTTGACAACCCTTAGGAAGTACTGTATTGTTAGTGGGACTTTAAAAGCCAGTCATTTCAGAATAATTATTGTTTCATGTGGGTGAAATTTCAGTGCGACCCTTCCTACCATCTTCTAACGTCTCTATCCTGCTTGTCTGTACAAGGCAGGAATGTCTTTACATACTGAAAGCTCTGGTTTGTTATTCTGTGAGCTGCTACACAGAACTTCATGTTTGCAAATGCCTTTGTGATCAATTATTAATCTCTTCCAGGATCACTCTTTGGTTACAGGAATTCTTGATCTCCTTTCTGTTTTTCATTGAAAAAGCTGAACAGCAGTAACATTAAGTTTGTAAAATAAAAATTATCTACAATCCCCAGGCCCTGATACAACTTTTCATGTTAGCTATACTTTTCTAGCTTTTGGCTTTATAAATAAATATTTATTACAGCAACAAAACTATATATAAAATTTAATATTTATTAAGTTAGCAATGTACCATGAAAACTACCTTCTTCCTATGTAATTTTTGAAATACAATTTTAATATTTTGCTATATTTATGCAAGTCAGTGTACCGTGCCATAATATATGAAATAACTCTCCATCATTTAGCGTTAAGGTTGTTGGCAGTTTCCACGAACACAGTGAGTGCTGAGATGAAGACTCACAGAATGAAATTTCTTGTTCACCTTCCCCTCCCCAGATCCTTGCACAAAATCTGGTAGGCAACAGGCTCAAATAAATATTTAACAAGTTAATTAACAAATGATACTTTTGTTTCCTTCTGATGAATTATTTCTTTAGGATGAACTTGCAAGAATAAGACAGATCACTGGGTCAAAGGGAATAAACATTCTGAAGTCCTACATATATATTAGTACATTGCTTTTTTAAAAATTTACATCAATTCTTTAAAGCTTTCACTATCATTATGATTTCAAATGTTGGCTTGGCCATCAAAATGGTTCCCCAACATTGTGTTAATTTTCACAGTAGACTGTTAGTTGTTGTTTTACTTGCCTGCCTCTCCCACTGAACGTCTGGACAGTACCTTGATCCATCTTGGTTCCAGGTGCCCAGCCCAGGCCTTGGTGCGCAGTAGACGCTCAATGAATATTAAGCCAATAAATTGCAGAACATATTTGACTATTATGCTGCTGGAATAGCTAAATAAAAAAGAAAGAGTGTGGTTAGAGCATAAGTTCCAGCTCTGTTCTATGCCTCTGGGACCAAGTGGGATAATGTCTATAAAGTGAAGATATTAATACCTTGTCTTACAGAGTTGTAATGAGCTAATATAAATATGCATGAGCAAACAGAAATAAATGCTTGACTCAATGAAAACACTCGACAAAACGCCCACTTCGTCTGGACCCATTTAGCTAAGGAATCTTCCCACTTCCTCTATAAAATTGAATGAGGTCATAATGTGCTGCAAATATTAATCTGTTTGTTTTTTCAAATTTCATGCAAATTTTTCACATTGTGTACTTTAAAATTTTTTTTCTTATCAGATTAGTGTATTTTTAAACATCTGATGTATTTGAATGGTCCTTCTTTCAGTGATTTTCCTCTAGATTCATGTTGGAAACATCTTGATCAAATTTCCCTACTTATTGTACTTTGAATATGTTTTTAAAACTAAAATTTTAAATCTATTTAACTTTATAATCTAGCCAGAGTTTACCTGATATATAGCATAATGTACTAACATAAATTCACTCTCCCCTCTTCAACTTGCTATCTCATCATTACTAATTAACATTTATGCAATGTGTCTTATATTGATCTATTTCTGAGGCCTTAAAAGTTTAACTTTGGTGCCAGTGCCATACTGCTTAATTGGCTCTGGTTGTGTAAGGCATTCTAATATTTAGTGACTAAGGCCCTCTCCATGCCCTCTTTCCAGCTTCTCAATACCACAATGATCTTACTTTGAACTACCTTTTTAAAAAACTTTCCTATTACAGCTGACACACAATACTGTATTAGCTTCAGGTGTACCGTCCACTTTTGTGTAACTCACAAAGTTACACAGCAGTAGTGGAGGTGGAAGGGGGGTTCCACTCTGCTGACTTCCAGGGCACAACTCTTTTTATCTCACTACCGGCTGCATCCTACTCACAGAAGTGATTGACTTGGTGAACAGGGTGCAGGACAAACTTTTTTGAGCCAACATCTAAAACTTGGAGAATTTGCTTAGCCATCCAAAACGTGTCCTCCTCTTTTGCAGCTGACAGACTGTGTAGTCTGCACTTACAGACAGCCACCCCCTTTGACAGAGAGCCTGCCCCAGCCTCTGCGGTCCCGGCCACCCTCCCCTCAACAGGGACCGGGGTCAGCAGGCAGCCGTCCACCTGCTCACAGTGTGTTCTCTTTCCAGTAGAGAAGCAGTCCTCTGCAAACGTGCCCTTATGAAAATTAAAAGGCAGACTTAGAGGGATGACGGAAGAGAGCCTCTTTCTCTGTGGAGATAAAAGTTTACACCAATGCATGTAGTACCAGAGCCTGGTCCCCTGATTTAGAAATCTGCAGGATATGAACAGTCTACTGGAACCTTGTAGAATTCTCTTTCTATGCATAACCAAGTTTTATTTCCACTATCATAGTTTACGAAATGTTTGTGTTGCCAAGACTTGAATCATAAAGGCAATTGATGCTTTGTGCTTTAGAGTTTCAGCTTGGCAACATTATTTTTCCTTCAGGAGTATCAAGAGTAAAGGTATTTTTATCGCTATAACAGAACAGCTATAAAAATTTGACATCGTTGAGTGATCCAGTTTTGATCAAATGCAGCTGATAGGTGGAATAACAACTTTTTCCCCTGTTGTCACCGACACTATATTGGCACAAAAAAACTTTCGCCCATTCTTCCCACACTTGTTACCTGGTGAACAAAACTCAAAGCCACTTAAAGAAAATGGCCTTATGACTAGCCCAGTGCCTCACCCCTAGCCTGAGTTGCTGCTTCCAAATGCTGATTATACTATTACCAATACAACTCCCACTAATTCAAATCACTCTCCTCAACCAATCTAGTTCTGAACAAGTAGTGTTCCAAAAATCCGTATGGAAAAGTAATACGTGCTTTTAAATTCTTTTACAGTGTTTTCCAGTGAGATGATTTTGATTGATCAAGGAAGAATTTTGAAGAGAGGCAGACAGACAGACGGACACGTGCCTATACGGATGGTTCTGGAGGCTACAAGCTCAAGATCGAGGTGCCAGGAGGGCGGGTCCTTTTTAAGGGCTATGAGGCAAGGTCTGTTACAGACCTCCCTCTCTATGGCCTGCATGTGGCTGTCACCTCCCTGCTTCCTCACAGGGTCTTTCCTCTCGTGTCTGTACCCTAACCTCCTCGGATAAGGACACCAGTTTGATTATGGCCCAACCTGAAGGCCTCCGTTTAATTTAATTACCCCTTTAAAGACCCCCATCTTCAAACACGGTACCTTCTCAGGAAGATACAGAGACTTAGAGAATTTTAGGGGGGCTGTAATTCACTGTAATAGTCCTCACCACCCATCAACTTGCAGTGAGAAGTAGGAAATCTTTGAAAAGGAAAAGAAATCACTCTCAAATCAGAGTAAAGCATTCCTAATATTTTGACATTTTTCCTTCCCGGTCTCATTTTTTGCAACATGTAGTTTTGTTACATAATTGAAATCATACTATATACACAATTTTGATTCCAGCTTTCTCCGATTAATGTTATAAAATGAATAGTATAAATTTATATAGGTTATTTTCTCTAAGTTTGGGGATCACAGTGAAATTTGCCTTAGAAAAGTTTTACCATCTGATTCTATTTTTACCATCGATTTATTTATGTAACAAGAGATTCTTTACTTATTGAATGTCTGAAACAATAATGAAATCCTGATATTTTTCTTAACTGATTTTTTGTAAACTGTAAAGTCCTTGTCAATTTTTTGGGGGTCATACATCTGCTTCGGCTTTTTATTTTACTCATGCATATTGGTGTTTACAGTTTTTTAAATAAAATATAATTCATTGACTTGTTCAAATTTAATATATTAATGTAATATTTATATGAAGTTAATCTCTTTTACATTGGCTGTTTACACTTCTCATTTTTAAATGGTTCATTTATTATTTTTCTCTAATTTCCTTTGGTAGATTTAGCAATAATTTATTTGTTACATTATGCTTTTCCTAGATGCAGTCATTATATTTGTTTATTATTTCCAATGTTTTTATATATTTGTCTAAATTTGTTTCTTCTTTTATCTTTAAGTCCTTTAATTTCTCTTGAAATATATATTCTTTGAAAACTCTAACTAAATTCACAGATTGATTTTCTCTAACAACTCTCTTAAGTACTATACTATTAACTACTCATGAATTACATGAAGGAATAAAGCAATTTTACTTTTATTGTTTTTAAATATTCTGGTCTTATATCCCTAATTAATTCCTAAAACAAGAAGTTATGCAGGAGAGTGGGATTGTCTGTGTGTTTAAGATTTTGGAGAGCTAATCCTTAAGAAAGTGACCTAGCAACAGGCTGGTATTTCAAGCTTCATTACAGGGTTACCACTCAAGGTCGCACAGGTGGAAGCACTGAACACCTGCAGGGGGCACCATTGACAATGTAAAACTATGATTGGCACCCCTTGGATTTCTGCTGTACACAATCTGCAAGTGGTATTTAGGCGCTCCTGCTTTTTGCCTCCATAATCCTAGCCTCAGAATTTTATCTCAAGAAATAATTCTACAGAAGAAAAATGTATTAACTTTTATCTACCAATATCTGTGAAAATTTGGGAACATTTTAGTTTTTAGTGTCCACAACTAGATATAGTCATATATTTTATAAACTTAGATATCATATACCCCAAATACATGAGGTATTACATTTATTAATTATAACTCTGAAAAGATGCCAAGCAATTATCAGGACTACATTATTAAATCAAGAATTATAAATTATTATATCCACTCTGATTGTACTTTTCATATTACTATTTATGCACATGGTCCAAAATTAGGTCATATTAAAAAATTAAAATAATGGATTTTTTGTAAAAAAAAAATCTCAAATATTATAGTCACACACAATTTTTTTCTAGCGCAAACAAAAGAGCCATGGTTCCTAGAAAATTAATATTTGGTGCTTTCAAATGTCAGATCATTACTGTTTTAACCTTAAAATGTACTTTTTTAAAAAGCATTTAAAGCATAATGAGTGCTCCAGCCTGTGTCCCTTCCTGACTTACTGTGAATAAATGGCTGTGTTCTTTGTCACAGGTTTCCCTGTCCTCTTCCTGTCACTTGGCATCTTCATGCCCCTATGAATCTTCCAAGACCCAGGATGCAAAGACTCCCCAGCCAGTTAACCATAATCAGCACGTTGTACAGAGGCAATTTTCCCCTCTGACCAGCAGTGATAATCCATGAGGAGACTGGTTTCCACGCTGCGGAGTAGAGACGGGCAGCAGGTGGCTTTCAGTCATTCCGACAGCACCTCATTGAGCTGGCACCTCTTTCTATAGCACAGCAGGAAAATGGCTCGGCTGTCAATGCATACATGCCATTTTTAAGACTTTCCCTCAAAAGCTTGCTTAATGTATGACAAAGCCATTGGCTGCCTTTGACCACAGTTAGAGCATTAAAACAATATAACCAGGTTATTCAGTTTCCTGTGGCTGTTTCCAATTCAGTTGTGTTTCATTTCAAGAACCCAGGTTATATGTACTTTAATATATGCTGTGTACGGCTTCAGGACATTATAAAGCAGATCTTCCAGATATGATCTGGCTTAATTCACACACTGATCCCAAGACCAGTGCCCTTGTTAACATTAGTCCCTGAAAATAAAGAAAAATTCCATGTATAAAGAGACAAGATTTGTAAAAAATGTTTAATTCCATGCTACAGTGCGGACATAGGGAATTGTTAAGCCAGGACATAGCTGAAGAATAAATGTAAACATCTGATTCTAGGCTGATTTATTCCTCTAAAAACAAACCCGCGATAAATGATAAACACCATGTCTTGGCTCCAGTAAAACTGCAAACCCTGTTATTTAGAACTGATTGGGTGCTCTGTAGATGTTGGTTTTGGGTGAACTCAGAAAATAATCATTTGAAGAAATAATCACTTTTTCAGTTTACAGATTCGATGCAGTTGGTTGCCTCATATAACCCCTAAATTCTCTCTCTTCTGTGGTTTTCATCAATTTTATACTTAATATCTGTGACTAAATGGAAAATTTTGCCCAACATGATCTAAAGATATGGTGTTACTTTTAATAAGAAGCATATCTTAAATCTATGTGAATAATGCTTTCAGAAGTTTCTTGAAAGTTTGAGCCTTTTTTTTCTTTCATTTCCACTGCAGTATCTATGACCAGTCCTCATGCCTTGACCCACGGGGGCTAGCAATATCCTCAAATTGGGAGGAACTAGTGAAGGCAGACCTCCTACCTGAGGCTGTAACATCTGAACCAGAAAGTTTCTAGGAGCAGAACCCCATGGGCATGTCATGTCAGAGCCAGAAAACTGGGTCAATCATCCAAATGGACCAGCCAATTTGAGCAGATAAATAAGATGCAAGTTAGTGATAAGGAACTTTTAAAGGCCAATGTTTGGAAATACTAAGAAGTGTAACTGCTAATCACATAGTAATAGTATGTTTAGCTTTGTAAGAACTGCCAGACTATCTTCCAAAGAGGCTGCACCATTTTGCACTCCCACCAGCAATGAATGAGAGTTCCTGTTGCTCCACATCCTTGCCAGCGTTTGGTGCTGTAAGTGTTCTGGATTCCTGGCCATCGGCCATTCGAACAGGGACTCGTGGTGATCTCACTGTTGCTTTACTTTGCGTTTTTTAACGACTTAGGATGGGAACGTCTTTTCATATGATTATTGACCATCTGTATATTTTCTTTAGTGAAGGGCTGACATTTTTAAAGAGTACACGCACAGCACACAAACCTTCTGTAGAATGTCCCTCAATTTAGCTTTGATGCCTCCTTCTGTCTAGATTCACGCTATGCATTTTGTCAGGAATACCCAGGAGATGTGTTGTGCTCTTCTCAGTGCATCATATGAAGGCATACAGTGACATCTTCTCTATTAATGATACTAACTCAAGGTGACACCTGCCAGATTTCTTCCCGGAAAAGTTACCTTTTTTCATTGCATTTAACAGGTATCTTGTGAGGACATACACTAAGCGTGTACATGTACCACCTCTCATCACACTTTTGCCCACAAGTTTTGGCACCCTTGATAATTCTTATCGAACACAACTATGACCACAGTACTTGCCAAATGGCACTATTCTAATAGCACAATTTCTTCTACATTTCACGGGAATTTTTCTTTAAGGGAAAGCTTTTTATCAGTGACATTGATTTAAGGTATTCATTTACATGTTTATCTTAGTAAGGACTCATGGGTTCTCATTTTGTTCTATGGGTCACCATACGTAATTTTGTTGTTCAAATTATTTTGCACTTGATTAGTGGAAGCACCTTCAAGCTAGCTCCCCCATCCTTTCAAACAGAGCTTTGTTGTGTTATAGTATTTGTCCCAGCCCTGAAATAAGCCGTTTCTCCAAGGAGCCCTGGTTTCTTTTATTGGAAAAATGGGTCACATTAATTTTAAAGTGTAGTTTATTCTTTTTCTTTTTTCGGCAATAATTGATCATCTATTATATTTAAGGCACTGATGTGGCACTCTGAAACTAAAAATGTGTTTCTTCACCCCAAGGAGTTTCTATACTAAATGAGAGATAAAGCAATGCAGAAATCCCCCAGCAAGGTAAAGTGATGAGTTACAAGGTGGTTAACCATGAGATGCAGTGAGATGCCAAAAAAAGGGAAATCCCTTCAGGCCGTGAGAGAGAGTTCAGAAAGGATCTAAAATGGAAACTGCATTTCAGCTCTTTGGGGAACTTAAACAAGGACTAAATGGGGAGAGATGGAAAAGATCAGGTAGAGAAAAATGTTTTGCTCGTTATTGAGACAACAGATGTAAACTTACTAACTGAAGTTACCTACAATTATTTTAAACCTATACATCTTTTAAGACTTTGAAAGGGAGGCCCAGGCTGTGGCTGCTGAATGTGGACCAGTCCTCAGAGGCTGCTGGAAACGGCAGAGCTTTCCCTGGACACTTCTACCTCTTGGAGCCTCTATTTTTTCCCACTATGTCTGAGTTTCTGGTTCACAAATCCATTGCAAAACGTAAAGGAATACATGGGTAAACTGTGTAAATTTTATTCCAGTATGTGTCTCGTGCAATATTTGGAACATATTTGTCCTAAAAGTTTTCCTTTGTTTACCTGAAATTCAAATGTAATCGGGCATCCTGTATTTTATTTCACACCCACACAACGGGGAGACAGACGTCAGCGCTGATGCCCTACCCTCCAATGCCCCCCACCCAGTGTCCAGAGGAGCCAGCACCCTGTGGACATGCCCTGTTTGCTCAGTAATTGTGCCGCATGAGCTCGGTGGGTAAATTGGACATTGAGGGAATTTATAATCAGATGGTGCATACAAACACCATGAGATAAATTACCCATATTAGTTTTTATTTAAACTATAATTGAATACATAAATAGAAAATTAGTGTAATGTATTGATACCATCTGGTGCTCCAATTTTATACCAGTTTTTTTTCAACTGTGTTAATTTAAACAAGATTGAATTTCCCCCTACATGTGGTTTGTTTTCTCTTAGATACCATTATGTCGACCATGAACTTAGGTGGAGTTAATCATTTGTAGATAATAGAACAGGTGTAAAGTCTTCAATAAGCAAATGTTCTTACTAACTATACCCATGCTAAGACTCAATAGTTTACCTGAATGCCAAGACTGAGAAATTTCCAATACAACATTACGTTCTCTGGAAATGTATTTCAGTAGATTTGGAATCATTCACTCATATGTCCCTTCTCTTCTCTGTCTCTTTGTTCAGTGCCTACCTCATTCTAGTAGGCACTAAGTGCGCACTAAGAACAGAATGAGATACAAGAGAGGGTCCCCGTAGCTACGGCTTCTCAGTCTGGTGAGAAATTCAGACCTATAAACTGATAATGGCAGTGTGTTTCAATGAGACTTAATTACAGTGCTCTGGGGACACAGAAAAGAGTCCCTGATATGACAGAAAGAAGAAAAGTGAGTGAAGACAGAAATGAGAAGAGAGGCAGTCAGAGAAAATGAGCACAGGTGCAGGTAAAGGTATTTAATACAATTCCTGGTTCCATTGTCTAGCTGAGTGCTTTAGACTTGTACAGGACTCTGTAGTTTAAGAAGCATGTTCAGAGATTTCATACACACACTAATTAATTTTTAGGCCTTAAACTTGTGTTGCTATGGTGCTCTTTTTGTAAGACAAAAAAAGGCTGTAAAATGCTCCAGGTTCAAGGAGGCTACAGCCATGTAACTGAGTACAAAACCTGACCCTGGACTGGATCCCATAGAAGGGGGGGAGATGCTGTAAAGACCAGAATTGGGTCAACTGACAAAATGGGAGAAGGAACAGTACACTAAACCATTGTGCCCTGTTAAATTCATGAAGCTGATAACTAGCGTGGTGATATAGGAGAACACCCCTATTCTTAGGAAATACTTGGAAAAGACTGAGGTGTTCAGGTGTTAAAGACCAGGACGTATGTGACTTATCTTCAAGTGGTTAAAAGTATTTTGTGTATACATATATATACATGAAACACACATATATTAACATATATGCATGCATGTATATGGAGAGAGAGTACACATGACAAATGGTGAGGGAAGTATAGGGCAAAATGTTAACAATAGGTGAAACAGGGCCCAGGATATATGTATGTTCTCGGTTATTATTTTTATTCTTGCAACTTTTCTATAAGTTTAAGATTCTCAAAAGCACTTTTACACATCAGCTCTGTGACTGTCACAACTAAGTAATACAGTCTTTTATTCCCATTGCACAGGCGAAGACACGAAAACGAACTACTTAGAACATAGCTGGTCTGTGACAGACTAGGGAACAGAACCCAGGGTTTCACAGCACAAAGCTCATTGGTCTACTCAGGCAGCCACAGAGCTGACCTTATTTAGGCACATATGAAGGGGGACAAATTTTTTGGACAGCTTTGTGCTAACTAAACACACTGTGCCCTACCGCAGCCCTGCCTGTGTGTCATGGCAGAGCCAGATAAGCTTTGGCGAAAAGAAATTCACGCTGTTACGTACATGCACAGTCTACGTTCCTGCCACGATCCACCTGCCCCACAGCAAGCAGTGGGAGGCCAGGGAAGGAGGCTAACTGGTATTCCCAGACTGGGCAGGTTTGCCCTCCTGGTTATTAAGAAGCCACTGTATGGGGGAAGTACTTAGCTGGGCCCTCATATAACATACAGATATTCTTACATTCCACGGCTGTTCCAAAAGTCCCCCATATCTCTTCCCCAAAAGCCTTTGTCACCAGTGATTTAGTACTGCTTCTTCCAAGTCCCTGACCAACAGGCCAAACCATTAGCCACTGACCGTGGATGGATAAGAAGAAATCCTCAAGTAAGGCTGTCTCTGCTTCCAAATACAATGGCCAAGGAGATGGGGCTGCTACACCTTGTTCACTGAGCCAGTTTCCCTTCTCTGTTCTCTTTTATGGCCATTCCTGAGTAAGCTGCAACAGTGCATCATTAAATGTTGTCAGTTGCCAGAATGTCATGCAGAGCTATCCAAAACACAGGCTTACTTTTCTCATCCTTAGTCAGATGGCATAGAGAACATTCTGCTAGGAAAGAGGTGTGAGTTTAGGGAGGAACAACCCGTGTGCACCTACATTGTTCCTCCTACGCAGCCCTCAGCGCCTGGGCACCCGTGCTACAGGGCCAGTGTGACACCTAATTGGTACACACACCAATGTTCCTGTTCTGTATCCATGTCTGCGTACACTCCTGTTCACGTCCAAAATCTTAAAAGCCTCTGGGGGGCGGCAGGGAAGGCCTTTTTTATCATTGCTAACCACTCTATCCTCAACATCTAACCCAATGCCTGGATTCCAGTGGTAGGGTCATTATATTTGACAAATACAAATTCAGGACACACGGCTAAATTCAAATTTCAGGCAAACAATCATTTTTAGTATAAATATATCCCATGCAATATTTGGGACATCTTTATATAAAAAGAGGTGTTCTTTTGAAATTCAAATTTACCTGGGTATCCTATATTATACCTGGCAAACTTCATAGTGGTTCTCAGTAAGTATTTCTTGCATTTATGAATAAAATACAAAAGTAATGAAGTTTACCTAGTGCTTCCTTTTCATCTCACTGAACTTTTCCATTGATGTATACTAGTTTGAAGTACTAACCCTTCTTCTTTGTGTTTCTAGAGAGGGTACCCTTGTCCCAGTGGGAAGTTACCCTAATGGAGTCAGAGAATATAAAATGTAAAGGTTCAAGCACAAGATGGGAAAATTGGGGAGGAATCACTGTTCTACCAACATTTTCTCTTTTGTCTAGTCGAGATGTGGGCAAAGGGGAGATGAGGAAGTGTGAGCTGTTCCTGAAAAGATGGGGCTTATTTTCCTACATGGCAGAATGCTGGGTGTAAGGAACAGGAAACTTCCCAGATAGCTCAGAGGATCCAAAAATAGAGGGGATTTTCTGTTCTATGCTGTTCCCTGGGAGACTGGATTAATCAGCCATGGCCAAGTAACATACAGCACTAGGCATTTATTTTTACTCACAGGTTTGCGGGTTGCTCAGGGTAGTTCTGATTCAGGCTGTGGGTCTCCTCCATGTGACCCTCTTGGGGGCCCAGGCTGGAGGGGCAGTGATGCATGGTGGAGGTAGGAAATTTCCAGAATGATGAGCAGAAACACACAATGCCCCTTCAGGCCAAAACTCAGATCTCAAGACATTTCCTGCTTTTGCCAGCATGCCATTTGGCCAAAACAATACAGGACCAACCTCCATATCAATGGGTTCAAAAGGTAACCCCCTGTATGGGATGGTAATTTACCAAATGACTAAACCTCCTGCCAGGCATGCTAAACACCTTGAGATAGCTGCATAGGCTGCTGAAACAGAAGGGCAGTGACAGCCCCCTTCACCACCGTGAATCCTCTCCCTGAACAGAGGGAGCAGAAAAATGATTTTCCTCTGTGGCCTAGATGATGTGAAAACTATGTGGCAGAATGCCTGAAACATTGTAAGTGCTCACATATATTTGCACTGTCTTGGCAGCTCTGCCACAGGCTGTGGTTTATCCAGCATCCTCTTGGAAAATACATGTTAGACATAACAGTCACCAGTTATTGAAGGCTTGGTTGTAGCATTTGGGTCTCAATTAATTCTTGTAATCAGCCTATCCAACAGACACTAATCTTTCCGGTTTGTACATAAGAAGGCTAAGGCTAGGAAAGTCAGGTAATTAGCCCAGAAACACTGGAAAGAGCCAGAAAAGCTGGGATCAGAACCCATGTGGGTCTGAGTACAAGGTCTGTGGCTTGCAATTGCTCTGCGGCTTGCAATTGCTCTGCACTGTGGTCTGTGAACCCAGGTCTTCTCTTTGCGAGTCGTCCTGTCTTTCTCCAGGTTAACACCTCAGAGCCCTCAGAGGTCAGCTTCCGACCACAGCTATGCAAAAACCAGGAGGAAAGCTTTTGGGTGAATTAAGCAGCTTTTCCTACTAGGAGTTTGGTAAAAGACAACCAAGAGCAATGGGGTCCAGAAAAGTGTCTCTTCCAACAGGCTTTGAGAACACACAGCTTGCCACCTCCAGGCAGCCCCCCGGGGAGACCTGCTGAGAAGGAAGACTGGGGCTGGCGCTGGCTCTGGAGCTGGCAAGTGAGACGCCACTGGTGGACTCCAGCAGCAGCCTCCAAGTGTGACTGCATCCAGTAACATTCTATTTATCATGGCTCTGCACTTGGTTTTGTCAGCTACTGAGTCAGTAGGGGGAGTATTTAATTAAAGTCACTGTGGTGCTGCAGAAATGAGAGATTGGGAAGAAAGCCAAGCTCCCCAGGCCTTCTCCTTCGCTGGTCCTTCTGTGCAGAGCCCCCCTTCCAGGGCTGGGGCCTGTGACCCTCCCTCTGTCCTCTCTCACCAGGCAGATGGCACAACTGAGCTTTTAACATCAAGAGGGTGTCTATGTTGCTTTTGGCAGCTGTGCACACAAATGGAGGGTCTGCAGCTTCTGTTTTACTTAACCAATTGTTGTGGGGAGGCTTGGGCAGCAGTTGTTGTGACATTACTAGACTGCATCACCGACCGACCCCTGCTTCCAAGGGTGGCATGTACCAGGAAGTGTGGGAGTCGGAGAACCAAAGTATCCTTTTTCTGAGGATTCTGAGCTGGGATATGGCCCAAACACCACTGATGAGATCTCCGGGAATTTGAGCCAGGTCAACATCAAAGGGCCCTTTCTCACTTCCTAAGCCCAAATCAAGAATTTGGGATTCAACGACCCTCCTGCAGACGCAGTGTGAACAAGACGTGCTTGAGGGGAACTCAACCAGGCAAGTGTAACAAACGGCAAAGAAGAAATCAATGTGTAATCGACCAAACAGTATATATATAAACAGTATATATATAAACAGTATATATATAAATAGTGCATATGCTTCCCTTTAGGGAGACAAGAGTTTTAACTGCTGCAAGTAAATAAAACTACCTTGTGACAACAACCATGGTCTCATTCTTGAATAGAGCACCCCAAGGGCAGACCCCTTGAATTCAGTAACACACACAGCTCCCCAAGCCAAATCTATGCTTAACACTCATTGCAGTGCAGCCAGCTCTCTGTAGCTGAAGGTTCCATGTCTGAAAATTCAACCACCCATGGATTGAATATATCTGAGAAAGACAAAACATCTCAGAAAGTTCAAAAGTGCAAAACTTATGTTTGCCACATGCCAAGCGCTATGCTGAACCCGAGTGAATGAAGTGACGTGTAGGCACACCATGCTGTGGCCCACACGCAAACACAGGGTCTGTGCTAACCCTATGCAATTTTACCCAAGGGACTGGAGTATTGTGGACTGGGGTGTGCACGAGGGGCCTGAAACCGATTTCCCATGGAGACACAGGGACAACTGTACATCATGACACTGTTTTCTTTGTTTTTCACATCTGGCTATAAGCTTCTTGAATTGGGACTTGTGTTTTTCCCCTCTATGCAATCATTTCCAAATCCAGTGCCTGATGAAAAGTACTTGCTCAACAGCTAACTGCCGAAGGAATGGAAGGTTGACAGAAGTGGGACCCAAGTGACATGGAGCACAGAGGAGTCCGGACTTTTCCACCGTGGTAAGGAAAATCCGGAGAGCACCAGGGAAGAAATGGCTTTTGAGCTGGGTCCAACGCCTCCAGTATTTACTCACTAATCTTACAAGCCTTAGTCCTGCCATCTGTGAAACATGAACTGTAAGTGGCGGGGTGCTAATACAATGTGAATATGAAGAACGTACTCATACAAGCACTCATTCCACGGCGGCTGTTCTGATCACAAACGCGTACACGGCAAGGACTGCAGGGGTGGTGCAGAACAGGGTGGAAGATGGCAAGAGCAGGGTGTAGGAAGGTGGACTGAATCCACTGAGGGGGGCTATACCTTGCCCTTGTCCCTGGGGGCAGGGAGTTGGTGTCCGTGTGGCACTTTAAGCACAGTCTCTGTGGTCAGGTTCTAGCCTTGGCTTGACTTCTTGATGGCTGTGTGAACTGAACAAACTGCCTAGCATTTTAAGCCTTGGTTTCTTCATCTCTAAAATAGAAAAAGGAATATACTGGTTCCCCAGGGCTGTCATAATGCATTAGCACAAACTCAGTGACTTAAGACAAATGCATCCTCTCACACTCAGGGAAGCCAAAGAACGAAACCAGGTTTCAGCAGAGTCGGTTTCCTCTGGGACACTCCTGTGGAGAGCCCTTCCGTGTCTTCCAGGTGGCTCAGTGTGTCCTTCGGCCTGCGGCTGCGCAGCCCAGTCTCCGCCTCCGTCTTCACGTGGCCTGTTCTTCCTCTATGTTTGTCTTTCCTCCTCACCTATGGACACTTGTCGTTGGATTCGAGGGCCACAGGGATAATCCAGGATATCTCATCTCAAGATCCTTAATTTGGTCATATCTTTGAAGACCTTTTTCTCCAAATAAGGTCACCCTCAGATTCTGGGATGTGGACGTATCTTTTTGGAAGCCATCATTTAACCCATTACAAGGCGTGTGTAAAAGTAAGACTTGTGACATTTTAATGATGTCCGTGTAAAATGTGCTCAGCAGAGTGTCTGTTGTTTTGCTGACTGAGGTGAATACAGGTCAAGGTGCATGCACACTTCATATGCCAGATATGGGAATTCTGCTCTATATGCCAGAGGTATGTGCTTTTCTAGAGGCTCTATTCCAAACTTACATTAGCTCATTGTTCCCGCTGCCACTTGGGCCCCCTTCCCCTGACAATGTCCACCTCACTTTCTGGCTGTTCCTCGCAGTGCCTGACTTCCCTGCCTGGCCATGTCCTCGTTTGGTCATTACTGCATCTTCAAGCCCTCTACTGAGATTTCTGAATGTTGTTCAGTAACATTGCCAGGGAGGTGTGGCTTTTTAACCAGACCTGCACGATTCCCAGCTCTACAGTGCCTTAGTTCCCTCATCTGAAAAATGGGTACAGTATTCTAATTCTGAAAGATAATCATGAGGGTCGAACTGACATTTATTATGTCACTTCAGACTTAAGTCTTATCACTCTCAATCCGCCTGCTTACAGTGTGCACATCTTTCTTACTATGTCCTTCCAGAGTGATACAATAAATAAAGTGGTTTTCCCAGCATTTTAACTGATTGAAAACTCCCAGTGTTCCATCTGGTTAAGATCAGTATTTCATGCGTGTGGCATCTACTTAAGACATCGACAGTGTTTCTCTATGCGCTTTTTGATTCATCATCGTAGGGGAGAGATTCTCATAGTGCTGTGAACTTAGTTTACTTTGTTTACCCAGAACTGAAATAAGTAAGTAAAGTTGCAAATTGGAAACTACATCACTAGTCACAGTCACAGCAATTGCTCCTGGACACCCGGTGTATAGACATATTGATGTTTTGTATAAGTCTGAACTGGTTCATCTTTTAAGTGAAATTACAAATGAATACCATACTTTGTAAGCTTAAACTATGTAATTTCTTCCCATTATTCAATGCTGGATGAAGCAGTGCACCATTAGAGTTCCTCAGGAGAAAATTAACTGTTCTTGACAAGAAGAAAAATAGAAGTATGCCACTTTGTACACAATCCGCAATCTTTGGCTCGACAGTATTAATGCTTCTAATTCCCATTTGAGCAGCAGTGGGAACAAGAACAATTAGCGATCCATTTTCCCGTCCTCAGCGTTTGAGCGAGGACTGGGCAAGTGAGGGGTGTCGTTCTGACTTCAGAAACAGTTTCCACAAAGGAAAGAGCTTTGGCAGATGGTTGAAAGCACTTTATTGCCGTGGCTTTTTATTCCTTGAGGTGAAAGGTTGAAGCATAAGATGCTGAAAGGAAGACAAGCCCCTCACTTCCCTCCCGGCACTGAGCCTCAGTGGAAGCTGTGCGGCAGCGGCGACAGGAGAGGGAATGAAGAGCAGCGTTTTTGTGCATCTGACGCTGTGGGGCACGTTTCTACAGTGGACGTACCTTTCACAGAGGCAGGACAGGAATGGTCACTAGACTCACGTCTACTTGGCCAGTTGCTCACAGGGTCACCCACAGGAATCATCTCCCTTTTCTGCCTCCCAGGGTCCCCAGCTGCAGAACGAAAGGCTCAGACAAGATGCTCTGTGTGGGTTGTCAAGGTCTATGCTTCTGCTGCTCCAGGAAATCACTCTTCTACTGGCCAAGCAAATGTACCCAATCATTCTTTCAGGTGATAAAAATAACTGTATTTATCATTTTTGACTTTTAAATGTGACTTGGATAAGATGAAAGCCAGTGACTTTTCAAACCTGGCTGTGCATGAGGATCACCTGGGGAGATATTCTATTTCACATTAAATTTTTACTGAAGTATGAATTATATTCATGCAGAAAAGTATACCAATTGCTGTGTTTTCACAAAGCGAACACATTCATGCAACTAGTTGAACTGAGCACAGCGCTGGGTCCCAGGGAGCTTTCAAAATCCCAGACCCCCAAGTCCTAGTGGACCACAGAATCAGAATCAATAGGATATGAACCAGGGATCATTATCTTTAACAGGCTCCCAGGTGTATCTGATCCAACCAGGCTGACATCATTTGCAAATCTCTGAGGCAGACATTAATTTGCTACTGTTGGTAAAATAAACCTGGGGGCTCTGATCATCTACACGAGAAGGACTTGGGCACTGCATCAGATGCGTTAGCCTGAGGCCCTGTGTGTCAGAAATCGTATCAGCTTGGATTAACTATCCCACGGAGAATGGCTCTGCTCCAGGCCAGACATGCTGCTCCAGGCCGTGCACACACTCTGTCTAATGCGCAGAACAGCCCTGCAGTGGCTGCACTATACTGTTCCTTTCCAGACGAGGAAACCGAAACTCAGAATGGTTCAACAAGGTGCCTCAAATCACAGAGCCAGGGTTGGGTTTAAAAGTCAATCAGATACAAAAATCCAGTCTTTCCACCTCCCTCCTTCCATAGCTTCATCCTAAGATTAATACCCGTTCCCACACAAGCCACAAACTGCTGAATACACGCCGGGGTGCATCCTGGCCAACACGGGCAGTGGTACACATTGCATTTTCCAAGCCTTGCCTCAGTTCCAGCACAGGTGGATTCTCACTGCATCATCGAGGTTCTAGATAAAATTTCCATAACCCTACTTTTTTTTTTAAAGATCAGATAAAGGTGTTTCTCCACACATAGGATTAGAGGAACACTTTCATTCTAAAAATGTAGTTTCGGTCATAAGGAAGTATGAGGAGCTACATGTATTCTTTTTTAATTGATTCAGAATTTTTGTTGTAGATCTTGTTGGGGAAAAAATGCTAGTTAGCTTTTAGAGCTTAAAAGAGTTACATGAATCCCCCCGAAGCAGTGTCTAACTTGGCAGTCAACAGTGGGGGCAAGTAGAACCAATATTCTATGAAACGCGCCCTGTGAGATTCACGGCAGACTCTCCCGTGGCTCCCCTTCACTTTACCATTGGCTCAGTTTCCTATTTGGGGCTGACAGCAGAAGTCCCTTCCATCTACCTGCACACTCTTAAAAGAAATACGAGGCATGGCAGTGAGTAGAAATGACGAATATGGGAAATGACTGAAGTCCGAAGATGGATCCAATCACCTCTTCTCACAGCTAACTAAGATGCTGATGTTATAACAATAAATAGTTACAAAATTGTATCTAGCTAAAAAGCCGAAAGTGGGGACTAATGAGGAAAGAACAATAGTGGCTTACTCACAGGATTACACAACACCTATTTTTGGACACCAGATCTCAACGGGGGCCATCTTGTTCCCCAGAGGAGATCTGGCAATGTCTGGAGACTGTTGGTTGTTGCAATGACAGGAGGGGTCTGCTGGGTAGAAGCCAGGGATACTGCTAAACCTCCCAGAAAGCACAAGGCGGCCTCTGCAACAAAGAACTACCCGCTCTCAAATACCAATGGTGCCAAGCTTGAGAAACCCTAGTTTAGGAAACAGTAATAAATCTCTCGCAGAGACCAGCTTTTCTGTGAAAACAATGGGAAAGTCTAAGTTATTTCTACTTGGGTTGAATAACACGGTACTAGGAGACCACATATTTGACAGGGCTTACTTAGATTCTAAATTAGTGCCCCTCAGGGCTACACTGGAAAATGGAACTAAGAGGAAACCACCTCCTCTTTCAGACTCACGTTATTAAACCTTTCGAATCTCCTCTACCCCCAGCACTCTACCCTCCCAACGGGCTCTCCTCTGAGGGCAGAATTTGCTATTCTAATGAGAAATAACACAAACTAAAAAATGATAGGAATGCAAAAATCATCTCTTGAGCAAAGTTAATTTAAGGTGTATAAAATCTCAATTGAAATAGTCTTTTTTTTTAGAACTCTAACTCTGAATAAATGTGGCTGCCATGGTGTCCCTAGGAGAGGGTTGCTAAGGAAACCAAAAGCCAACCCCCAGCTGATGCACTGCATCCCCATTATGGCCCATCAGTCATTTTGAGAGTTAGAGACACCACAGTGAACAAAATGATGACTTTTATCTGTTTTTCCCAGGAGAACAGTTTCAAGAAATAGATTTACCCTATACCATCAGATTATCTAATGACCTCTCCTGGTAATGAAACAGAAATGCATGTCACTCACAGAAACACTATATTGGAATATGTTTCCAAGTCCTTAATATTGTGATTGTAAAAAATGCAAAGTATAATTTCTGAAAGGTTGAAAGGCTATACCCACAATAATAATAATAGGTAAGGTCAATTATATACTGCATATAAGCTGTTATTGTTCGGGGCACAATGTTTTAAATTAAATGTAACCCTTGTACAGTTGCTTAAAAACTGATAAAAATCCCATGTAATTCTTCCATAATGTGCCAGGCACAGAAAGTGGGTTTTCTGGTGGGGTTTTTTGATGTACTCATTAAGAGTATGGTTACATTTCCAATACTTACTGCAATAGACAGTGGCCAAGGAGAATTGTCAGTCACTGTGACCAAGATGACAGTGTGTAGAAGAAACAGTTGTCAGAAATTGAGATTGTTCATTTAAAAAAGAAAAACCTAGCCCTTCCATGGGCCTGCTTGGCTTCCTCACAACATGGCAGCTGGATTTCCAAAAGAGAGAAAAAGACAGAGAGGGGGTGGGGGGAGAGAGAGAGAGAAAGAGAGAGAGAGACAGAGCGAGAGAAGGTGGGGGTGCAGTCTGGCGGTAGCCTGGATTCCCTTTTCTAACTTAGTCTTAGATGTCTGCTGTGTCCTAGTCATGGAGGCCACTCCAAAAGCCTACCTAATGTCAAGGGGAGGAAACACAGACCCTACCAGTCATGCAGGAGTCTCAGTATCACCTTGTAAGAACATGTAGAATGAGACCTATTGGTGCTGCTGCATTTGGAAAGTAAATTCTGCCCCAGACAAAATGTGATTTGTGTGTTTGAAAAGACACTGGCTGCTTTGAAGAAAATTAATTATAGGGAGGTGAGGGTGGAAATGGAGCCTGGTCTGGTGGTCTAAGAAGTCCTGGGGAGAGAGAATGGTGGCTTAGACCATGGTGGAGAGAATGGATATAAAAGGCAAAAATGAATTCAGGACTTAAGCACTCAGTCTGGACATGTTACTTTGAAGACATAATTGGCTCCAAAGACTAAGAGGAATGAACAAGGCAGATTGTGCAGAGACTCTTTTCTCATCTTCAAAGGTGCAGCAGGGCCTGACCCTCAGGGGAACAGTGTGTCTGTATTTCCTCTCACTCTCTTCCAAATATCTGGGACTCGCTACAGAAGGTTACCCAAGCGCAGACTTTTGGTTTGTTTATATTATTTTAAGCACTCATATTAGGAATGAGTGTTTTGGATGAAAAGAACCGATTTGCTAAATGAAGAACCATCATAGATCAGCAGAGAGCACCTCACATTGGTGGTGGAAGAAAAATCTGGAAAGATGTCTCTGTTCCTCCAGACTGCCTGCAGGAAGCTTGTCTTGGACAGACAGAGACTGGAATCCAGAGAAGTGCACCTGACTTCGTTCTTGGCGGGTGCGCCAACACCTGCTCCTCTCCAGCCACAGCGGCTGCATTCTTTAATGAGTCAGGGCTTCGGGGAAACTGGTGCCCACTCCCACAGACCCATGCATGTCAACAAGGTCGGATCCCATGCTCTTCTCTGGCTCCCTCATTCCAGACCTCACATTCATCTCCTCATTCCTGCTACACATCACAGAACACAGAAAAGAGAACTGGCATTAAAATCCAAAAGCACTAGACTCCAATCCCAGCTCTGCCATTTCCGAGTTGTTTGACCTTAAAACAGTTGTTCAACATTTCTGGGTCTGTTTCCTTCTCCATAAAATGATATTGATAATCCTATCTCATGGGGTTTATTGTAAAACTTAAATGAAACACCAAAAGAGCAGCTAACGGAGTCTGACACGCACTAAGTGCTCAATAAATTGTAGTGATAACTATAATACATTAAAGAATAAGGATGCCACAACATTGAGAAATTCATTCCAAAACTCCCCACAGCTAGCACCAGACATAGAGACCACTACAGAACAACTGGCACTGCCTGCTGGCTGTGGTCCTGTCACTTCACTTTCTGGCTCAGCGACCGAAAGTGACGTGGAAGACAAAGCATTCACAGCGAGAGCAGGTCGGAAAGTGAGTAAAACCCCGGAGAGCGTTTGGCGCACACCGGCTTAGACGCTGGTGGGCGTCTCAGCTGGGCCCGCCAGCTGGACGGCTTCTACACGCTGCCTGAGCGAAGCTGCGCTATCTGTCCCAGAGCCGCCGCACGCTCACCACTGCAATGTGCATGTCCAAGACTTGGAAAGAGATTAGCTTGGAAACCCTGACATTTTTGTCCCTATCACCAAAGACTGAAGCAAAAGGAGATCTGAGGAACGCTTTGAGAGCCTTAAGAGAGCTAATGAGCAACACTGATGGAGTCACCCAGTCTCAACTGAGATTACTCCAGTGATGGGGAGCTCACCACTGTGCAAAACCACTTCCGGCCTAGCCTGTGTTTCTCTTACATTAGATCTTTTCCACTTCCTTCATCTATTTCTCGTAACAAGTGGTTTCCCACCCACACTTCCCACTGACCTCCTTTACTTACCTACCATGTGTCTGTGTAATTTCTCAAAATTTCATATTTTTGTGTGTTCTCTAAATTTATGCATTGAACATGTATTTCTTTGATAATTAGAAAGAATCCTATTGTAAAAAGAAGAAAAGTAGTACTTGCCTAAAACATATATATGAACTCTAATGAAAAGTGACATTCTCCTTAGGCTTTACTCTCAGAAGAATGTTCCCTGATATATTATTCCTCATAGACATTCAGGCACTCAGGTTGTGTGTTTAATACACTGTAATCAGAAAGATTCTTATTGACAATTTCGAAGAAAATTTTTTGAAAAATTGTAATGGAAGAACAAAAATTTATCTACAAGAAGTGTGACCATGTAACAGGAACAATTCAGTTTGTAATCATTGATCCAGCCCCTTTTAATCTCCTAAGTGTTCCAACTTAGAAAATAAATTACATAGTCACTCTGCTCATAATCTTTCTAACCAGATAAAACCATTATTAATATCAATACTTCACTCCAGTAATTTTATGCATGTTTCACATCTTTTTTCTCATCCTATATTTTATATTCTAATGCTGTATTTTACACTAAAATTTTATACTCTAATTTTATATTTTACTTAATATAGTATATTTTACTAAAATCAGGGCATTCTATGGTATTATTCAAAATATTTTACAGATATTTGAGTGGCTACATTTTTTAAATTATAATTTGTTTAATGTCACCCTTATTTTTAGAAACAGTTTTATTTCCAAATATTAGTATTACAGACAGCAGTGCAATGAACATCTTCAGCAGAAAACTCTTCATTTTGGACCATTTCCATCACCAGAACCTCAGAAACAGAATTCTGGAGGTAAAATTACAAGTATTTCAAGGCTCTTGCACTGTATTCCATGTTCTTTTCCCGAACACTAGACTCACTCTGTATTCCTTCCAGCTCCGCTGAGTGTGCCCGAGTCCCTGCATCAGTCTCCAGGATCCAATATTCTCACATTTTACACTTCCATTACTCTGGCGGGTTAAAAATAGCATCTCATTGTTATTCTCATTTCCATTTTGTTGATAATGAGTGAGGATGAAAAAATGCTCAAATGTTTATTAGCCACTGATATGCCTGAATTTTAAACCGTCTTCGTTCCTCTCCCCTTTATTTATGGGGAAATTAATGCTTCTACTATCACCTTGTGGCATGAGCTCTTTTCTTATTAAGGATGTTGCCTTTTGTCCTGTTTGAAGCAAGTATTTCCCCTGGTTTACTTGCCTGTTAAGCAATTTTGAGAGAAATTGTAATTTGTATTTAAATACCTACTGATATTTTTCCTTTATTTCTTCCACTCCTTTCAAGATCAGAAAACTCTCACCCCAGCCCTATGTCTAGATTTGATCACTCTTTACTTCTGTTTAAGCTTATAGTTTATATGATTATGTGTGTTTAAACAAGCTCAATTCTTCTAGGTCAGGCCACACTACATACTGCTGGAATTTAACAGGAAGTTTTAATTCATATTTTCTTTTGCTCTTCTGCTAAGAAATTCTATTACAGCTACAGACTGTCCATTTTAATAAGGTGCTTCTGTTCCAAGACAATTATGTAAAGGACACAAATAGAAACACAAATAATGAAGAATAAATGTTTTTCCTCTCACTTCATTATTCAGATAGGGAAATTTTACCCAAGCATGAGACCTGCCCCATTCTTAACCAAATAAATTTGCTTAAAAATATATACATTTTGCCCTGGCCAGTGTGGCTCAGGTAGCTAAAGTGTCGTCCTGTGACAGAAAGGCTGTGGGTTTGATGCCTGGTCAGGGCACATACCTAGGATGCATGCTGATCCCCGGTCCACGAATGATCCCCAGTCTGAGCAGGGAGGAAGGCGACCAATCACCACGCTTCTCTCTTGCATCGATGTTGGCCTCTCTCCCTTCCTCTCTCCCTAAAAGCAGAGAAAGAATGTACTTGGGTGAGGATAAAGAAATTTTTTAAATACACGTTCCTTTTGCCTGGGCTCATGGTAGAAATAAACTGAAGTTTGAATAATTAAATCCATTGTTTTCCAGGTAACTAGGCAGTTTTGGGCATCTACAAAATGAATTCTAGTCTAAAGGGTTTCTTTGAGTTGTTAACCAAAAACTCT
This sequence comes from Tonatia bakeri, assembly GCA_004024845.1. NCBI lineage: Eukaryota > Metazoa > Chordata > Mammalia > Chiroptera > Phyllostomidae > Tonatia > Tonatia bakeri. The sequence continues at coordinate 305,997 of PVIA01000971.1, forward strand.
ATGACAAAGGCTAGAGTAATTTCACAATGCAAAAGAAAATCCCAGGTAAACTCTCCACACAACAGACTGTTTATCACAGCTTGCAGAGACGAAGCAGGTACACAATCTTTTGATCCGGTTGACATGCTCAATAATCCCCAAACATTTCCATCACAGAACTCCTTTCAGCCACTTCCTGAGTACAATGATGTAATCCAGAATTACAGATATTTCGCGTGTCTTCTATCCAAAGCCCAACAATCCATTCCTGAGGCTTTCCATCTTCTTAACAAACTGGAGAAAGGAAGTGAATGCTTGGCAAAGAAGACTTGCAAAGTGGCCATGAGGAGCAGTCAAAGAACTGACAGCTGAAAACAGGAAAAATATGTTCCACGTAGTCTACGGTCTGGGTTGCCAAGGAAATAATGTGTCGTATATAATAGACTCACAGATGTCTGGGACTGAAAGGACCTTTGTGAACATTGACTTAGTCTACCTCTGTGTTTTTAGCCATAACTAATAAAACTTTCTAAATCTATATGCATATTTTAAAGATCGAAATGCAATAAAGATCAAAATCCAGAGGCTAAGTTTGAGGTCAATGCCACCATTTCCTTGGGTAATAATGTATTGAACCCCAATCCTGAATGCTTTTCTGAATATAACACTATTCTTCTTAGCTGGCTGGATTCTTGTGGTGTTTGATGGGACTCTGTATGTGAGACTGCCTCATTCCTGTTAACCACAGACGTCAGTCATGTCTCTCCCTCCTTCACCCCTTCACACCAAGAGACTGGGAGAGGAGAGCTGCCAACTTGTCTTGATCGTGTCAACTTGATAACGAGGTTATCAAGACATTTCAGTATTTATCAGCCTTCCGGACGGGAAACCTTCCTCCACGCACAATTTCAGTGTTCCTCACACTGAAGCTTGAGCTCTTTCCCTCTGGCGTGCTGGCCGATGGGGCCGTAGAAGAGAAACGATCCAATGCAGCAAGATAACCGCTCACCTGGTGTTTCTGTGGACTCGATAGCTGCCCCCCATGGGTGGCTGACAGGCCAGAAGAAAGGCTGTACTGCCAACTAATATCTGACAAATCCCTTCCTTTTTCCTTCCTACATCACGTCCAGCCCCCCTTCCTGTGCCAATGTGCTACACTTCTACAGTGCTAGGAAAGAACTCCTGAGACATGACGCCTGTTTTCATGCTGGACCTGTCCCAGCACAGCAAAGGCCAAAGAACGCACTTTGTGCGTCACTTCCACAGTCTGTAAGTTACGTTACGACTGAACTAAATCTGGTACTTGATCCCAGCCTTCCCTCTAATGAGCATCAATGGACTGTGTTAAGTGTTTTCCTTTCTGGCTTTACATGCATGAAACTGACTGGTGTGTAGCACAAGTCCTTTTGTGTGCGGAAAATACTCAGTAAAGTAGGAGGAACTGAAGAGAACACCTTTCATTCTTCACATGAGGAAAGCCAAGGCTCAGAGAGGTCCAAGGAGGCATAAACCCATAAATGAGTTAGTCAATGTACAACAAGAAATGAGCTGCATTTGGCCACTCATTTAGTCTGTTTGTCAGTCCTCAAACTGATGAAAATAATTTATACAACTCAGGTCACTGTCTCTGAAGTCATTCTTTAAAACCACATATCGACGTCACTATTAGGCTGGAGAAAGCTTGCCATTACTTGAGAGAGTGGCTAAGGCCAATTCCTGACACAAAATTGGCAACCAAGCAAAATCAGTGCAGAGAATCAACAATTATTTTTTTCTACCTACCAAAAATAAATAAATAAATAAATAAATAAATAAAATGACAGTATTATAGTGTGATCATTGAAATTACTCTTCATTAAATATTTACTTCCTTCCCTATCCAAATGTAGTAAAATCTAACCTGCCCTACTGATGTTGGTGTTACCATGTGACTTGCTTTCACCAATAGAATGGTAGCAGATGTGATGTAAGCGGAGGACTTAAATGTGATCGTATCTTCTGACTTAGCTTCAGGCCCCAGTGACCTGAGAAGGCTAGAGCCCACCTACTGACTCTGAGGCCTGGCCCTGGAATATACACACCTGGAACAGAATGAACCCAGCGAGTATCCTGGGGCCAAGCCCGCAGAACCCCAGCCTGAGCAGAGTTGCTCAGTCAAACCCCTCGTAATGAAATAAATCTACAGACTAGGGCAAAAGAATAAATGTGGGTCATTGTAAGCCCCTGAGTTTTGGGGGCGGTTTGCTATGCAGCATCATTGCGGCAATAGTTGCTAATAGATACACAATTAGTCTTTGAATATGAGCTAATTGACAGACTGTGCTCAGCACGTTAATGATTTCACTTCAATCCCATACTAACACCAATGACAATAATAGGTGACATTTTTAACCCCATATTAGAGATGAGCATCTGGAGCTTCAGAAGGATTAGAAGAATTACCCAAGCAGACATGATAACAAGTGGCTGGAATATGATTTGAGTCAATGTTTTCTGATTCTAACATCTTTGTTAAGTCTTAACTCTGTATTCTTTGAACTTTCCCCTTGAAAGGGGAGAATGAAAGCTATAGTTGGGCACTTATCAGGGTGGCTGCGCTGTGGGCATGCAACCAATCCACTGCTCAGCCCCATTCCATCCCATTCCCGCTGTCACCACACACTATTTGTCTCGGCTTTTGCCAGGAACTAGGCTGATTCAGCTCTTAGGAGTTCACTCCGAGCAGCAATGATAAAGAGTTCTCCTAGGGAGACAGACTGGCAATTTCTTTGAGAACCTCCACAGCAGAATGCCACCAAGCCTAGGAGATGCACATCCTGGCCTTGACAAAGAGGAGTGACAGCACTGTGCGGGTCCTCAGGGTCATCTCCCGAACTCTCCAAGCCACAGAAACCATTACATATGAAGTGTTCCCAGCTCCAAGGGTGGAGAGAGCAATGCAACAAAATATTTTTATTTCCTATAAAGAACAACTTTTTTATAATTAACTTCTTCAGGGTTTTTTTTGGTAATCTTTATGAGTATTTGCTGAGGGCTTCAAAATCACCTCATGTACCCCCATTATTGATTTCTTAAAATATTAGTTGCTTATAAAAACCAGGGAAACCTTTCGCACAAGCACTAGCTATATTCCTTTTCCCCAAATTCTGACATCAATGAAACCTGGCCGAAGTTGTGGGGAAAGGTCTACCTTCCCTCATCAGCCCCAGTGGGGGGAATGTTTTAATAGCCTCAAAAAGGCCGAGATGAAAGTTCTTTGCATGGTCTGGATAGGCTCTCTCCTAGGGGCTTTGATCTTTCCATGAAAACAGGAAGGAGATAGGCAATGGATGGCAGAGACTGGTGTCCAGCTAGGATGCCACATCCAAAGGGTGGGACCTGCCAAGTCAAGCATTTTGCAAACATAAAAGAAAAATATTTTCTTTTTACCTCAGTATTCAGAAAAGACCAAGTTGCACTGCCTTATTAAGTAGAACTAGCCTATGAACCTATGGTTCATTTCATTATTGACATTAAGCACATGTATAATCATTCTATTTCACAACACCAATAGTAGCATGCCACTGCAGACTAAATGGCATAAATCTTATGTTGAACTGATGATAATCCAATTACATCAAGGTATGTCTTAAAACAATAAACATCACAGATGCGCTAATAAATAGTAAAAAATCACAGTAACTGACTGAACTCTTCCATCAATCTCCATAAAGCACAAAGGTAAAAATCAAACAGAATCAAAACCCACCCTCTCTCTCAGCCTCAACTCCACAGCAGCTTTCTGCCACCAAGGACAGTTCTTCGGAATACATTATGCTTGAGTCTTCTTCCTTCTTTCCTCCCTACCTCCCTCCCTCCCTTTTCTTCCTTTTAAATTTAATTTTCTGTTTCTGTATCATCTCCTTCCTTCCTCCCTTCCTTCCCTCCTTCATATTTGGACTTAAAATTAAAGAAGAGAAAGCCAAACTTGTAGACTTCAGCTGTTCACGTGTGCTCAATCCACTACCTTCCCTCCTCTCTCCAGAGCATCAACCTGATTACTTCAAGTCAGAACTTGGAGTTACCATGGTAACAGTTTTCCAACCTTTTCCTTTGAAGAGGATCCCTCCTGCCCTAAGGGAAATCACCTCTAAAGTACCTATCCAGCTATCTGTTCTGCTCATCTCAGTCTTCATCTTTTATCTGCAGTCAGATTAGGTCAAGAGCCCTGCCAATGGCCTGTGTAGTGGAACAGCAGCCGGCTGATCCAGGGCTGGGCTGGAGCCCACTCTCCCCCTTCCCTCTTCCCACCCCTTCCCCTTCTTTCCTTGAAATGTGCAGATTCAGCGCAGGAGGAGAGGACACAGCAAAGCCTCTTTACAAAAACACCTGCATTTTTTAAAACTGCTGCCCAGGTGTTAAGGAATGAAGTTCCTGTCCTAGAATTTGATGGATTTTCTCCACCATGAGAGGGAATTTCCCCCTTTACTGGTTTACCAAAAGTAAAAGCAGCAACCCCAACCAGCTGCCACTAAGGAGAGCAAATTTATTACATTTGGCCCAAAGGACGCCTGTTACAACTGGAATACTGTTCATGTCAGCCGAGAGGAAAGTTGGCCAGAATGCTTTCCTAGGTTAATGGATGGATGGCGCCTCACTTACCCCTCTGCTGCCTTCTTACTGTCAACATTCCTTCTTCCCGCGCTGTGGCACCGTCTTCCTTTCTGCTCCAGCATTTGCCCTCTGCCTGTAATCAGGGAAATAGATTAGAAATTAGTCATTTAATGGTGAGGTGATATATGAACTCAGTCCCTGACAAGGATACCAATTTCTTTGTATGGCTCACATTTTTTTGCAAAATTGAGGAGCCAACATTTATTCTCTGTCTGATCTACTTCTCTCTCACTGGAAGGCAAGGACAGAATATTAGATTGAGCTACGGGTGCTACTTATATATTGAATGACTTACCTTAGGTTTCACTTGGGAACCAAGTGATCCCCACCGGGTTAAATAAATACTGAAAGATACAATGAAGTCCAGAATACATGTGACCATGGTCGTAGGTCCATTAACACAAGCTTGGGCTAACGCGGTGAGTCATTAGAAAATAAAAGGAAATGGACTAAAATTTTAAATTAAAAGTCTTCGAGGAATCAGAGCCCAGGATACTATTGATAATGATTGACAATCATTCATATTGATATTGATAAACCTGAATAGCAAAAGAAAGAGAGAATCACCAGCTTAGAGTTATAGGACATTAAATTAGGAAAAGTTTTCAGTCTCTGTTTCATTTGGACAATGAGATTTGGAATTAGGGCAGCCTTCATTCAGAGAACAAGAAAAATAAAGACTGGTAATCATTATTACCCACATTATCTGCTTCTCTTCCTTCAAAAAAGCTTACATAAGATACCCAAAGTAACACAAAATACTGGGTTGTCAGACTCGAGTGCTTCCCACGGAGAAGACGAAAACTTGGGACGCTGTGGGAGGGGCTGGGGACAGGGCTTGCTGAGAGTGCCTCTGTGACTGAGGAAGTGGTTACAGCACTCGCCCTGCCACCTGCATTGTGTTTAGCCTCATTAGACTGAGTTTTATAAGGATATAAGGCTGGTGAGACACTTGAGAAAACTGGGTGGCACTTCTGGATTCAAAAAAACTTGTAAATGGGCACAGGTGGAGATACTCCCTTGCCTATTCATTCCATTGTTAACGCTGGAAAAATGCATTTGCTTAAATATTATAAAGCCATGAAGTGGGAAAATGGAACCACTGTATAACTTGGAGAAGAGACAACATTTAAAAATCAGCATTGTTTTTTTGTGCCCAAGAAGGGATCTGATTACCATACTCCTTGGAATTGATCTAAAGTCAGGTTGCTCACTCCTTCATACAAAACTGGTACTTTCTAGAAATGGGGAGAGAGGTTTAGGGCCAGGCTTTTTATCTCTCAGGCCTGGTAAAGAGGTAAGAGTCAATTTAAAAGCTTCAGATCAGCTTCACAAATATAATGAAGCTGAACCTACGCAGCAAAATCTAGAACTGGGAGGTCCATTCTTTCATAATTTTTTCCTTGACAAAAGAAAATACAGTTAACAGGTGAAACACGAGTATTCATTTTAGGAATCTTTGTGCTTTTAATGTGAGAGAAAGCTTGGAATTCAAAACTCTTGGTATACAGGGCCCTGCACAAATAACACCCCCTTTTATTACAAAATTCTTTATTACAAAATCATAAGCATGTAATTCTATAACATAGCAATTCACATTCAAACACACCACATGATATTTTAGGTAAAATGTTCAAATTAAAACTATAAATTATTACACCCATATAATACATCCTACCAACCACACTCAAGCAGGTGTTACTTCTGCCAGACCCTGTATATTATGATGTCACTCAACTGCAGATCAAAAGCGGGCCAGTCTCAGACTGCTTCATGGGAAAAGTTTTCACTTGTAAACCAAGTTAAATAGAGTGTGGATTATTCAACAACAGTCAGCTAGATATCCCTCCAAATGAAAAGGGCTTATTTGGAGAAAAACAAGCAATTGCAATCTGGAACACGTAGCCATGGCAAGCCAAGTGCAACTCCGCCAAAACAGGGAACAGGAAGTTTTTTTATAGAAGGGGAGAGAAAGTTAAGAGGGCTGTTAAACTCAGAATTCTCCCTACAGGGCCTTGTAATACATGGGTGTGAGAGCACCCTGCACAGGCTCTCTGCCTTCCAGTCTTGGATGAGGTCTACTACTATTTTACAAGGGAAATTCATTGGTATCTTGCAGCCTCCTTTTCCTTCTCTACGAAAAGTGGCAATATCTGAATAGCTATTTAAGAATTTTATTATATTTTATTGATTCAAACTCATTTATATTCAATTGTAATGTAAGCTCAACAAAAGAACTGTGGAAAGTCAATTGCTTTCCACAAAACAGAAAGCATAATATAAAAAGATCATGTGACAATAGCATACTATAAATACTTATGAAAAATTTGAGAAAAATAACCCAGACCTAAATGAAGAAAATTATAAAGCCCTACTGTAGTCACGAAAGAATACCTAACAAAAAGGAGATGCAAGTTATATTTCTGGGTGGGAATATTTCGGTATCCAAAGGTATACAGTTATCCCAAATTGATCTGTGAAGTCAATTTAATTCTTTAATTCAGGGGATTATGCTGAATGAAAAGAGTCAGATGGAAAGGAACACACATCATGTAATTATAATTTCAGTCATATGTGGAATGTAACAAAACCCAAACCACAAACCCAAACACATGCACAACGGAAACAAAGCACTCATGGAGGCGGACAGCAGACTGGCTACTAGAGGGAGGGGAGGGGGGCAACACGAGCAGATCGTCTGATGGCAGGTGGAGACGAGACTCTTGATGGTGAGCATGACATCAATTATAATGCTGCACACCCGAAACTTTTATAATGTTACAAACCAATGCTACCTCAATTAAAAATTAAAAAAGAAAGAAAGAAAAGAAAGAAGAAGGAAGGCTGGCCTTACTTCACAAAAATAATGTTTCTGTGAAAACACCCTATTAAAATGATTTGTTAATACAAAAAAAGACTAACTTTATTGCTTTTTTCTTGCAAGCTTTTATTTTTGTTATGTTTTATTATTTGTGCTATTACAATTGCCCCTAATTTTGCCCCCTTTGCCCATCTCCACCCAGCCCCACCCTCTGGCAATCCCCACACCACTGTCCATGTCCATGAGTTATGCACACACGATCTTTGACTGAAGCCTTCACCTTTCATCCAGCACCCCCGCCCCTCTGAGAGCTCTCAGTATGTTCTATGTGTCCATGGTTCTGTTTCTATTTTGCTCATCAGTTTATTTTGTTCATTAGATTCCACATATATGTGAGACCATATGGTATTTGTCTTTCACTTGACCGACTTATTTCATTTAGCATAATAATCTCCAGGTCCATCCACGCTGTCCCAAAAGGTAAGAGTGCCTTCTTTTCTAATGCTGTGCAATATTCCATTGTGTAAATGTACCACAACTTTTTTATCCATTCATCCACTGACTGGCACTTGGACTATTTCCAGATCTTGGCTACTGTAGATAATGCTCGTATAAACACAGGTGTGCATATATTCCTTTGAAATTGGTGTTTCAGGATTCTCATGATATATTCCCAAGACTGGAATCGCTGGGTCAAAAGGGAGTTGCATTTTTAATTTTCTGAGGAAACTCCTTACTGTTTTCCAAAATGGCTACACCAGTCTGCATTCCCACCAACAGTGCACAACGGTTCCCTTTTCTCCACACCCTCGCCAGCACTTACTTGTTTAGTTGATTTACTGACGGAAGCCATTCTGGCAGGTGTGAGGCAATATTTCACTGTGGTTTTAATTTGCATCTCTCTGATGATTAGCAATGTTGAGCATCTTTTCATATATGTCTATTGGCCATCTGTATGTCCTCTTTGGAGAAGTATCTATTCAAGCCTTTGCCCATTTTTTAATTGGGTTGTTTGTATTCCTGGTGTTAAGTTGTACAAGTTCTTTATATATTTTGGAAACCAAACCTTTATCAGATGTATCACTGGCAAATATGTTCTCCCACACAATGGGTTCCCTTTTAATTTGATGATGGTTTCTTTAGCTGTGCAGACACTTTCTAATTTGATGTAGTTACATTTGTTTCTTTTTTCCCTTGCCTTGGGAGATAGATTGGCAAAAATATTGCTACATGACGTATCTTAAATTTTACTGTCTATGTTTTCTTCTAGGATTTTTATGGCTTTGCAACTTATATTTAAGAAGTCTTTTGTTCATTCTGAGTTTATTCTTATGAAAAAGACTAACTTTAAAGCTACAGTAATTAAGACAGTGACATCCATTTGACAAGTAAATCAATTAAACAGGATAATCAGGATATACACACACACACACACACACACACTTGTATACAGAAATATACAATATTCATATGGTCATTTGATTTTTGACAAATGTACTAAAGCAATCCAATACAGAAAAGAACTTCCTTCCAGCAAATGGTGGTAGAGTAACTGATGTCCACAAACAGGTTGGGCAACATACACCAAACCAATATAAACACATGTAAAAGGGAGGCAACATTAGGCGAGGTCAAATTCAAAAAAATCAGATGTAAAAGGAAAAGAACATTTTGAATGGATAAAATTTCTTATCTCACTAAGAAATCAAAACCACAACGAACCATTGATGAAGCAATGAACCACCCTGCATCAAAACATGTGAGACAAAACTATTACAAATCTAAGAATTCAACAAAACTGTGAGGTGAAAATTTTTTAAGCCTTCTCTTTTTAAATTTGACAGATCAAGTAAACAAAATTAAGTAAGTTTGCAGATACATTTAAGTTACACGATTACTATGCTTTGAAAGTTTATTTGAAAATTAATTTGTCCTCCACAACAAAAAGACAACCCAATTCAAAAATGAGCAAAGGACTTGAATAGGAATTCCTCCAAAGAAGATATACATATAGCTAATAGGCACATGAAAAAATGTTCAACATCATTAGTCATTAGAAAAATGCAAATCAAAACCATGAGATACCACTTCATAGCTACTAAGATAGCTTAAAAAAATTTAAAAATCAATAAAACTGTGGACACAGTTCTCACAGCATGTGTGCCTAGAGCTGCCTCTTCCTTTGGCCAAAATCATGGGAATTAAGAGTTCCAGCTACTTCAGTGATTATAGAGTCCTTCTACTGAAAGCATAACATTTGTGTCATTTTTTTCCCTCAAAAGTCATGTAACAATTTGTCAGGAGACCAGAAAGGAACAACACAGGTAAAAGTTTGGGGGCTGAGACCTTAACTTCAACCACACAGCCTTTCTCCGCAGGCTCAATATTCTGTGCTGTGATGTGAGCCTCTGAGATCTACAGATGTATCTTTCTCCGAGCCCTTCCTGGCTTCCTTTGATAATACATGTAATTATCTATTTCCCTTCCCTATTACATTCTGCATATTATCACCACCATCTGGGTAAATGAGACTAGAGAGTCCAGCATTAATGAAACAAGGACTGGGAAATCTGTCTTCATTAAAGCGGAAACTGAACAGCCCAGAGGGTCAGGATGGAAAAATAAACTACAGTGTGGAGGAGGCTGATAAGAATCCATTGCCTAGATTTATAAACTTCAGAATTATATAAAGGCATGCCATATTATGCTATTCCGAATTCTTTTGGAAAATGTTTCCACTTCCTTACACATTACATCTAACATTCTGAATATCATCCATCAGTTCATTATTTTGGAATTGGGTGTTTGAATTTCTAAAATTGTATGAGAAGGACTCACACTTTATATTACAGAAACAGACCTATGTTCTGCTTAACTCAGTTTCTTCTAATTCCACATCAGTGGAACACACAGTAATGGTCCAAGGATTACTCACCTGCTAAGTTGCTGTAGAAAGTCGGTTTTATCTGAGACAAACAGCTTTATTCTACAAACTTATGATGAGACAAATGGACTGTTAATGCTTCTTTTTCAGTTTTAAAAATGTTTCCAAGCCTCATCAGTAACATGTGTGAATATAAAACATGTTACCTATCAACTACGTTCCCGTACTATAGCTGTTAGTGCCACAAAAGTGATCACTTGCCAAGACATAAAGGAAGAGAAATACCTTAACTCAAGGGAAATGTCCAATTTGATTTCTGTCCCTTTTCACTTCTCTATCTTGGCTTCAAATTTCAAGCATGGTCAATGAGTAATGTTTTTAATTGGAAGGAAGAGATAATATATGAATGTGCACAAATTAGCAGGAGAGGCAATTTAATTACAAATGAGCCAGGACTCTGACTGAGAAATATTGATGGAGGAGTTTTCACCTCCTCTAAAATGTACTAAAACTGAAAACTGAAGAGGAAATACAATGGATGTTCTAAGGTAGGCTTAATTTGGAAAATAGATAGTTTAAATATATGATGTAACCTCTACTTAAGTCCTATTTTTGCTCATGCACTAAAAACATTCTATAGTCATTTTCTCAATAATCTTCCTTCTAAGGCAGCTGTACTAATCGGCTTAAGAAACAAAATGTCAAGACCAGCCCCCTATGGTACTAACTGGTTCTGTAATCCTAGCAAGAAAACCCTAATTTATTGACCACCAAAGCCAAGCCAGGTATTCTGTTAGAGGCCATCACTTCAGCACACCTGCAATGGTTCCCTTTTTACGCCAGACATTGAGTGAAGCCCTGGAAACAAGATGATGAAAAAGACACAGCCCTTTCTTTCATGAGGCTCACAGTCCCGCAGCAAACATGACACCAGTCAGAGGGATGAACGCTGTACTGTAAAGAGTAAGCTAAGTGGGTGCCCAAGGAGGGAGTGGTCATGTGTTACCTTTTTTACTGCTATTAAGATGACCAATCATTTCCACCTTAACTCGGACAACCCACTGGTCTTGGAATGCTCAGTTTTAGCATAGAGAGCCCCAAGTCCTAGGAAACCCCCTCAGCCACGGGCAAACCAGAAGAGCCGGTCACCCTGTCCTACACAGACCTGCCTGGCCTCTTGCCAGCCCACAGCTGGAGCCTCAGCATATTTGTTTCATCACTTCATGCTCCTGTATCGTCTACAACCTCCTAAAGTTCCCAGAACCTGGACTTTGCTACAGATGTGTGTCCACCCACCTAGACAGTCTTCTAGAGACTCAATCTATGAAAAAGACATCACATGTGTGCACAATGGCTTATATGCACAGCTTCTTCCTGTGTATCATCTCATAGAATTTCCCAAGCGCCTGTGAAACAGGCTGGGCAAGACAATGTATATTCTGACCTCACAGAAAATCATATTATGGTTGAATTAAAGATGACTTACTGAACATAACACGGTGAGGGTGAGGCAGCAATAGGACTTCCCTTTTCAAAGTCATGAGCTCGGAATCTGGCTCAAATTAAAAGCAATTTAGAAGCTATGTGACTTCGTATAAGTTACATAACCTTTGCTCATCTGAAATTTGGAAAAGCAAGACAGAACTTACTGAACTAAAGGAAATCATGTAGGCATCTGATAAACGCTTAGAAAATGGTAGCTTTTATATAGTTTATAGTTTAATAATGTTTTGTTTCTCATGGGTAGGAGTGTTTGAATAAAAGCAGGATTCCTTGTCAGGAGGAGAGGGTGAAAACCTTCCCAAATGAGCCTGAATGGGAGAGTTAGTCAGAACAGACGTGTAATTCAGGATTGAGGATGACAAGACAAAGGGGAAACGAGATGCATCCATCTTGGGGATAAGCCACAAGATGGGGTAAGAAGGGAGAGGGCGAACTTGCAGCTCCACAGAGAAAGCCACGCCCAGGAGCACTTCCCCTGGCACTGACCTAAGTAAGAGAGGGTGGCCCGTGATGCTCTTAGTCCCCATCACTGGCCAGCCACGTACATACCATTCACGGGGATCCACGTCAGGCCTACAGACGTCACAGGCCTACATGCAGGGTCACAGAACAGCTGGAACTGGCTGCCTGGAACTCTTCTTACCTCCAATGGCTCGACCAAAGCTTTACATCACCATAACTTCCATGTATTGCAACAGACCAGTGTCACCAAAGACTGAACACTTGTTTATAAGAATAGGAAGTTTAAAGATTGGGCAACTAGAGTAAGCAAGGTGTATTTAAATCTCCCCATAATCCCATCGTCCAGAACTGTGGCTAACACATGCATCACCATACTTTCTTCCAGTAGTTTTTCAACTTGCCTAATCACATCTGTGGATATGTCCGAGTGTGTATATGCACACTTGAGTGTTTACCAAACAGTCCCATCCGTTGCTCCTTCTGCACAGTCACCTTTCCTGAGAACAGGTCCTTCCCCATACCACCCACAGGGACCTGGGAAAGCTGCCAGTCAGAGGACCCAACAGCCCCTGCAAATAAATCCAGAGATCATCATGTGTCCTTCCCTGGGGATTACATAAATGCCTGTAATGGGGAACATTTATTTTTCAACATGGAATATGTTATCCTATAAATAAATTATAAATATTGTGAATATATTTATAAATAACATTATTATATGTATTTATTAACATTATTCCATGCAAAGATGAAATGATGTTAGCTCATATTCATTTTAAACCCTAATAATAAATTGTTTTAAAAGGTTTAAAAAATCTGAAAGAATTGGGAATGTTAAATGAAACAGAATTGTCTAACGATTTGAATCCTCAAAAAAGTATTCAGAGCATTTAACAATAAGGTCATCATAATATGATTATATTGCAATAACTTTTATGAAATGTAAGTTCTTCCTAAATATCATTTTTATGCTGCATGTTGGCCCTGATACAGAAATGCTGCCGGGAAGACCAACAACATTTGCTTTATTAGATTCCACATGCAATTCGTGCTGGTGTTATCAAAGGCAATTTGCATATAAAATTTATGGTTTATTTTGCAACCTTTCTGATTTAATGATTCAGTAGAAATGATCAAATTATCTTCCCATAGTAACCGTCAAAAATAAACAAATGATCTATTTTTCCGTCATCATTTGGCCTTACCACATACACCTCTGTTACATACATTACACTTGAAGCTAAAACAAAGCTGCTTATTCTGTTAGGCATTTTGCGGGAGTGAAACAATCGCCTCTGATTTCTAAAACTTTACAAGATCTATATCAAGGTCTCTGATTTTCTGATTTGCTCTGATGTTCTCAAGTAAGTATGAAGTCCCCCATGTTTTTATTTTTCCCTTTCATTCTTTTTGAGTAGGATGTTACCTGTCTTGGCAAGGGACCATATTTGAAATTCTGCACTATGAGGTATAGGCTGCCTCTTTGTCCTTAATAACATAGGAGTAGCATCGCCATCCTCCAGCAATGCCCATCCAGGGTCACCTCTGTTCAAGGAAATGATACCTCTTAGACGTGATCCCCTGATGACACCCATCTGCTTGTTCCTTGTTGAAAAACTCTGTTCACCCTCTTTGTGTGTAATAAGCATGTCCATCACAATTTATAAAACAAGTTTCTAACTTAGCAGACATACTGTTGTTATAAAGAATGTTGAGTCATAAATATCTTCAGAAACAGTGAATGATATTTCAAAACATTTTGAATCAAATAACATGGAGTGTTTTCCTTAAAGCTAGCTCTAAAAAGCTGGCAAAGAATACAGAACAGACCTGTTGTCCTTTGCTCAGGGCAAGGCCATTCTGGCTGGGACTGAGTGACTGGCTGGGTTATCGGTCTTTCTCTATCTGACATCTGTACTGGTTTCCTAGTGCTGCCCTGACAATTCACCACACACGGTGGCTTAATGCAGCAGGAACTTATTCTATCGTGATTCTGAAGGTCAGAAGTCCCCATCGAAGTGTCTGTAGGGCCACATCCCCTCTGAAGGTTCTAGGGAGAGTCTGTTCGCCTCTTCAAGCATCTGGCGGCTCCAGGTGTCACCTGGCTTGTGGCCACATCACTCCAAGGTCTGCCTCCACCTTCATGTGGCCACCCTCTCTTCTCTTGTGTCTCAGAGCCCCTCTATCTTTCTTGTAAGGACACTTATCGCTGGATTTAGGGCTCACCTGGATAATTTGGGGTGCTTGCATCCCCAGATCCTTAACTTAATTACATGTGTAAAGACCCCTTTTCCGAATAAGGTTTCATTCAGAGGTTCTAGATAGACCTCTCTTTTGGGGAGCCACTATTCAACCCACTACAGTGCCTGATGATGCTTCATTTATTTTTTAAATATTCTTTGCAACTTAACCTACCAATGCAGTCATTACCATTATTAGGTTCTTCTTGGCAGTTACTGGTAACGTCCAGGGTTGGGCACAGATGAGGGCTGTGGGTCTCCTTTCCCACCTCTTCACTACCTGGTTCCATGTTACAATGAAAGCAAGTCCCAAACCAAATTCCAGCGCACACACAAACATTCATTTGCACCCTGGCACAAAAATACATGTCCCGTTTGCCCTGTGGCTCAATGAATCCCCCGCTCCTCGCCAGGTCAGGCCCTGTAACGAGCACCTTGCAGGAAAGGCTCACTCATGGCATAAGCAACAGTATTCTAGTGGCAGGATTCTGCTAGGTCTCTAGAGCTTCTGAAACTGTTGTTTGCATTCCCCTAAGGAGTTCTGCAACTGAATAGATCGCAACTGGCCATTTATAAGATGAAATATAGTAGAATTGAATTGAATAGAAAATAACAGACTGCATTTCGTGAAGTGAGGACAAGAAGTGGTTTCTCTGGAAACTTTTCCTTTCAATGTATATATGTATACTTCAATGATGTAAAAAACAATATATATATATGTGTGTGTGTGTGTGTGTGTGTGTGTGTATGTATATGTATAATTTATTTATGTGACCTAAAAAGAGCAAGAAATTATGTCCTAAGGGGACCTGAACACAGGATTCGATAGAGTCCTTTGGCCTAAGGCATCCACTTCATAGGCAGAGGCTGCCTAGAACTCTAGACTCTCAAAATCCACACACAAAAAGGCTGTTCTATACCATTATTTCTAGTCAGACTACATAACTGAATACCACTCATTTCACCAACACAAAATCATTTTAAACATCATTCATGCTAATCAGCAAATATTCTAAAGACAGCCAAAAGCTTGTAATAGCTTCCCCTTAGAATGTAGGCTTCTGATTAAGTTCATTAAAATGCCAGCTGCCCCTGGAGTGTCATTCCTGATTAAATACTTCAGCTGTTACCTACCCAATGCTAAAGTATAAATAAAACAATAGTATACTACTCTGTGCGCTGCAGTGTGTGTGTACACACATGAAACAGACGGTATGAAGTTACTCTTCCTGCCACACAGGCATGTTAAAGGAAGACTGATCTAACACGCAACATAATATTATGTTATAATGGTTGACATTCAATGGAAAAGAAACCACAAGGAAACCTACCCCTGGAAATCTCACCTGACACCTAAATTAATGGGGTTATGAAGCAAGGGAAAACTTGAGGGTTACAAGGATATAATCTCAGGTCTAAATGCCCGGTTCTATCTCAAGCAGGTTTCAGATTTCTCCCCTAAAAAGGGTGAGTAGGTATCCATTATCTGAGACACAATGAATATATCATATAATAAATATGTCAAAGGCAAACACAGAGTGCAGACTATGACTTCACATTCTGTTCTTCCAGTTGGGGACCCCACCCTTAGGAGCATCTCTAAGTACACACAGAGGAACTGCTCTGAGCCTTTACACGTGGCACCCTAAGGCTGAGCATCTGAACTGGCTAATATAATTTGCAGGGCCCAATGTCAAATGAAAATGTGCAGCTCTTTTTCAAAAAGCAGGAAAGAAAGCTTCCCCCCCCTTCTGTGATCTTTCGCTCAACCTCTCATGCATAGTGTTTTTATTTGCTGTTTAATTCTGAGCCCCCTTGGGCACAGGGTTATTGCAGGAGTGGGGACTGACCTTTCGCATGTGCCCGGGGCCCGCCCTGTGTCTCTGTGTCTCAGAGCGCACTTGCTGGAGCTCATTCCTCCCTGAGCCTGTCCCCAGGGCGGCAGCTGCTCCTGGGTGGGGGCTGAGCAGTAGGCAGCTAGGACCCATGTCAGGGAGGGGGTGGGGGCAGGACTGCTCCTGAACTGGGGCTCCAAGTCCCTGGACAATACTCCATTAACCCACTGGACTGCACTTATGAAGCAAAAGTTCAGTGATAAAATCATTAAGAATGTCAAGGTGGCACCCACAGTCCACTACTCCCCAAGTGTGGGTCCTTCTGGAGTACAACCCACATGACTGTACTGGCCGCACACTATGAAGCCTGCCCTGGTGAGTATCTGCCATTCTCCAGGGTCTCTGGTGTCTGGGGTCTCTTTCCAACAAAGATGCCTCTGAGACCCCATGGATATGCAAATCCATGATTATTTCTCACACCTTCACCAGAGTCAGCAAGAAAAGCAAGTCTACCATAACAACAATTTTATAAATAGCTGAAACTTCAACATTCGCTAGTTGAGAGGATGATAAGACTTTACATGTTACAACTCCTGTCATACAGAATTCTGCACCTAGAACTCTAGAGTTGAAGTTCAAGTGTATCCTTGAACATGTTAGGTCAAACCCTGTGAAATTCTCAATGTTTAACTGCTTTAGGTTTTACACGCTCAATCAGCAAATTTATGGTGAAAATCAGGATTCAACTTAATGCACCTTTATCACCCCCTTGTGAATACTATTCTTTTCCTGTTGTACACACTTCTCTCAAACCTCTCCGTAGGCCTTCACGCAGATGTCATCGATTAGACCACACGGGGTGCCACCCTGCGAGCTGCTTAGGTTATCTGCACGGGACCTTTCCTCATTACAACGGGAAGACCCATTGCCATTGCAGGACAATGAGGATTTGGGGTTTGTTTCACCCTTATTCCTTTTGGGAGACCTTCTGTTTCACTGAGCACCTAAAAAAGCATCAGGCACTTGAGTCATTGAGCTATGTGGTTTATTATCTCATCTCTCTTCTTTTCATAGCGCTATTGCCCCTTCTGTAGTTGAGAACGTTGGGATTCAAAGCCTTAAGTGACTTACTCAAAGTCAGGTAGCAGATAAGGAGCTGGGCCGGGGTCCAAACAAGGTTATCTTGAACAAAGATTTCTCATTATGGACAGAACTTCGTCTCACAGATTGAACAACCTGCACCCCAATTTACTCTTTAAAACCTAAAACCAGCCACATGGCAGCTCCTGAGTCCTCAGAGCACAGCTGAAGTCAGTAGTCCCATCCTCCCTGAGCCCAACAGAATCTAGCACTTTTTTTATCTACACTGGGGGGAAACTGAGAGCCAGTAAATTCTATCAGTGCCTGAAGCTACTTTGGTTCAAATTCTAGCCTTCTGCACCCCCGATGACCACATCCGTCAGATCCAACAAGACATCAAGGGGGTAAACCCTCTTTAGCCATGACTAACTTATGACTAAGGAGGATTTACCTTCTGGTAGAGCATAGACCCTTAAACTGTCTCTGTCCACCATCCTCTCTCCTCTCTGAGGTTTATATGAACCTTGGTCCTCAGAGGTAGAAAACAGACACTTTGGGCACAGAGGTCTACCCTCCCCTTTGTCCCTTCAGGGCAGCTGCTGCTGACAACAGTGCACAGACTGGGAGTGTCTGTCTGTGGCCAGCAGGCAAACTAAATAAACATACAAAATGCTTAATTCCAGGGAGAGAGCAGAAGGCCCCCCCTACCTCTCCATGTCACTCTTTGGTTTTTCCACCTACACACCCTCCCCTGGGCCAGCCACCACTCTCAGAAAGCCTGACAGCTCTTTGCTACTGCTCCTGTTTCCTGAGCTCGCTCCACTACCCCTCCCTCTCCTCAATAATTGTGATCCACCATCTCCCCACCCACACAAAAGCACAGTTTGAAAGATCCATTTGGATTAAATGGCTTGATTACAACAGGGAGACAATTGGTTGAATAAAGTCAATTATCTTTCCTGTGACAGGTGCCCACTTTGAAGTCCCAGGCACCTGCTGGCATAATCACTGAGGCTGACATTCCCAGGTCCTTATTAAAAAGGGAATAATAGAATGCCAGGCCTGAATTTTTGCGGTTGGTTGTTTGTATTTTTTTAAGCAGGGCAGAAGGGTGAGAGTGATCTGCAGCTGCTGGGTCATTACCTTCCCATTAGCTGACAGAATGGTGAGCCGGGCCCTCCACGGCTGCCAGGCTGTCAGGGGCTCTCACTGAGCCTGAGCTGTATGCCTGGGGATGTGGGAAGGGTAATGAGCTCTGGGTAGCCAAGCAGAAGGGCTGTGCTTCCAGGACAGCATTCGGGTCTGAATATTCAGCAACATGAATGAGAGGGAGTGGGACTATCCTATTAAGCCAATTAGGGAAACATCATATACAAAAAAAAAATAATGTCCTCAGTGCCAGGATGATATTCCCATACCTCCTCGGGCTCACCTACATCCTCAGTCTTATCTCACTCCTGACCCAGTCTCCTTCCCTCTGCCACATCCCTCTCTCCTCGTTCTCCACGCTTACCCGGACAGAAAGGGCACTGTGCTCGTCCGCATGCGCAGATGGCTCGTGCATGAGCTGGAGGTGTCAGCAGTGGGAGTGTCTGGGGACCAAGGGGTGAAGCACAGTCGTTCATTCAGTTAAGATACATTACGGAGTCGGCTATGCACAGAGAAGAATAAATCAAGGTGTTTGGCCTCTAGGAGTTCATAGTTTAGATCAGAAGTAAAAAGCTTGTATTACCTTCAGTTCCAGGCAGGTAATAGAAAGGTGAATAGCCACCTGATATATTATAGGGACTGGTGGCATCTGTGGCAAACCAGAAAGGAGGCCCCCTCTAGTCAGCTCTAGCCAAGAGAGGTAACGTGGCTATGTGAGCCCAATGTCAGCAAAGTTTCTAGTTGCGAAAGAGAAGGTAAGGTCTGGATTTTATATGACATGTTCTTACATTTTTAAAAATGTATTCACCTACAAAACACTTCCACAATTTGACTCCAGTCTGTGGGCCATCAATTTATGATCCATACTCTAGAATAAGATGACTTCCCATCTTGGAGAAGTTTAAAAAAAAAGGGAAGGTCATCACGATCATCATTCTTACTACTGTTTATTGAACCTTGCAACATGCCAGGCTCATTCATTATCTCACTCAAACTTGTGCCACATTCGATGAGGGAACTGTTGTGTCAATTTTACCAATGAGAAAACTGAGCCTTAGGTGATTTCTAGCAATCAGATTACAGGCAAGAAACATGACAGACACTGAAACTAGAAAATTGAGGAAAGCTGCATGAAGAGGTTAACTACAAAGGAATGGGCAAGATTTGGAGAACCCAACAAAATGTGCTATAACACCCAGGGGCAAGCAGCAGTGGGAGCTCTGTCCACCCTCACACCTGCAGGTGCAAGAAGAGAGTGGTCACACAACCCGTGGGGAGTCGCTGCACTGAGAGGGCTGTTGGCCAACAGTGATGGCCTTTAGTAGCACCCACAGTGACCACACTGGGAAGACTAGGGAAGGATGTACAGTGACCTCACTCTCCTTCCCAGCTCTAGGGTACCGCCCACCTACCCACTGGCCCAACCAACAGGAAGCTCAAGGGGTTGGGAACTTATGTTATGGTTTGACTGTATGTGACCCCTAAAACATGATGGTATTAGAGGGCGGGGCCACTGGGAATTGATTAGGTCATAAGGATGGAGTCTTATAAAAAAGGCCCCCAGAGAGTGCTTTCCCACCCCATGCCATGTGAGGATACAAAAAGAAATTGGCCACCTGTAATCCTGAAGAGAGTTCTCATCAGAAACTGACCATGCTGGCACCTTGATCTTGGACTTTTAACTTCCATAATTGAACAAAAAACACACTTACTGTTCAAACCAACCAGCCTATGGTAATTTGTTATAGCAGCCAGAACTAGAACAGAACTTATTACAGCTTAGCATCCTGGGGCATGGAGCAGGGTAGAGAAGGCCAGAGAGTGAATCTAAAGGGGAACAGGCAAATATTCTAGCCCATCACTTGGCAAAGACTCCAAAGCTAGTACGTGTGAGAGCAGTGTTTACCTGGCACTGCTGTGTCTGCTCTTTCTACTAGACCAAACTGTCCCTTTAGTCCCTACAGGCAAGGACTATGTCAGGTCCTATGCTTGAATCAAACTAGTAACCTAATCTGAACTATTTCATCACAGCTCATATCTAGGCTGTACAGTGTAGTACATAAGATCCCAAAGGTTCTGCAATTACAATACGGGTTTGAATTCTAAATTTACTTTTTACTGGTAGTTTGACTTTGCTGAAATCACTTAACTATTCTTAGCATGAATGTCTTAACACTTATAATGGGAATAATTGTACCAAACACAGAGAATTTAATATATAATGAGATTATATATGTAAAAGACTTAGTACAATGCCTAACTCATATGAAGAATTCTGCAAGTGGTCATCACAGTTATTATGTAGAGAATATTAGTGGAAAGATAATAGATTTTTTTCATAAAGATTCTTAGCTTACATTCTCATCAAAGAGTCACAGAACCTGCTCCTCTATTCTGCTTTTCACCTGAAATGTCTTTTTTTTTGCAAACTACTTAGTCTCACAAAAGAGAAGGCAATCCTGCAACATGTGAAAACATAGGTGAACCTGGAGGACATTCCACTAAGTGAAACAAGCCAGTCAACAAAGCCAATCAAATACTGCATCACTCCACTTACATGAGGGACCTAAAGTAGTCAAAGTCTAGGCTGGAACTCGGTGGGATCATGTTTCCAGTGGGCTGAGAAAAACAACCAGTCTAAACCAATCATACAAGAGTGAGGATGGAACAAAGATATCTGCAGAAAAAGAAAAGCCATGAGAACTTACCAACAACAAATCTTATACTAAAAGAACTTCTGAAGCATGTTTTCGGAATCTGATAATGGAATCTCAGTAGAGGCCAGACTGGGAGGCAAAATTCAATTTCTATTACCACCACCTCTTCAATGAGTCTCAGTTTGCAGATTGCTTCCTCTACTCACATACTAGATTTTCTTCTTCTCTTAGTAGAATCACATTTAAGGGAGAATCACATTAAGAAAAGAAAAATTATTTTCCAAGACATCATAAGGCTGTTTGAACATCCCATCAACTGACATCTGCAAAATCTGTAATGTCACATGTCCTCTGTCAGTAACTCGGATTGTTTTCTGTGTGTGGAGTGCTGGGCCAGAGTATCAGCGACTCGCTCAAAGACAGATTGTAAGTGAATCTGAAGTCATATTCTCCAGTGCAGGATCCCAAAACACACCATGAATCCTGTCTGCTGCCCTAAGAGCCTAATAAAACAGAACCTTCTCTGGAAATTGGAGCCCCTGAATTCGGGAGCACGCACACACACACATATGCACACGTGACATCAGAGCCTAAATCTGAACATTAGTATATTAACTTTGTAATTTTGTTACAGTTATCAATGTTGATACCACCGCCGCCATCACTGCTGCAATTGTTTTATTTTTGGTTGGGGTGGCTCTTGTGGCACTGCTGGCACCTGGCAAACACTGATGTCAGCAACATACATTTGACGCCCGGAAGTGGTGTCTTTGTGACTATTCTTGGCAGGGAATGAACTCAGAGGCCATTATTTACGTTGATTGAAAGCTGAGTGTACTGGTGTGATGGGCCAGTGCTGAAGTGATAGGAGAGAGAAATGCACACCTGGAAATTAGCATATTTAATTTTCTAAAGCCAGAGGCCAGGAACTAAAAACTCCATACTCCAGGGGGAAGCAAGCCCAGGGCTTTCTCAGCTGACACTCCACAGCCCAGGATGGCTGGAGGGGGAACATTCACTGACAGGAGGAGGTTAGAAATATCGGGGAGATGGATAGTTTAGGGAGCAGAAGAGCAAAACTGGAACACAGACAATAATAATTTGTGTAAGGAAATATTTTTTTAAAAGTCCTTCAGGACCATGTCACACATGGCCTTGGAGTGGGGCTGTTACATGATGGAGGTTATGTCAGGTACAGGGGGATGTAGAGAAAGAAAATGTAACCCCTCTCTTAAGGAGAACACACCAGTGGGGCAAAAATTACTAATAACACGCCACAAAATAAGTGTGAGGAACACACCGCCAGTGCTTTATCCTTCTGGAGTGTCTACTTCACCCTTGGATGTTCCAAATAGGCCATCTGAGAAACTTCTGTCTAATGTCTTCTCTGCCCCATCACTGCGGATCAGGCTTGCACTGAGGTCTAGTGACCTCCCAGTGCCCCAGAAGCTCCCCACTTTCTTTCAGGTGGGCATTTCCCCTCTTTAAAAAACATATATTTTATGCCATCTTGACCTCTGCTTCTCAGAAGACTCAGACCAGCACTGTCCTTTTATTTGTGTCCCCAGTTTTACCTTCTGGTCTCCAGCTCCCATGTGACATTAGCCCTTTTTCCCTAACCAGCATTTTTGGTATCCAGAGACCCTAAACTACACATGGTGTCCATCCCAGCCAAGCTCTGCCCTGGCCCTCAAAGGGGACTTCACGTCAACACTTTAATGCCCAATAAAAGGGCCTGTTTAACTTTTGGCTGCTTGCTGCATGGCTCTGTCACAGCACACAAGCTGCCAACCCTGAAACTATCCAAAGATGACACATAAACTTGAGATGATCCCAAGATGGCAGCCGTTCCTGAGAGGACATCCATGGCTCCAGTACTATTCTGAGCCCAAGAAGCACCACTGGATCAAAACCTAGCATCTGACAAGAGCTATTCCAAAGGCAATACTGCTCATTTTTAAGTATATGTTCTGATCTGCTTATTAAAAAAATGATAGGCAGCTTTTATAGTCTCCCTTTGTGCACTAGATACAAATGCATACACAGCGGCTGTCCTGGGCAAGATACTCCCCAAGTACTCAGGTTGCGAGAGGGAGTATTACTGTTGATATAAACTGACTGATCTGAGTTAGGAAGAATCGCCCCAAGTTTCCAGGTTAGGAACATAAAGGAACCACTGCTCCAGTTTTCAAAGTCCAGCTCCCAGACTTTTTCAGGACTTCAGAGCCTATGGTCCTACCACAGACACTAACTTAGGAGCAGGATAGTTACTGATGGCCCCATAAGGAGTGTATAAAACAGCTAGCTCCATTTCCAACAGAGAAAAGGTGCTCAACTAACAAGACTGGACCTTTCTACTCTTTCCAGAACTCAACCCTTTCTTTGAGGTACATTTTAAAAGAATTACGTAAACTCATTCCCAGTATAAACATTTAATAAATTGGGATGTGTTGGTCTCTCTTCATTATCTGACTGTCAAGATGGAAAACTTTAATGGAAATGAGGTGAGCAGTTAGATGTCCTCCAGTGAATGAATAAGTATAGTACAGCCAGACAATGAATTACTATTTAGCGCTAAAAAGAAATTAACTATTTAAGTCATGAAAAAAAAACAAGTGCACTTTCCGAAGTAAAAGAAACCCATTTGAAAGGGCTGCATACTATATGATTCCAACTACATGACATGCTGGAAACAGCAAAACTACAGAAAAGATAAAAGGGTCAGTGGATGCCAGGAGTTAAGGAGGAGGAAGGGATAAGCAGGTGGAGCACAGAAAATTTTTAGGGCAGTGCAAATACTCTGTACAATACTACAATAATGAGTATGTTATTATGCATTTGTCCAAGTTCATAGAATGCACAGCATAAAGAATGGACCCTAATGTAAGCTACAAATGTTGGGTGACAATGACGTTTGCATGTGGGTTCATTGATTGTAACGACTGTATCACTCTGTGGGGACATAGACAGTGGATGAAACCATGCATGCGTGGGGGTCAGGGTATGCAGAAATCTCTGCCCCTTTGGCTCAATTTTGCCACAAACCTAAACTTGCTCTAAAAAATAAACTCTATCTTTAAAAAAAGGTGTCAAGTCACAGGTTTAATTTGGACATCCTCTTAAACATAAAGTCTCTGACCATCTGAAAAGTGCCCCCACCTAACAGTGTAACAACAGGGAACGCTGTAACAGACTGGCTGAGAATCCCTGGAGTTTGGCCAAATCAAAAAAATTAAAGAAATTATTTATTGCTTGAAGAGTAAAGTAGGAAGGATCATAATACCTGACACTAAACTATACTACAAGGCCACTGTAATCCAAACAGCCTGGTACTGGCATAAAAACAGGCACATGGACAAATGGAACAGAACAGAGAGCCCAGAAATAAACCCAAGTCTCTACAGTCAATTGATATTTGATAAAGAAGGCAGCGACATAAAATGGAGTAAAAATAGCCTCTTCAACAAATGGTGCTGGGAGAACTGGACAGCTACATGCAAAAAAATGAAACTAGAACACCAATTTACACCTTACACAAAAATAAACTCAAGATGGATAAAAGACTTAAATATAAACCATGACACCATTAAAGTACTAGAGGAGAACATAGGTAGGAAAATCTCAGATATATCATGCAAAAACTTTTCTACAGACATGTCCCCTAGAGCAAGAGACATAAAGGAAAGAATAAACAAATGGGACCTCATCAAAATAAAAAGCTTCTGCACAGCTAAAGAAAACAGTATCAAAATAAAAAGAGAATCAACTGTATGGGAAAACATATTTGCCAATGATACCTCAGACAAGAGCTTAATCTCCAAAATATATAAAGAACTTACACGATTACACTCTAAGAAGACAAGCAACCCAATTAAAAAATGGGCAAAGGACTTGAACAGACACTTCTCCAAGGAGGACATACAGAAGATCCAAAATCACATGAAACGATGTTCAATATCACTAGCTATCAGAGAGATGCAGACTAAAACCACAATGAGGTACCACTTCACACCAGTCAGAATGGCCATCATAAGCAAAACAACAAACAACAAGTGTTGGAGAGATTGTGGAGAAAAGGGGACACTAGTGCACTGTTTGTGGGACTGCAGACTGGTATAACCACTGTGGAAAACAGTATGGAACTTCCTCAGAAAACTAAAAATGGGTCTGCCTTTCGACCCAGCAATTCCACTGCTGGGACTATATCCTAAGAATCCTAAAACACCAATCCAAAAGAACCTTTGCACCCCAATGTTCATAGCATTTACAATAGCTAAGTGCTGGAAGCACTTAGCATAGCATAACATCAT